>ML662442.1:45181709-45431126 GCA_007570785.1 Antilocapra americana
GAATATTGAAGAATCCTTGCATCCCTGGGATAAAGCCTACTTGATCATGATGTATGATCTTTTTGATGTGTTGTTGGATTCTATTTGCTAGAATTTTGTTGAGGATTTTTGCATCTAAGTTCATCAGTGATATTGGCCTGTAGTTTTCTTTTTTTGTGGCATCTTTGCCGGGTTTTGGAATTAGGGTGATGGGGGCCTCATAGAATGAGTTTGGAAGTTTACCTTCGTCTGCAATTTTCTGGAAGAGTTTGAGTAGAATAGGTGTTAGCTCTTCTCTAAATTTTTGGTAGAATTCAGCTGTGAAGCCATCTGGTCCTGGGCTTTTGTTTTTAAAAAGTGAAGGCACAACTATCCAGTTCTGAAACTACGCAGCTGTGAAAAATGAAACATTTTAAATCACAGTATCTCCAGGTTTGGGAATCAAGAGTTGAAATTATTTAAAGGTCCCTCCATTTTAATGTGAAACAAGATTTGGGAATCATTTATCTGATCAAATTTTCTTGCCAATGCTTGAATTTATTGTGCAGAATCCCTACGTAAGATAGACCCTTTGGAGGAGACAAAACAATCTAGATTTTTAAGAAGACAGCTGATGTATGGAACAGCAAGAGGAAGAGAAATGCATCTTAGAGAACAAGCTGAGGATGAGTGATTGAAACATCACCCCCAGTCTCCAGGCAGGCTCCCTGAGGGATCAACCCAGAATCCTCAGGGAAGGGTAACAGAATAGAATAATGCTCTGTCCTTTACCCACCAAAAGCAGGAATTCAGCTGCAACTTCACATACTCCAACATCATTTCCACTACCATGCAGATGTGCTTGCTTCCAGAAAACACACAAATAAGACTTAAGACAGAATATTTTTCAACCTGCATTCAGTCCCTTCTTCCTTTAGATTATCATAAAATTTTGAGATTGCCCCTCCTTTATTCCACTCCTGTCAGTTGGGAATCACTGCTCCAAATGGATCAAGTACAGTCACTTCTGTATCTACAAAACTTGAATAATAGCTAAAAGTTCTTTATAGGCGGATGGATAGAAAAAAAAAATAAGTATACATAAAAGCAGTCACAGCTTTTCAGAAAATGTTTTGAAACATAAATGAGAAAAAATACACAATTATGGAAAAGTGAAAAATCTTAAACCACTGGATTTAGCATAATTTCTTGGCTTATTACAATATTTTTGCTTTTAAGTGAAAGAAAGTGAAAGTCGCTCAGCCATGTCTGACTCTTTGTGACCCCATGGACTATGCAGTTTATGGAATTCTCTAGACCAGAATACTAGAGTGTGTAGCCTTTCCCTTCTCTAGGGGATCTCCCCAACCCAGGAACTGAAACCAGGTCTCCCACATTGCAGGTGGATTCTTTACCAGCTGAGCCATTTTTGCTTTTAGTGGTAACTTATTTCCTACTTTTATTGTGGACATTGGATAATGCCAATTAAATGCCTGATATAAAAAAACGAAAAAAGAAACTGTGGACTTTCTCTTCTACCTAACTACCAACACAGTTGAAAGTTGATTCTAAAAGTCAATAAACCTTTTAAACATGTTTATGATCACTTCAGGTGCAATGCAAGGAAGTCTATTCAAGAATATTTTAGAAAAGACAGACTGCCACAAACATTTTATGCATAGTTTAAGAAACTGAATGAAATGCACATGAGTAATAACAAATTTGACTTTGCTCTACCCATACACAGCGAATGACTACACCTTCAGTCCCAAAGTCCTTTGCTACCAATAAGCCCAGGGTTCTATGAATCTTTCTGTTAATTCCAATATTATCCTTGGAAGTTAGACAGACAGAAACCAAGTACCCATTCTACAGAAATATAAATCAAGGCCTAGTGAGATTTAATTTTTCACTAGATGGCAAAGTAAAAAGTAAAATTCATAATTCAAACAGATCCGGGGTCCTGAGTTCATGTAGAATTAGAAAATATCACTACAATAAATTCATTCTACTGAAATTGCTTTCAATTTTAATTTTAAATTCACATAAATAATTTTATATTATATAAAATGATACAATGATTACACACACACATATATAATTTCAGTAATGGAAATCTCTTAGAATTAGAAACACTATGAATGCCTTGGAGGCAATATACTATATTCCTCAAAGATGCTAATGGTACTTTAAAGGTGGCTTCCAATGCATCTCCCTTAGATTAAGGAAACTTTTCCCTGCTTAATCATTTGATATGGCCATGTGTTAAAAAGATATCCTTTAATTTCACTTAAGTATCCGTGATCCCAGGCCAAGAATTTCTCCAATACTTCAACGATCAAGGACAAGGGTGACCCAGATTCTGGGCCATTCTTTGCTTTCATTTCAATAACACAGAGAAAAGAGATCCACTTATTCTCATAAAATGTAAGCAGCAGACTGAGAAACCACTTGACTGTGTGTTGCAGACCAAGTCAAGCCCATCCTTTCACTTTCAATTGCTTTCTAGGGGTAACGTACAAACCCTTTAACCTAAATATTAAAGCTCTGAAAAAGCAAGGCTTCATCTGTCCTCTGACAGGACCAGTCTATTCCTTGTCCCAAAGCTCACCTTCTTAACTTCTGCCTAAATTCTTTTCTTGTTCTGAGTCTTCTGCCAATGATATATTTCCCTCTCCTTCCCTATCACACTTTTTTTTCTTTAACAGGTCTTAGCCAGCATCTCATCTCTCCTTTAAAAATACAAACCTATAGAAATCTCCTTTAAACAACTATTGTATATATTTTCTGCATCACTCAAATGGCACTTTAAGTATATGTTTTTTCACTTTAATGGGATTACAAAATCTTTGAGGTCAGAATCTGGATCTTAGAATTCTATTGATATTTGCCTGGTACATCATAGGTACTCAATTATTATTTGCTAAATAAATGGTGTGGTGAAAGTTCTGGACAAGGAAGAAGACAACTTCGACTTTGGCAGGTATGGGAGAAGGGGATGGAAGGAGCTATAGAAAAATATAAAGAAATTGGATAACTCATGGGATACCATTCTTTGAAAGAAAAAATAGAAGAAACAAAGCAGGCAAATGTCTTGGGGAAGTGACAGCAACCAGTACTCTTCCTAAAACTGATACAAAGCAAAGAGAGTCAGAGGTTACCCTAGAAAAATAGCATAATTCACTGAAAAACATTACTCATCTGGCATTAACTAGCTGTGACCAGAACAAGCGATTTCATTGCCCTTGGCAACTCACATCTAAACCTTGGATACCAGATCTGATCTCTAAAGACCCCTTTGGCTCAGATATTACATGATTCTATAATTTTCCTTCATCTTGAGAGAGTTTTCATTTCATTTCTTCTGGACAAAGAGGGGCCTGAATGCACTAAAAGGTATAATAAACAATACAGAAGAATTTGTTGCCAAAAAGATAAGCGGGATATAAAAGACAACATAAAATAAACCAAATGCCTATGGTGACACTGAAGCAGAACTTTTCTTTAATATCTGCTTTGCTTATTTGATCACTTTAGCTGAGCAATATCTCCATTGTAATAGGTCAAGGACTCAAGAGTTAGGCAGAGCTGTAGACAGAAATGGGAATTAGAGGCAACACCTTCCAAACACTTCCTTTAGCTTAATGATGGTAAAGTGCCTTGTTGATTTTAAAGGGTGTGAAAAGTATTTAAAGATCCTTTTCACTGGGAGGAGATATGCCAATATTAGAATATCATTGACATCTTATTTAAAACCATCACATATGCTCAAAGATTTGGACTAATACCAGCAAAACGATCAATTTACAATGCACCGAGATGTCTGGCATTAATATAAAAATGACTGTGTATCAGACAGTATTTGACTTCCCTCTTTTTTCAGCCTCCCCTTCACATCAGTGCTAATCACTCAGCACTCCCTTAGGCACCCGGAATTCTCTTTGTATCAGAGCATCTCTCTCTGCCACAGACAGAATCGACTGATCTAATAAACTCATCCTAACTTTACAGTCTAGGGACCATGTGCTCTCCCGTCCAGAATATACTTATCTTAAATAAGGCCCCGGGAGAGGGCAAATGCTAAACCAAAAAGAAAGACTGATAGAATTATATGTACCAGTGGGGAAAATATCTGAAAGCCACAACCACCCAGATCCTTTTAGACCTTTATACATAGCTCTGCTGTCTAGTAACCTGTCTCTATTGAAATACTGTTTAGTTTTAATTAAGAAAATGAAGGGCTCAAGTCAATCAATAGGGAAATGCTATATTTGAATGTTGTGGTAAATGGAGAAGAGCCTCAAAGCCAAATAGAAAAATCAAATGGAAAATGAAAAACCCTGCAGAAAAATTGTAAGGGGCTTCTCTAACCTCCCACTCATTTACCAGATTAGTTTTATCTGATAAGCTAATTGTCACTTTGAAAATACAGCAATATAAAATGTTTGGCTCTAAAGGTGAGAGGCAGGAGACAAATAAGCCAGAAATCCAGGGATGAATTAGTAAGAATGTAGGGAAGGCAGGAGGGTGAAAACTGGTGACTTTGCGGCCACCTTGCCTCTAGCTGAGTGCTTTTGGTTTGGTCAGCTTGGTATTTTTTAAACAATTTAAAAAAAATATGTACAATCTAAATTGGGGAGATTTTTAAGTAAAAACTTGGGTTTCAGGTTTTTCTAGAATAATCAAAGGAACAGGCAACTTTGGGAAGACAATTTCACAAGGCAAGAAGCAGCTGGAAGGGACAATCTCATAAGAGACTGAGGCTTGACTTTCACCATGGGATTGTCACTAACCGTGTTCTCAGTGTAAACCAAAGAACTCTCCTTTTCAGGGGCAGAAGGAACTTGAATGCACTAAAATATGGTAACCTGAACAGAGAAGTTTCATTAAGAAAAACAAGGGAAGAATTAAAAAGACAGCATAAAACCAAGGTCAAGTATCCAGGACTCCACTGAAACTGCAGAAGAACATTTTTTTTTAATTATTTTTGCAGTTTCTCTAGTACAGATAAGTTCTGTTTATAAGAAAAACAAAAAGAAAAGTCAAATTTGTTATTTTCAGTTAGTGAAAAGAAAGGATTCATCATCAACACTTACCCTCAACACCCTGGATCCTCTCAAAAAATTTTAAATGTCTTTATTTTTTAAATGAAAAACACATATAATTTCATTTATTAAGCGAGCTCTTAAAGGTATTTCCTTATTAAAACTTAGTCCTAAACCTAGGTTCACAGTACACGGTGAAGGTCTGAAGAAAGCTTATTTAACCTTCATTAAATCTTGAAAATGCATTAATGAGTCTTGTAAAGGTATAATTTTAACTCCACAATCTTCAACTATAAAGACTATATGGAGCTAATCTGCCTTGCCCTTTGGATTAAACTTGTTAAGGGCGTTCTATTTAGTCAGCACCCAGAATGGGCCATTAAAATTCTTTTTCAGTAAGAGTTGTATTCAGTGCTCTGTTGTTTTAAATTCCATTAAATCCAAATGGTCTTTATCACCCCATGACCACCCCTGACTTCAATCAGCCAATTTAATTACCTTACAAAATTGTCAGTAGAAGCAGCAAGGAAAAACAGGAAGCCTTATGACGTTATCAGACAGAAATCTTCCTCTTCAGTGTTTAATCTAGACCAGTCAATAAGGATGAGCACCTACTTCCTTCCCTTTCAAGGGCTTTTGACTTCACCTTTCATGCTAAGATTTAGGGTTTAAGTTTCATTTGAAGCAATTCTAGTACCTTGAGAACTGGATTACAAATTGAAAACCCATAGAAGATAAAGCTTCACCACCCAAATGCAAAACAATCAATTCCATTTCAATATTTCAGACCATCCTACAGAGGAAAACCTAGGATCTCCCACAAACCCCAGGTATTATGGATACAGTAGATTAACGATTTAATGCAGATTAATGATGCAGTTATGTAAGGATAGTTCAGTTGAAAGACAGTAAACTACTTTCTATTCTGATATATCAAAAAAGACATGGATAATTTCCATGGAGTAAACGGAACTGGAGCTACAATAACACAGTAAAATCCTAAGAACAGAAAGAGAAAATAAATTTCTCTCACTTGACTTTCTACTACAAAAGAATAAAGCATCTTCTATATCAGAAATTTTCATAATTAAATCAAAGATCATGTCATCATTATCATAGGTAACCCTTTATTTAAAAGTGAATAGACTTGAAAAGGCCCTGATAATCAATGATGCATCCCATGTTTGGTCTATATAACGCTCCTCCTTTGTGTGGGAGCATTAACTTCCCTGTGCTGAGTAAATGTTGAAACAGTGTCACTTGAGAATTCAGGGAATGAACACACTTCAAGGATCACTTGACTTAAGTTAAAAAGCAAAAGGTGGTCTGTCTGGAGAAATGTCTACTGACACACAAACCCCCGTTCACTGCATAAACACAACTCACAACGCCAGCAAAAGTGTTGAGTTCCATGTGTCTGGGTGGAGAAGGGGTGCTATTTCTAGAGGACTGAAAGATCATTTTTCAAAGTCATTTTCTGAAATGAGTGTGCCTCCGTTGATGGATCACATCAGAGCTATTCTTTGAAGCTTTAAGAATAAGTGGGAACTTGTGTCAAAAACAGATTTTTTTTTTTTTTTTTTTTTTAGTGCGGCAATAGCGTTGGCGATTCTTGGAAAGATTCCCCTCCCCTGCTTTCCAGAGCTCAGCTGAGCAGGTGTTCGGGCTTTATCTGTTTCACTCAGTGGCCGCTGTTACTCCCCCATCCCCGCCTCCCAAGAGCCAGTTTTCCAGCTTCCAGATGTAAGGCCACTCCTCCCTCCCGCCCACCTCACCTCCCAAAGGAAGAAAAATCTCTTTCAAAGAACTTGTAGAGTGGCAGCTTCCAAGCCCAGCCAATTCGCTCACACTCCTCTATGATGTAGTACATCTGCTGCTAATTATTATATCTGGGAGCACATGAACTAGCCACTAAGTAGGGGGATTTCCATAGGAAGCCATTCCGTACCCTCTCACCCTATGGGCTTTATAACCTGGGCTGTCCCTGAGCTGGCGGCCTTCACCTCCGTCCTGGGCACAGGGACGAGTGTGCATGGACGCAGGGCCAGCGCCCGGTGTGCCAAGAGGCCCGAGCGCGTCCTGGGAAGACCTCCCCTGGGAAAGCCTTTTAAGAAAGCCGCCACACTGGCACGCCGAAGAGAAAAGCTAGGTCGATATCTGAAGGGAATTAGTGGCCTACCACAAACTAGCTCAGCTCTTCCTAGAGAAGAGTCTTGGAGAAGCTGCCCACGAGTTTGGGAGAAAGTTTGGGTTTACGTCTCTGTTCTTGGCATTCGAAATGCCATTCCAGATAAGGAATGTGATCAACTCGACCTCAAAGATCCTAAACAAATGGTGGTTTCGGGAGTGATTCCTTAAAGAAGATACCAAAGCTCCCTTCCCCCCCAAACTCCGGGCGGACTGCTAGCCCTGCCCGGAGCCCGCTCCCGAGCTGGCATGTACTCCTCCCTCTTGCTTTCTGGGGAGCAGAGGTAGAGCGGACCCGGAAGAGAGGGTGGCGAAAGTAACAAAAGAAACGTTCAAGTACCTCCGAGCCACTGTCACGTTGGGAGAACGAGGCAGTGGGGCCCACGCCCCCGGGAGGAAGGATGCCGCCTGCGCCCCTCCAGCCGCCGGCTGGGCCCGGCCGCAGCTGCGGGGAGACAAAGGTGCCTCATTTACATCGCGCACCACCGCCGCGGGCTGCGGGGCCGGAGCGCACCCGAGAGGGCCCGCGGGGGCGTGGCAGTTCCGCGCGTGGAAACGCCGACCCCCGGACGTCCGACCTAACCTGGAGCGGGGAAACTAACCCTCTTACTGTCCCAGCTCCACCGTGTCCACGCGCCCGCTGGGTGGTCGCCCTGGAGAAGGCAGGCTGGGCCAAGCCAAGATCGAGGGAAGGGAATCCGCCACGACCCACCCGAGGCGCGGCGCCGGCCCGCCCACGGGCGAGGAGCTGACCCTAGGCTGACCCTCAGGGCGCTCCCCCATCGCCCCCGGCTGCCCGAAAGCTTCGGGAAAGCTCCCTGGAGTCGGCGCTCGGGAGAAGGTCTGCCGGAGGTGTATGCAAGCATCTAAAGGAGTAGCAGGCCCGGGTGTGCAGCCCCAGGCCAAGCGGGATGGGAGGGGTCGCCGGGATACAGGCGCGGGCGCACGCGACTGCAGGAAGTTTTCCTGGGAATCAAAGAGGAGTCACTGTGCCAGAGTGGTGGACGTGCTTCTAGAGAGGGCATTTGTCGGAGCGCGCGCGCGCGCGCGCGCGTGTGTGTGTGAGAGAAAGAGAGACTGATCATCCATCCAGAAGATGGGCGGGGGTAGCGCGGGACTCGGCAAGTAGCAGTCAGCACCCTAAGCGGCTCCCCTATCCACATCCGTTGGTAGGAGGACGCAGGGTCAAGTCACCGTCAGAGCGGGAAAGGGGAAAACCGGGAAAGGACTGCTTCGAGTCCGCGAAGGTGGTTTTCCACCACCTACGGGAAAGGGGACTGAGGATGGGGCAGGAGCCGAACGGGGCCCGCGGTTGCCATAGCGCCGCTGCAGAGGCGCCGAGCGGCTGGCAGAGGCCACACCCGGGTCGGAGGGGGGAGGGGCTGGAGGCTACCTCCTCTGACGCGCCCCAGAGGCAGCTGCTCCACTAGCGAGTCAACCCCCTTCCCTTCCAAGGCTCCGGGCCAGCGGTGAGGCTCTGGTTTGCCTTTTCAGCTGAAGTTGAGAATAACATTTCTCAAAAGTGGCTCATACGCGCGCAACCAACCTCCACTTCATTCAGAACATGTTTTTCCCAGAAGAAAATAAAACTCCCGCCATTGCATCAAAATATCTCCATCAGGGAAATGTTCCAGTGATTATAATGTACACAATCCTTCACCACTCAACTCGAGTCACAAACCAGAGAAAATGGATCTCCGAGTGGAAGATGTTTGAAGTTAATGGAGAAAATAACAGGTTACATAGAAACTGGACAATTGGTTTAAGGTGGCAAGGCACAGGTGGGAAGGCGTTTGCCTACTCCCCTATTTCTTACGGGCATTCTTAGTAAGCACTGGTCTAGGAAAATGTATTTTTGTGTGTGTGTCAGCTCTTTTGGAAAGCTGCTACGCAGTCTGCTACAGTCGCCAAGATTTTTAATATGAAGATATGAAATGATCAGCGAATGTAACAACTAATGATTCAGCAAATATTATGCTGCAAGACCAGAGCAGCAATAATTAAATCTTTAGAGTATTGGTGGCCGTTTTCTGGCTCCCAGCTTTCTTCTTTTCCCCCACTTAGTCCTCAAACACACTAAGACACTCATTCACAAACACACTTCAGAAGACACCTCGGTATTCCAAATAAGTAGGCTGTACTACTCAAAATATTGGACGAAACTACCAAACTGTGGCACTTACAATGCTTGAAGCAGAGCAACTGAACACACACACACATTTCCAGTGGTACAGGGATCCATTTAATTTCATCCAAAGAAACAAGCATTCCTGTGGACGCTTGTTGCTAAGAGCAACGTGCTTAAGTACCATCTAAAGGCATGCAGAAAGCAGGAAAACCACAACAGTAGGAATCCACTTATTGTCTTTTCTCATTACCAGACCTGTGGGCTCCAGGTGTGTCTATGTATTGGTGGGGGAGGGAAGGAAGGGTTCCCTTTCTGGATATGTGAAAGCATTCCTACCCAGGTTCCACAAAGCCCCAGATGGATGATAAATTTTATCATTATAGAAAAAGCATATGAGAAGCAGACAAGAGAGAAGATGCTGCTGACATAATGGGAAATGCAGGCAATCACTCTTTGATTTAAATTTGAGTGACTTAATGTATCTGCTTTTATCTCAAAGACACATACTCAGGATTATACGGTTTCCTGCACTCTTTGGTCTAAATCCACTTGAACTGTCAAAGGAGGCTCCCACAGTGGGAGCCTTTACCCTGTTGGCTTTCTCTTCTCTGGCTCTTATCTACTTAAGGAAACTTTTCCTGACTAGTTCTCCTACTGAAAATCCATTGGCCAGTGGAGAGAGGCTGAGTGTTGCCCATGCTTCATTTCCTCCAAGTAAATCTTCTGGCCAACCTTTCCACTGGAGTCTCAAGTTTAGATTTTCCTTTGAGCCCTCAAGAAACCTGATTCCTTAGGAAAAACAATGGATTCCCCTGATACATAATTGCCACTTCAGCTTTTTTTTTTTTTTTTTTTTAAGTCATGCCACAGGTGAAATAAAGGTGCAGACTTAGGCTCCCGTACACAGACTCCCTCCACCTCTATCATCACTGTTCATCATTTATTAGTCCGGGTAACGAAGCGAGCAGGCTGTGAAAGGACTCACAAGTTAAAAACAGACAGAAACCCTTCCTTATAACGCTATTCCACTCAAACAGCAGCCTCCCTGTGTGAAGTACCTTCAACCTTACAACAGTATTTTTTTTAAAGCTCCGAGTATTCATAAAGGCACCAGGGATTGAGAAAATGGAGGGATTAACAGAAAAGGCTCTCTCTGATGACAAATCAAAAAGATCAGAGCCCTTCACTTGCGGACCTGTCCAGGTCCCACGCGGAAGCGGACAGGCGCCAACTTGCCAAAGAGTTACCAGATATTAACTCATCAGTTGGGCAATCTGAGAGGAGTGTAGCCCCAGCCGCTCACATTCTGGAGGAAGGAGCTGCGAGCCAAGCCCGGAGGCTCCCGGGGAGACAAGCGGGAGCAGCGGTGGTGGCCGTACCCCCAGCGTCATTACCGACCCTGGCACTGGCTACCATGGGGAGGTAACGCAGCGACCACTACCACACACTGACACTCGCTTCATCCTCCCGCGGCTTTTTTTTTTTTTAAACAAAAAGAGGGGAAATAAATGAAATGAAAGGCACAAGTGGGTCCTTTCAAACCCCAGGAAGCATCAGAGCAGGGAACCGGTTGAAATGCACCGAGCCCACCCGCCTAGCACAGCCCACACGCCTGTTTACATCCGGCTGCCTCTGAGCCGGATAGCAGGCGATGAAGAGAGATGGGGAATCTTACCAAATCTTAATACATGTGTGGTTCCTTGAGAATATTCAATCCACAGTAAGCAGAACAGGAGTTTAATGGTGCGCCTGAAGACTGGATTACTTAGAACCGGGGAAATAATCTTCATGGTGTTTCTGTGTCCACACGCGCGGCACCCACTTCCCCGATCTAGCGTTAGGCTCCCGGTCTGGGTAGGAATGAGGATGCGTCGAGTGGTGGCCGCAGACACGATCACGGCATGGTCACAGAGAGAGGAAGGAATCTCCGCTTCCCAAACCCATTAGCAACCGCTGCATGTTCTTCACTCACTGCGCCAAGGAGCAACCTTCCAGTGCAAGGGATGGTGGGACATCCATGTTAGTCGGGGAGCATCCGGGAGAAAGCCAGCACGCACACCCACAATGTCCGGCCGCGCGAGCCTGGGGAAGCAGAGGAGGAGGAAAATCAATAGGAAATCCAGCCTTGGAAACCGCCGAGGCGCCGGGAGCGATCCACGGTCTCAACACAAAAGGCGCTTTGCTTGCAAAGGTTTCGCCAGGCCCGATCCTACTGCACTGCTGCACAGCTTCTGACGTGAAGCCAAGATTAAGTGAGAAAAATTGAGATAGCTGCTTGCCTCTTAAGGCTTCCTGCCAGTGAGCTTCCCAATATCTATTATGCAACCGGTCTGGTCGCCCACCTTGAGTTGCAAGGAGGAAGTTGGATTTATTTACGTGGAAACAAAAAAGTGCTTTTATTTCCAATAAAAGTCTTTACTAAGATAGTGACTGATGCATGCAAGTGGACTTTCTACATCAACTGATGAATTTTAATAAATGACAAGCCAAGTCAAAGTCACTTTGCCTAAGAGTTGTAAATGAAGAAGTGGTCTAAAACAGAGAAATTTACTGCAAATGTAACTTGTTTTTAGGCTGAATGAGGGTCTTTTTATACTTTTATTGCCTAGGCATTAATATAGATTGAAATGCTATTGGAGAGGTAAAGATAGTCTTTAAAAACTTGAGTGAGACATTCTTTGATTACTACTGAGCAATAAAAATACATTTCTGCAAGTGGACTTTTAAGGAGGAAATGTTTAAATAAAATGAAGGAATCATATTTCCCCACCCATTTTTCCCTTATCTTAAAATAATTGTGAATATATTAAAATACAATGATATTTGAAAAGGTGAAGCAAAATCCAAAGGCTTCAATGATTTATGCCCAAATTTCTTCTCACTTTGGTTGTCTGAATATTTTTTTCTTGAAGACATGAAACATGGAATTGTAGCTTAAGCGGGATTGAGTGTCCTGGTTTTGTCTAAAAATGCCTTATTTTCTAGTGTTCTGATAAGAATAATCGGAGTCCCCAGACAGTGACTGTCTTGGCTTTCACAATTTATTCAAGAAAAAGAGTACATAATTATATTTTCTTTTGTATTTTAGCTGTCCTCTATGCATATAGGTAAAATATCCAACCATAATAGTTATATTAATAAGTGAAAATAAATTGGACGGTGATAAATATTACTATATATTAATATTTTTAAGTGATCAGGAAGACCAAAAGGCAAATTGCTGAAACTGTATCTTAAAAGTAATATCTTTTTCATAACCAACTAAGAGGACATATGTTAACCCTTATGAAAAAGTTATCAGATCATATCATATTTGGAGAATATCTAATTTTTAAATGAGTGATATGAGAAGTATTTCTTCTAGATAGCAAGATTTTTAAAATCTATTTTAAATCTATTTTTTAAGACAGTATAAAATTCTGATTTGAAAATAAACCTACATTCTGCAAAGGCATTAGGTGGGCATTGATTTTTTTTTTAATGGAGGCATATCTGCAGTGTCAAAAATAAGTATCATGAATGGCTAGTTCTGCAGTGTAGCAGGCAATTCAATCAAATAATCTGACTATTTGAGCACTTTAAAGGAAACACCTTGTGCTAAAACCAAGGGTATCTAGCGACTCCTTCAGTCCATGTTTAAAATATCTCTTGTAAAGCATGTACAGCCCAACATGCCCTGTCTTGTATTTACTGTCTCATTTATTCCATTCTATTTGTCCTTTTTCTTTTTGATCCTAGGAGAGATAATAATGATTGCCAGGGAAAAAATAAATATTCTTATTTTTTATGTCAATATAATTGATATCTTCTACCTAAAAGTAGTATGTTCTGATGTGGCTAATCAAAATACTGCAGTTTTGCAGTATAGTTAGCATTTAATGGAACTTGAGAAAAGAAAATGTACCATAACTCCTTGTTCATATATTCTGTTAACATAATGGCATTTGATATTACAGTTGTAACTTTTCTACTTAAAACTCGCATTCTAAACTATTTAGGTTTTGTGGGATGATTTATTAGATGTCTAGCTGTACTGAAAGATCAAGCTTCCAGATTCATGAAGTTGTTACATAGTGAATTAGGCAGTAAAAAGTCTATCGCAAATTCTTACCATTAATTGGTCCCCAAAGAACCAATTTTGCACATATGCTAAATTAGGTTCATTTACATCCATCAGCTAATCTAAAAGACTTCAACACCACAGACAGCAACTCCACCTGTCCAATTGAACTTCTGCAAGACAAGAGACGACCTTTCTTCAGTACCGCGGACAGCGCTCCAGACATAGATTTATTTTGAAGCAGTACAGTGAAAGTAGTACATTGAATGGGTTATGTACCATTGAAAGTGACAGTGTGCATATTTCTACTATACAGATTCTGGGAGTTTGAATTATTGCATTGTTCACATTGTCAAGAAGACTATTTTGTCAACTGCGTTGTGTGTATATTTCAGTGTGACTTAATGGGGATTGCTTAGCATGCCCAAGTTGTGCCAATAGCCATCCCTTTCCAAGGCATACTACTACAAAAGCTATTCATTTACATCAGTCCCTTCATGAGCACTAAACTACTTGTTTCTCAGTACATAAAATTGCCTGAGAGACCACCAAAATTCAGAATACTGAATAATTCTGTCAGTGTTCAGTGGCTAAAGACATTTCTAAAATGTATAATTAGTTATCACTTTAGAATTCTTCACCTTCAGATTTCCATCTGTTACAGGATTATCAGACTAATTCTCATTCTTTCTCATTAAACTTCACTCACTCCCGGGGCAAAGACAACAACAACAGCAATAAACCCCCTAAAATTACCTCCCCAATATTAGAACAAAATGATTTGATGATGTAGAAGATGCCTTATGGTATGGCAATTCTGCAGTTATTATAAGTTCCTCCACAATACTGATACCATACATCATAGTTTTGGGTCTATATGAAAGATTGATAGAGTCATTATATAGTATTTACTGATCACATGTAACTCTTCTTTTAAATTTGTAATTTGCTCCTCAAAAGAAAAAAAATGCTAGTGGCATCAGACAATCATATATATTTAGTAATTCTGAGGTTTATACACCTTATTCCATGGTTTTGTTTGCTTTTTTTCTCATTTTAACCATATGGCAACCTTTACTTCCAGGAGCTCTGTAGGTTCCAAGGTCAAAGCAGAGATGACAAACTGCAAATGCACACACATACACACACACGAACACACACACACACACACACACACACACACACACACACACACACACAGAGCTGTGTCTAAAAGTAAGCCTAAAAAAGAAACGAAAAAAAGAAACCACATAGATAGAAGCCTGACATGAAAGATATCAAGCCCATGATAAATTAGCAGAGAACAAAATACATTTCATGTTCACCCAGAGCTTGTTCCAATAACAACAACAACAAAAAGCCATTAGCTTCATCTTTTACTCTATTTTTATTTTTACTGACACTAATGACCTCTTATTCTTGGGCACTATTACTTGAGAAGCAATTTTAGTTTTCTATTCTCCCAGTGAAAATGAATCTTATTCTAGTTAGCTGCCACCTGCTGGGGCATGTACAAATGTGTAATAATCCTTACAGCACAAGGTTTAAAAAGACAATGCCTCTACCTTTTGCAAGAAATAAGAAATACATATCCCAGGACAACTTGAATTTCAAAGGTGTTTTTCAAAGGTTCTTTCACGTTATATCTATATTTCAGTTTTGCACATGGAATTTTTTCTAAGAATTCTACTTGACTTGTCACTGAAGTCCTGCTGATATGTGACATTTGAAAAACCTCATCTTATAGTAACACCTGACCTATTCCTCCATGCATGTGGCCTATTGTATTGCAGCTAAGCTAAAATAAACAGTCTGTTCATCCATGGCATTAGAGGTGCCAGAGAATAATGTCGGAGCTGATATTAGTTAAAACCACACTGTTGCATATTTGCACTTCACCCTTCCTAACTATGAGTGCTATGCTATGCAATCCCTTGTGATTCTGAACACATTTCAGCTGTTACACCAACATTCTGCTGCATTGATGATTAATGACGTTTAGAGCTTAATTAATTTTTAGATGAGAAAAGAAGTGTATCTTAATTAAGAAATTAAATTGGAATAGATTTACATGACCTGGAACCTTTTTTAAAAAATTTCAGAACTGTGTAATCTTTAATGGGATTAAATAGAAGAAAATAGGTAAGATTTCTAGCATCATTTATTTCTCTAACACCTTCCCTCTGTGTGTTTCATTTTGTTTGTTTAATAAGTTCCTAGGGCCACTGGAAGCTGCTTTGGTGGTTACATGAATGATTTATATAAAAAGTTACAAGGTAATGAACTTATACATATCAAGATTGAAATATCAGTGCCTATCTTCAGCAGCTAAACTACAAACTAGATTCAAATGAATCAGATCTGTTGTGAAATTAAAATAACCATCAATCCATAAGGTAATTTCTGATGACATGATACTTACAGCATGAAGATGAAGAAATGAGAGAAGATGATCTGTGCATTACCATCAGGATAGCAGTAGTTAAGTTTTCTAACCTCTCCTAGTCCCTAAATTGGAAATCATTTTCTAAGGTGCCTCAGCTAGGTCCCCTGGTTTAGTAAAGAACTCCTTGAAGGTAAAAATATCAGAGGATGAGAGTCATTAAAAGTTCTTGACGCTTTTAAAACGCTGGTAACACCACTCCCCTCACCCTAATGGGACACCCTCCGAGTTTTTTCAGGGGTTCTCAATACTGGCCCCGGTTAAAATGAATGTCTGTACTTCCTCAGCACGGAACTAAGGAGCAGGGTTAATAGATGAATGGGCGGATGGAAGGGAGGCTGGGGAGTTGGTCAGACCCGCAGGCGGACACACAGCTTCTTGCCATCTATCTCTCTTCGCCTAGCGTGAGTCCTAGTAGCTGAGGCCACTTCCTGACACGTCCACTTATTAAATTATTTTATGAGGAGAACGCGAGCGCCTGCAGCCAACCGAGCCAGTTGCATCCTTGACGGGAATTGGCTGAGGCGAGCGGGACAAAGCCACTCGCAGCTAGTCGGTCCAGCGGGTGCCCCGAGAGCACCGGGCTCCACCGCGCCTTCTTCCTCTCCAGGCGGAAAATACCCCTCGCCCACCCCGGGTCTCTCCTGTCCTCGTGGGAACAGACGTCTCCGGAGGCAGCCCGGAGCGGAGCCCACCCGAGGGAAGCCCTTACCTTTCGCTGGGGGTAAGGTGGGCGGGGAGGGGGAGGGGTGGTCCTCGGGGAGGAGCAGCCGGAGGAGGTCGGGCAGGAAGTCCCCGGCTCCCGGACAGAGCAGCGCAGCCGCGGGCGCCGAGCGCGAGTGACGGCGGCGGCGGAGACGAAGACCGCGGAGCCGCGGCGGCGGCGGAGACAGACACGCCTCCTGGCGGGGGTTCCTCGCCTCTTGCTTTAAAGGCGCCGCGCTCTATTCCCCGCGGTCCCTGCACGCTCTGAGCCGCCGCGGCCACCAGGGCGCAGCGCTCGGCCCTGGACCGTAGGAGCTAAGGTGAGAAAATTCTGGGCGCCAACACACACTTGGACATCATGAACTCCCCGGCCTGGACTTCCCCCACCGTATACGCCTGCCTACTCAGATCGGGCGACTGGAAACGTGATGCTTGGTTAGGGAGTGATGCAAATCGCCAAGGGATTTGCCTGGCCCTGGGTGGTGGACCACAGGTAGAAGGAGCTCGCGCGCGTTTGGTTCTGGGTGGTGGCTTTTATACCTCTCCGAAACCATAGCAACGGATCTACTCTGCTGCCAGAATTTGGGAAGCAAGCTGGTAGTCTCCAAAGTGGCCCTCTTAGTCCAACTTCTGTTATTTCCCTATGAGAAAAACCTTGACCTGCGCCTCACCCCACTTCCACCTCAAGTGCACCCTACCTATGGGCTTCCCCCGGGTACCCGTACCCCGTTAGACCTGCCTTCACGGAGCCAATCTCCCTGCCTCCATCTCTAAAAAAGAGACAATTCCGAGAGTCAGGGGCTAGGGGGCAGGAGGATCAGCGGACAGTCTCTGAGCCCGTCTGGCGCCTCAGTGGCAGACGCCTACTTTCCTCCCTGGTCCTAACATCCCAATCCAAATAAATCGGAGAAGGAAGTTGGGTTCGAGATCTGGTGGGCGCCGAACCGTTGGTCTCAGACTCAAAAGACTGGCGAAAGAAGCCAAGGGGAGCATTCCAGGCCTGGTGGCCGCCGGTCTAAAATCTCTAGTAGACTTCTTAAATAGGCCCGAGTGGAGAGGGGTGCCTAAATTTCCGAGACTTCTCAAAGCCTGGCTTCCAGAGAGGGGCCTCCAGCGGCGAGCAAACCCGGCTCCCCCTGCTTCTGAGTAGAAACGATTAGCTTCTGCAAACAATTCCCGATTTCCACTCCTCTGGGTCAGAAAAGTCAACATCTATTCAATACCGTCGCTATTTTATCCTCGGCCCTACAATATTAACTAGAGCAGAGACTTCGCAAGTTGCCCCCAGAGAAAGCTGGCAAGCAGCCGGGATTCGCTGGAAAGTTTAAGTGAGGATGAGCGGCAGCAGGCCGGGCCCGCTGGGCCGGGAGACAGTTTTCAAACCGGCTGTGCAAGGAGGGGCCCTGGTGAGATCCCTTGGAGCTGCCCGCATCCCTGGGGACACTTCAGTCTCTGATTCCTAAGCTCCGGAAGTAAAGAGACCCTGCACCCCCAAGAGTCTTTCTGTCTGAGCTGGAGACAAGCCCGTGTCCTTTTGTTGTTTCCTTTCTGGCAGTCCTGGTAGAGTTAAGCCCTTGCCTGTGGGCTCCTGATGCAAAGGTGCGGCCCTCCACACCCTGGGGCTAGCCCCTGACTCAGCCCAGCCCTGAAGCTCTCAGAAACTTACTCCTGACAAACGCTATCTGGCTCTCAAGCAAAACCACCAGTCTACCCGGTGGGTCACCACTCCAGGGCCTCCTGTTCCCTGCATGCCTATTGCCCACGCCCAGGCAGGGAACACTTGGGTTTTAAAGAAGTTAAGGAGAGATGAGTTAGTGGCAATGTAGCATCCAGTTAGTCATTTAAAGATCCCTAGGGTGAAAAGGAGGCTCCCGTAATTAAGTCAACAGCAGCCTTGTTGTACGGAGTAAATAAATAGTCAATGACTCCATTGTGCCTCCTGGAGCAGGCAGCACAGACGCGTGACCAGCTCTGGGCGGCTGGGCTCCAGCTGCTGTGACCTGCAGCCTAATGGGCCCTCGAGGTACAGCCAAGTTCGGGCCAGGCCCAGTAAAATATACCATTCAGTCCCATTGCCTCACAGGAGTAATGAAGACAACTTGTCTACTGGCCAAAGACACTTTCCTTGTCATCACAGGACTGGCCTCCCCACTTTCAGGGGAGGCAGGAGCGAACACTGTGGCAAATCCCTGGGTGGAAGGATCTAGCTTTGTTTTGTTGTGACTCAGAATGCAGAGGGAGTGTGCCTCATCTGCCTGTGATAAGCATAGGCTCTGGCATGCAGTGGGTGCTGAATGAAAGAATAAGGGATTCCTAGACTCAGTCTCCCACTTCCACCTTGTTGTCCCTAAAACCACATTGTTTCTGGGGAAGGAGAGGTGGCATCAGACAATTTCTTCTAGGTGCTATGTGTGTTCTTAAAACCTAGTTGTAAATTTCTTTTCCAACCTGGTTGTGAATTTCTTTTCCAGAGCAAATGGGACACACTCATAAGGACAGAAATAACAGGCACTGGAAAGGGCATGAGGGGCAAGGGGAGAGAGCTGTGAGAAAAGTGAAACTAATCAAAATTATGCAAGTTGTGACAAATTCATTTTCTAAATAAAATGTTATCTGGATTCTAATGAGAAAAGCGGACTCACAGGGGAACTTTAGCCCTATACACACCCATTTAAACCTTCAAAATAAATTCTCCAACACTGTAAGATCTTTTCCATAATTTATGTCAGGATTTATGAAGTTAAACTTCAAGATATCAAATCCCAAGTCTCTCTGGAGAAAGTCATTCCCAGTCATCCTGAAGACCTGATCTCCCGTCTTTGAGAAGGTAGCTGAATCCCTCAGCTTGAATTGAATGAAGGAACCACTTCTCCATCTTCCTTCTCAAAATGCTCTTGGAACATTAGCATGTCTGGGATTTTGACTCCCGAGGACTCGGCAGCTTACTACCAGGTTTTGTTTCTTTGTGTTGGTCTGGTTTGTTTGAATTACATGTATTCATTTCACTGGAAGATACTGTTTAGATAATCTAGTCCAGTCCAGTGCCTTCATTTTACAAGTGACATAAACCAAAGTGAGAAAAGAGAAAAAAATAACTCAGAATGTGGCAGGACTGAGACTGAGTTGTGCAGGGCAACATCAGCCTGTCTTCTGCCATCCATCTTCAACACTTAGAATCATATGAAGTTAGGACTGTAAGGAACTTCAAGGACTTCTACTCCATGTCAGGGTCACAGAACTTGGTATGTGGGGGAAAAAAATGTACACTTGGGCACATAGCCTCAAAATCTTGCATATAATATAAAAGATGCACATAGCATCTGAAGCCCACTGAAGGCTTATGAGCCCCTCAACCTCAGGCTAAGAACCACCAGTCTAGTCCAACAACATAGTTTTTCAGATGATGAACGCTAAACAAACATACTTACTCAGAGCCACACTGTGGGTTAAAGCTAGTTCTACATCTGGATACCTGGTGTCCAGACTAAGAGTTCCAAGAGGAGCAGCAATATAGAGATGAGAGGTGATATGGGATAACCTGGAAGCCCCAGGCTTCTTGCAAAGACTGCTATAAAAAGGGAGAAAAGGCAAGTGGGAGTTAAGCCTAATGATCTCCGAGGCATATTATGGTGATAAGACTGTGGTGAGTGCATGGGGTTATTCTGGACCCCTGTTTTAACTTCTGCCTATGAAAGTGTGAGTCAGAGAGGGTCACTATCGCCAGACCTCTGAACTCTCAAGGCTTTTGCCTGCTATTTTTTCTGGAGGAGATACCCCTCCACCCCCCAGAAAGGAAAAGGTGGCAGAGAGATCTAAGTACCTCCTCCAATGCACTTTCCCATCTCACTAGGCATCTAAAACATACAACTGATCCTCTTTCTTCTGGATGTGACCATATCCAGACTCAACACATCAATGAGACCTCCAAGTCACCTGAAATGACTCATTCTTCTACTTTTATAGTCAGTTTATTACTTCATGTGTAAATCTATTTCCATTTAGCATCTTCCACACATAATGCATTCCAACTTTCTCAGTGTCAAAATTTGCTCACTTAGTCATTTCACTTCTGCCTGGACTCCTGAAATAGTACCAAGCCCAAAGTATTCCTCAAGTACTCTACTTAGATGACTATAAATCTGTGAGCATTCCAAGGATTCTCATGCACCCTTCCTACTAATTTCAGTTTTAAGTTCTTGAGGTTACTTTGTACTGTCTCCCCTCATCTTCCTCACTACCATTGTCCCCTCCCCTCTCCAATCTTTAACTGGCCAAGTCTTTCTTCAACCCCTAGCTAATTTACTTATTTATTAATTATCTTAGCATGTATTTGTTGAATGCTTATTATGTTTTAAGGAAATGAAGACAAAACAATGAGGGAAAATCTAGGCAACATACTTTGCAAGATATTTCTAAAGGCACACAGTCACTTCTATTAGCAAGACCATGATGTTCTTGCTCCTTCTTTTGTAGAAAGCACTGTTATAAAAGTTGGAATGCATTGGCACACAAGTGGCATCTAGTAGAGAGGCATTGTACTAGAAAATATTTCTTATTAGACTCCCCATCTCACCTGCAACTAAGAAGGGAAGAAACTCTGAAAATCCTTAGGAATATGGACAGGTAGAAAGGGGGTCCCATTCTGGGTGAGATAAGGCACACAGGGACAGAAGTACATGCTTCTTCAAAAAACAGCATCTTAATTGGTCAGATCATGAAGGAACTGCCAACACAAATCCTCAGGACTATTCCCTACCTGCCATTAATCTCTCCTGTTTCTTGGAAGCTTAATAAAAGCTTTCAGAGGGGAAAAATAGCTATTTATATAAGTCCTGTGCATGTGTGCATGCATGCTAATTTGCTTCAGTCATGTCTGACTCTTTGTGACCCTACGGACTGTAGCCCACCGGGCTCCTCTGTCCATGGGATTCTCCAGGCAAGAATATTGGAGTGGGTTGCCATACCCTCCTCCCAGGGATCTTCCTGATCCAGGGATCGAACCCACTTCTCTTACCTCTCCTGCATTGGCAGGAAACTTCTTTGCCACTAGCTCCACCTGGGAAGCCCATATAAGTCCTACCCTATTCCAAAATGTTTCACATAAAATATCACATATGACTCTTTGAACAATCTTGTCAAAAGTATAGTTACTATTTTAAGGATAACAAAACTAAAATATAGAGAGGTATGTAGCTTGCCTATGGACAAACAAATAGTGAGGGCAAAACTGGGATTCACAACTTTGTAGTTTATTGTTCTTGCTGGTACAAGAGAAGAGGCAGGCAGAACAAAGCAGTATCTGCCCAGCTCTCTCTTATCCCAAGGGTTTCAGATGTTGTTACTAAGCTATGAGGGGTAAAGCCCAACAGTTTAGGCTGGGAGTATGGAGGGCTGGAGAATACGCAGCAACTCAGATTGAGCAGATCTGCTTCCTCAGCAACCCCCTGAGTGAAGGATTCATCCGGAGCCAGAAACCAGAAGCAGCTGCCTCTCAGAGGGGAAGCCAGCTTAAAAGCAAGCAGAGGGCATTTCTCAGCCTTTGTTAGAGCCCAAGGAAAAAAAAACAGAATTTGATCTAATCCCTTAAGAGTGTTCTCAACAGAAACTAAAGGCTATCCTTTGCCAAGAGAGTAGTTCTTTCAATAAGTGAGAACTAAAGATAAAGACACTTCTAATAATAACCATTTGTCCTTAATGATAATACCTTCCTAGCTGTTCCCTCTATGCAAGAAGCTATACCTACCAGAGCTTGTATTAACTTTCTGACTGTATAGCATTCCAGCACTCTCCAAGAATATCATGTTCCTGGGTTGTTTCAATGATAGGATACTGTTCACTTGTATATTTGCTTGTATTCAAGCAGACTTTGTAAACTAGATTCAGAATGTTGAATAGCGCTTTATATTTTATTTTCATTCTGCAGTGAAACATTCTGATTGATTCAGTTCATCATAAAAGAAATTGTTAGATACAGAATTATTGTCTCCATAACGGGCCCTGCCTAGAGAGGTCATCCAGGCTGTAGACAGCTGTTATAGAGGAACTGACCAGGGTCCCAATAGATTTTTTCCTCTTCTACTTTAATGTAGTGATGCTAATTAGCAGCTTTTGAATCTCTTATTGCAGGTGAGCCCAGCCTCAATGTCAGCCCAGCTGACATTCATTAAGAATATGGACCACTGCTGACCTCCTACCTTTCACATTCCTTCCAACCAAAGGACCACACAGACTGTTGGATTGAGTTTTGGGGATTGTTTGGACATACACTGTAGGAGAGCACACAACAGAGGTCATAGAATTCAGTTTTTAAGGTCTATAAATTATATGGTTTTTAATTCTGTAAATCAAGCTTAAAATGGAAAGAAAATAAATAGACTAGAGGCTAGGATCAAAATGTAGGTCCAAACTCAGTATACAAATGGAAAGTGTGAGAACTGGAATTTACTGGACCAACAACTTTTAATATATTAAGATAACTGTCTCGATCTGCTTCCAGATCAGTGTCCCTTTGTAAATATACATGAAATTTGAGTACAAAGAGATGAACAGCAATGCATCACTTAACTGTATCAATATTTTATGTAGTTGATCATGTAAGAATCAGAAGCAGATTTAGTCTTCCCTGTGGACTGTAGGGACTAAAGGTCTGTTGACCATATTTCTACTTCACAAACAGAGCTATCCAACCAAGACTTGCTTACAAACTGGAAATGTGCTCAAACACACCGTCCCTGATATTCTGTTTGCTATTCTAGGCTGACAAATTGCTAACTTTCTACAATACTAGATACATATATACTGTAATTAGGAAAACAGAAGAAAAGAATCTGTGATATGGAAACATTTCTGATGATAGCTGATAATTAAAATTGCTATTCTGGGGGATAAAACAGAAGAAATGTTGTAATTTCTATAATATTTTCCACTATTCACTAATTTTAAATTAAGACATAGATTTCATGTTTATATGGACTTTACTGTATCTATTTCACTACAATAAGGGACTTCAGCGTCAAGGTCCAAGTGTTAGAAACCAGAATGCTTGGAAAATGGTCTCAGCCATAAGGGAGGAGAATCTAGAATTTGCAAATATTTTTCATTTATTTCTCCTTATTCTATACTTATAATAACCGTTAAAGAGAGTTACCACTTCCCAGGTAGCTCAATTCAGTTCAGTTGCTCAGTCATGTCTGACTCTTTGTGACCCGATGGACTACAGTAGGCCAAGCTTCCCTGTCAATCACCAACTCCCGGAGCTTGCTCAAACTCATGTCCATCAAGTCGTTGATGCCATCCAACCATCTCATCCTCTGTCATCCCCTTCTCCTCCTGCCTTCAATCTTTCCCAGCATCAGAGTCTTTTCAAATGAGTCAGTTCTTCCATCAGGTGGCCAAAGTATTGAAGCTTCAGCTTCAGCATCAGTCCTTCCAATGAATATTCAGGACTGACTTCCTTTAGGATTGACTGGTTTGATCACCTGGCAGTCCAAGGGACTCTCATGATCTGATTCTTACATGATCCCAGGTGGCTCAGTGGTAAAGAATTCTCTTTCCAATGCATGAGGTACAGGAGACGTGGGTTGGATCCCTGGCTGGGTTGGGAAGATCCCCTGGAGAAGGAAATGGCAATCCACTCAGGTATTCTTGACTGAAAAATCCCATGGTCAGAGGAGCCTGGTGGGCTACAGTCCACAGGGTTGCAAAGAGTTCAACATGGTTGAGCAGGCACAAAAACAATCGCAGGGTATATTCTCCTCATTTTTACAAATGAGGAGCAAAAGTTTTAGAACAATTGTATGCATAGCAAAAACAACACTAAACTAAGAGTTCTACCTGCTGAACCTCTATTTAAATATAATGTCTTTGTAACTCAGTTAATTCCTATATGCTTCTGTCTACTTATTTGTAAACTCTGGAGGAGGGATTTATTAATATTTTGAAATCTATGAGGAGATGAAATTTTTAAAAATGTGATAGACCTGTGACAGACCCAGGATCACATCATAGACACTGGTGAAATGGGAGCAGTACCCAGGCCTCCAGAGTTTGACCATTATTCAAATGATGAAATGTTTCTGAAATCAAAAACTGAGCTACAAAAAAATATAGTGCTTTGCTTTTATCTTTCATTCAAAATCATCAGAAACGTGCAGAACTCATAATCTAACTTCAAAACAAATATTTCTATAAAAAGAGATAAATTTTGTTCATTTAGCAAAAATCACTGAAAACACTAATTTAATAATTTGTGTCTAAAGTTACTGTGTACAGGAAGTGGTACCATAATAATTTTTATAAATATAGCCCTGATTAAACTCATTTAGCATTTGGACCCAAGTAATAAACATTTCTAGAAAAAATCATAGAACTGGGATATCTGGGTTGAATAGTGTCTCCCTAGAATTCATATCTACCTAGAACTTTGAATGTGACCTTATTTAGAAAAAGTCTTTGTATGTGCTATCAAGTTGAGATTTACTGAAGAAGTCTTATTATCCCACATGTATTTTGAAAAAATGTAAATAATTTAATTGTAAAAATTTTAATTTCTAACATCTAAAGCACCACATTATAGTATACTATGGATCACATATTTTTTTGTGTCCATGCATAATTACTAGCTAAAATATTACAAAATTATTTCCCTAAACTTATAAACTTTAAAGCTGAGTTTTTTCTTCTGAGATAGAATTTAATAATTAAATACAAGGAATAATCACTGTAGATGGTCAAGTTTCATAAGTAAGCCTCTGTTTTGCTAGTGACTGGACGATTCTAGAAGATAGTGATTCCATCTGACTGTGCTCAGAAGAGCCAGGGCTTTTAATGCATACATCAGCAGTGCATTGGCCCCTTTGCTGTCACTAAGACAAAATTATTGGAACAGCTCTTGTATTCTAATTATTTCTCCTTTTTCCCGAGATTACTCATTTATCACTGTGTAACCCTGGCAGGAGTTCCATATTCAAGTTTCCCCTATGAAATCTGATGGCGAACTTACAGTATTATTATTATTATTTTTTTGTCTTTGTACTCATTTTAAAGTCAAGGAAGGTAAAAAAAATAAATAAAAATCTGTGTTAAATACTGAGTTGGCCAAAAAGTTCATTCAATTTTTTTTCCATTCCATCTTATGGGAAAATCCACACTTTTTGCCCAACCCACTATATGTTATATGGAGATGCTGCAGTGGGTGTTTGCATATTTATCTCACTAAATCTGCCTAAAGCAATCCTGCAAAGAAGGTATAGAGACTGGCATTGAAGGGTATTCAGTTTCTCAGTATACTCATGATTGTTGAGCATAGTTTTGCTTAATTCTGAAATTCAGACTCTTTCACTCCACTCTCTAGGACTGACTTTAATAAGAAAGAAATACCATTTTGAAAATGAAATCTACGAGGTCAATAGGAGGCCTTCTCCTGACCAAGTGTATATTTTGGTAATATGCTTGGTTTCACATCAGTACTATCAGTACATCTTCAAAATAGTGTTACCCTATTTTCTATAAAAGTATTTTTTTTTCCAGAAGGACAACTCTGAAGCATTTTGAAACTAAACTAATTTTCAAGGCTTTATCTCACATATTGTTGAAATGTCTTATTTAAATGTCAGTTTTCTTACAGTGTTTCATGAAGAAAACAAATAAAACAGTTGCTGATTCTTGTATTTTCCTGGTTGACATAGCTTTTAAACAGAAAAGAATCCTAACTTTCAACTCCACTGACCCTATGAAAACTCTTCAAGTTCAAAACTTGATTTTAAGTTTGACACTTTCTATTGCCTGCAATAGAATAGGTGAGGGAAATCTGAGATTAGACTGTCAAGTGTGGAAAAGAAAGATATCACTGATAGAAAAAGGAGATGTGTACCCTCCATTCACTTCTCTGCAAAATGAGATAGTCTTAAGGATTGAAGAGCATTGAAGGAAAAAAAATCTAAGACTGTGGTGAAAGTCTTGTATATTTAACATGTTGATTAATTTATATACATCTATCTATTCCTTAATGTATAATGGAACACATGATCTCAATATAAAACAAAATAACTGAAATCTGAAACTTTCCAGAAAAAAATAAAGTTATATTTACAGAAGAATGCATAGTGTTTCCTAATAATAATAATAAAAAAGAATATTTCATAGTATGGGTGCTTGTTACAAGCACATAATAAATTTCTGCATCTACTTCTTAACCATCTCTGTCTCTCTTATGAGTACACAGACATACAGTGATTTTTCTGTTTGTCAAAGAAAGTACTACAATTTCTAAAGCTGCCCATTGAGTCGTTCTGAGCCATAGCCAAAAGCTATTTCAAAATGAGGACAGATTTCTTTTCTCCCTGGGGACAGACAGCATGCTGCTTCCTCAGCCCTGCATTCTAAGCCTTTTCTCCCTCAGATCTTGTTTAGTTCTAGGTGTAAAAAGACACTTCTTCCACTATTAAAATGCTGACAGCAATCAATTTGGGAGTATATCCATTTTTCATTCATTTCATGTTAAATTAAATCATCTGTAGTTCTATAACAATGAATTCGGCTATACACTTAAAGAGAAACACAAAAAGATTTCAACTACTCCTTTAGAAAAGAAACAACTGCCAAATTGTTCTCAGATATGGGTCAAGAACAGGTTATTGTGAGTATACTCAAATGTAATTATGACATACATTTATAAAATCCTGGCACTGGCTCCACTTTCATCAAAGAGGGAGCAAAGAAGTTGCTTTAGATACCAGTCGTTAAAGCCATCTCCTTTGCCTGACCCATCACTGTGCTTTCTCTCAAGTCCGCCTTCCCCCTCCATCGTATTTCCATGTGTTAAACAACAGTGCATTTTGTTACCGTTGCAGTATTTCCCCAATATAGCGCCTTTTCATATTTCCATAGAGCTTGAACAACCTGCAGATGAATTCTCCCAACATCCCTTCGGCCTTGCCATGTGGCTTCAAACACAATATGCAATTATGTCATTTATATCAGTACAGGGAAACTAAGAAAGGTTAATGTTCCAGTGCTTTTAACGGACTTCTTTCTGCATCATACCATTTTATTTCTCTGTGAGGAAAAAAAAAGTACAATTACAGATGGTGATAAAAGAACTGAACCAAATAGGCCTGGATCATGTTAATGATATTGAGTCAAGCCTTGGCTCTCAGAAATATCCCTGACTTGCTACATTGTAGGCACCCATGAAGCTACCAGCTTTCTTCCTCACTGTTTGGATTTTCTCCTTTTTAACTTCCAGGATGGGAGGGGGAGAAAGAGAAGGGAAAATAATACGTTTTGCATGCAAATCATTTGTTTTATAAAGAAAAGCCGTGTTAATTTATAAGTTTCAAAAAATTCTAGCAATCCCATTTTGAAATGAAAACAAGAAAGAAAATTTAATAACTTACCTTAACTAATATGTTAGTGACTTTTTAAAAAATATTTTAATAACTACTATGTTAGTAGGGGTTTTTTTTTGTACCTTAACTACTAATAGTAATCTCATTTTGAAAAGAAAATAAGAAAACCATATTTTAATAACTTACGTTATCTAATATATTAGTCTTTTGGTGTATACACACGTGTGTGTGTTTATGAATTTTTTTTTATTAGACTCACATGCCCATTGCATATTTCTCTCCCCAGGGGCAAGATTCCAGTTTGCTGCTTAGAAGAGGCTTGAGTTTTGCCAAGGGCAAATGCATAAATATTTCAATAGCATTACTGCTATTCCCTGCCTGTCAACTGCCAAGGGCTCTGGCAAGGATAAGACTTCACACAAGGGAAGGCCAACCAAATTAGTGGGTTTAGCAGAAGCCAGGGACCTACCCATGGACAGCTGTCAATGAGATACCAAACTATGCAGTAGAAAGGAACATGGATCTAAGATAAGAGACTAATGAGTAAAAAGAAGAAGGCTGACAGATCTCAGGTTCTGAGGACCAAGATCTTAGCAGCAGATATGGAGACTCTGGCACTTCAAGAGAGAACACTTGGGGCTGTATCTAGGCATAAAGAGACTTGCAGCCAAGAGTAGGAATCCAGACAATTATAGACGGTACCCTCTTTGGCACAAAAAAGAAATGAACTATCTATGAAAAGACGTGGAGGAGTGGTGATGCTTTTGAAATGTGTATAAATATCAAATCACAATGATGTGTCCCAGGAATGAACAGAATGCTGTAGGTCAATTATATTTCAGAAACAAACTTGTAGAAAACAAGAGTAGATTTGTGAGGTAGGGGGGAAAGGGAAGGGGAACTGGATGAAGGTAGTCAAAAGGTCCAAACTTCCAGTTATAAGATAAATAAATACTAAGGATGTAATGTACAACATGACAAATATCATTAACACTGCTGCTGCTGCTGCTAAGTCGCTTCAGTTGTGTACGACTCTGTGCGACCCCATAGACGGCAGCCCACCAGGCTCCCCCGTCCCTGGAATTCTCCAGGCAAGAACACTGGAGTGGGTTGCCATTTCCTTCTCCAATGCATGAAAGTGAAAAGTGAAAGTGAAGTCACTCAGTCATGTCCAACTCTCAGGGACCCCATGGACTGCAGTCTACCAACTCCTCTGTCCATGGGATTTTCCAGGCAAAAGTACTGGAGTGGGGTGCCATTGCCTTCTCTGATAATTAACACTACTGTATATTATATGTGAAAGTTGTTGAGGGAATAAATCCTAAGGGCTCTCATTACAAGGAAATATTTTTTTTCTATTTCTGTAAATTTACATCTATTTGAGATGATGATGGCTCCCTAAACTTATTGTGGTAATCATTTCACGATTTTGTGTGATACTATAATGGTGGGGATGTGTCATGACATGTTTGTCAAAGCCCATAGAATGTACAAAGCCAGGAGTAAAGCCCAACACAAGCGTGAACTTTGGATGATTATGATGTGTCAATGCAGGTTTATCAGTTGTAACAAACATTCACTCTGATGGGGGAGGTTGATGGTGAGGGTAGCTGTGTGTGTATAGAGGATCAGGGAGTAGTTTCTGCTCAATTTTCCTATTAACCTGAAAGTGCTCTAAAAAATAAAATCTCTTAAAAAAAAATATCATGCCATTAAGGTCAGAAGAGAATGAGCAGCAAGGCTACTTCAGCATTGACCCAGAATACCAGGCAAAAAAGGGTCCCGAGCATGCCTTGGTCTCCAGGGCCAGGCTCACCTTTAGGGACAGAGACATGATTTGAACCTAGAGTTATATGACACGGCGGACTGAATTGTGTCCTCCCAAAGTTCGTATTTTGAAACTCTAACACCTACTGAGATCTCATTTTCAGATTGTACTTTAAAAAAAAATTATTTGGCTGCAACAGGTCTCAGTTTCAGCAGGCAGGATCTTTAGTTGTGGTATATGGGATCTAGTTCCCTGCCCAGGGATGGAACCTAGGCCCCTTGTACTGGGCGTGCAGAGTCTTAGCCATCAGACCATCAGGAAAGTCCCCCTGAAGACTGGACTTTTTAGGAGTTAATTATATTTGGATGAGGTCATTAGAGTCCTCATGATAGGATTCATGTCCTTATAAGGAGGCACAGAGCTAACTGTGTCTCTTTCTCTCTCATGTGAGGACACAGTGAGGCGGCCGTTCGAAAGCCAGCAGGAGTTTTCACCAGAACCCAACTATACTGGCACAGTGATCTCCGACTTCCAGCATCCAAAACAATGAGAAAATAAATCATTGTTAAAGTCTTCCAATATATGGTATTTCGTTATGGCAACTTTAGGCAACAAAAACATATGATATCATTCAGGTCCCACTTCTCCTAAACCAATGTTTATAAAGACCAATCTACACAGGGAGGGGGATAGGGAAACATAATCACTGCTTCTGTTTAATCAAGTGTGCTTGCCCAGTAGGCATAGCTATCCAGACAGAGAGCACATGAAGGAAAGGGAAGGGCTTGCTCTGAGAGATAGCTGAAATGGAGGGTGGGGGACTTGATTCTGTTAAGTTAGGATTTTCCTTTTTTGTGGGAGGTCCCACTATTTACAAGGTTATAACCAACTTTCTATTAAGAATTAGGGGAGAAGGAAGGGTGGGAAATCGGGTAGGAAAATGCCCTCCTGGTGGGTGCCCTCCTGGGTGCCCTGCAGGTAGATCTCCTGGTGCTTCCCTTGCTTGGGACTAAATGCCCTGAACAGCTCAGTATAAATGGATGGATACACTGTGTTGTGCTTAGTCACTCAATCATGTCTGACTCTTTGCAACCCCATGGACTGTAGGCCACTAGGCCCCTCTGTCTGTGGGGATTTTCCAGGCAAGAATACTGGAGTGGGTTGTCATGCCCTCCTCCAGGGGATCTTCCCAACCCAGGGATCGAACCTAGGTCTCCTGCATTGCAGGCGGATTCTTTGCCATCTGAGCCACCAGAGGAGCCCAAGAATACTGGAGCGGGTAGCCTATCCCTTCTCCAGGGGATCTTCCCAACCCAGGAATCCATCCAAGGTCTCCTTCATTGCAGGTGAATTCTTTACCAGCTGAGCTACCGGGGAGCCCATAAATGGATGGATGAAGTGAAGTGAAGTGAAAGTCGCTCAGTTGTGTCCAACTCTTTGCGACTCCATGCACTCACAGTCCATGGGATTCTTCAGGCCAGAATACTGGAGTGGGTAGTCTTTCCCTTCTCCAGGGGATCTTACCAACCCAGGGAATGAACCCAGGTCTCTTGAATTGCAGGGGGATTCTTTACCAGCTGAGCCACAAAAGAAGCCCATGAATGGATGGATAGCTCTACCTTAAAAGAAAAAGTTCTTGTTGCTTGGCCCCCCATTTATAACACTAAGTAGAGTAGTATTTTAATGTTTTAATGTAGAAACAAAAAAATTATTTATATGGATATGAAGATAAATGTATGTGGGGTTTTTTTTTCATTAAGAGAAAAATACCATTCTGGTAACAGGAAGTGGGGTGGGGGAAGTGGTGCTTGAAAATTTGGCTATTTGGCGCTGTTATTCCCTCACTACCACTTCAGGGCTTCTATGTGCCCTGCTCACCCTTCTGGAGAGACTGATACTGGTTGGTTTAACAAGTGGAAGCCCGTGATAGCAGTAGTAGTCACCTGAGTCCTCGAGCTTTAGTTTAAAAGACACACATATATACGCTGGTGTTTGGAGATATGTTTGCTGGTCAGCTTGAATATGTTACTGGTAAGAGTGTATAGAGGTTATTTACTGGTAGGATTAGCATGTCACTGAAGCAGGTCATTTGACATATTAAAAAAATGTTAAAGCCAAACAGGAGTTTAGGTTTTAATCCTATCTGTAGGGTTTCTAAGTGTTTGTTTCTCAGAATGGCTTGTTTGCTTCAGTTGTCTCCTTCTCATCTCTGGTCTTGGAAGAAATGGGAACAGGATTGGCATCAAAACACTTGTAATTTTGTATTCTGCTATCTATTCCCTGAGTGTGAGATAGTCACTTCCTATGTTAAGATTCCTGAGGAGTTATTTTTTTTTATTTGATAATAAAACCCTACCTCATCCCTACATTTCTCCAACTCATTCTGGCTGTTTTGGTGTTGGTTGCAGCAGGCAGACTATGGTCTTATCAGACAATGTCTAATTACCATGTACAGTATGTTCAGAGTTAGGTAACTCCTCACTGTAAACAAACTGTTGTTCACTGTCCAGAGCAGTCCTAATAAATCAATCTAACACATTAATAAATAAATTCAATTTTTATATGGCCAATTTTGACCAAACTCTGCAATTTTTGCAAGCTTCCAAGCTTTTCTATCTTTGCTTCATAGTTAGATGCACTTCAATCTTTTACTAGGCATAGAAGAAATTGATAAGGCAAGAAAACATATTTAGATGTCTATAGTCCAACTTGCTTTGTGAACAAGTACTATGTTACTTTGAATGAATACCAAGTCATGTTTGACTCTGCAACCCATGGACTGCAGTACCCCACACTTCCCTGTCCTTCACCATCTACCGGAGCTTGCTCAAACTCATGCACATTGAGTTGATGATGCCATCCAACCATCTTATCCTCTGTTGCCCCCTTCTCCTCTTGCCCTCAATCTTTCCCAGCATCAAGGTCTTTCCCAGTGAGTTGGCTCTTTGCATTAGGGGGCCAAATTATTGGAGCTTTAGCATCAGTCCTTCAAATGAATATTGAGGTCTGATTTCCTTTAGGATTGACTGTTTGATCTCCTTGCTGTCAAAGGGACTTTCAAGAGTCTTCTCCAGCATCACAGTTCAAAGACATCAATTCTTAACTGGAGAACAACAAAAGTATAAAAGATGTGAAAAATCTTTAAGAGTATAAGCATAACTAAGGTGGTGAGTATACCCATAAGTCCTCTTGGTCCTTCTCTGTTAAATGAAAAGGCAATGGAAAATAGAGGAAATATAGATAAATAGGATGCATTTTTGGTTTTCAAAATCCCTGTCATTAAAATCATCTCAAACAAGAGTTGCCCTTTGGTTTTTCCATTCTTGTATTTGTTGAATAGTTCCACACTTGTCAGAGCCCATTTCCCATGTACTCTGACTCTTACTTCTAGAATAACACAGCCTCATTTTCAATTTATATTCAAAGGTGCCCTAGTGTTCTTTTTTCCCCTCTTTCCTCAAGGGACAATTACTAGAATCTGGTGAAGTGCCCCATAACAGCACACTGAAGCTTAGTGAAGGGTCAAAGATAAAAGATTTCCCCAGCCCTTCTTCTCAATGGTCAGAGAGTGAAGGTGGAGGTGGTCTCAAGGTCCTACCTCTGTGAATCCACCCATTTTACAAAGTAACATGACAACCCCCTGAGCTTTTGCTAGTTGCAGTAAGAAAATGAAGCTCTAAAAATTTTTTTTTTTTGGATGTGATGCTGAAGATGACAATTATAGAAGCTAAAATTTTACTCTTCAATTAGAGAAGGATCTCAAAATTTCCATAGCCATTAAAAGATGAAAACCTGAGAACACTCTAGCAGAGAAGGGAAGGTGGGCAAAATAACATGTAAGGGCAAAAGCAGAGTTAGAAATTATATTGGTTCCTGTGTGTGTGTGTGTGTGTGTGTGTGTGTGTGTGTGTGTGTATAAGTCACTCCGTCATGTCCAACTCTGCGTCCCCATGGATTGTAGCCTGTGAGGCTCCTCTGTGGATTTCTCCAGGCAAGAATATTGGAGTGGGTTTGCCATGCTTGTAGAACTATAGTCCACATAGCCAGAAGTATGTGGTGCTGTGTTGAGATTATAACCAGGAGAGGAAATGGCAACCCACTCCAGTATTCTTGCCTGGGAAATTCCATGGACAAAGAAGCCTGGTGGGCCACAGTCCATAGGGGCCACAAAAAAGTCGGACATGACTTAGCAACTAAATGACAGCACAGTAACATGGTACTGTGTTGGGATTATAACTGGGAAGAAATTTGACACATGATTTTATACTAAAATAAGCACGCATGACTGGTTTATATAACATAATGTCAAGTTTATAAGGACTTTAAGACATGGGACTTCAAAGAAACTTTTAGGTGTATTAGGTTTATTAGTCCACCATGGGGTCTGTCCCAGGTCCTCTTTCAGTTTCATTCTCCTATGTCATTGGATTGAAAAGTGGAGAGTATGCTCCTTCCATGCAACTACTCAGATAACAGAGTTTCAGCTTTTCCAAAGTTTTTTGAGGACAAATGGAAAAAAGCATGACAAATGAAAATGCAAAAGCTTAGACATAGGAGAATAATTAAAAATATAGAATCCTTGGTGTTTGGGTTGACATCAGCTCCATGTTCTCACTTCATTCCTGTTTCACTGGGCACTGGACAAGACAAGCGGGCCAGCCAGCCTCACGTGGAGTTGAGTTGCCACTATGCTTAGGTTCGGAGGCTTTCTTGGGTTCCCCCACAATCCCCTTCTTGCCCTATTTTTAAAAAATGTTTACTTATTTATTTGGCTGCATTGGGTCTTAGAGGTGCCATTTGGGATCTTTTGTTGCGGCGTACAGACTCTCGAGCTGGGGCATGTGGGCTCTGGAGCATGCGGGCTCAGTAGTTGCAGCAGAGGCTTAGTTGCTCCGTAGCACATGCGATCCTATTTCCTCAACCCGGGATCAAACCCGTGTCCCCTGCATTGCAAGGTGGATTCTTGATCACTGGACAGTGAGGGAAGTCCCCTCTTCCCCCATTTCAAGGAAGAGCCCTACATCTGGCCCTGTCTCTGCTCCACCTCAGCTCTGAGGGACCACCTCATTATCTGGCTCCATATATCCCTCCCAATACACAACAGCTCTACAGAGGACTTTGCCATCTGAAAGCCAGGAACACATGCTTGCAGATTACGCCCCCAAGACACCCTCCAGCACATGACTCGTCCCTTTCCACTTTCTTTATTCCTTTGAACCATAACTACTACTAGTTATTATTACCACACAAGCGCCACTATTAGTTGAAGATGAGCTCACATTCCAGCCTAGAAGAACAGAAGAAGCTGGTCTCCTGAGCATTCCAATGGTTTGATGTCTGCTGACATCACCTAATCAGAGTCATTATCTCATGACACTCCCGATCAGGCTATCACTACCTGGTACGAGTGTTTTACCCAGGTAGGAAAATCTGGCAACTATAACTGAGAAATCACAGGGTTTTATCATAAGTTTCTAGAATCCCAAATCAAGGCAAAGCCTATAATATACAATAGACAGAGTTTTTTAAATGGAGACAAGATCTGGGAACATGTGTCTCAGCTATATGTCTCCAGAGGCACAGTCTCCTTTACCTCCTTTTCTGTTCTATCTACTGGGCTCCCATCAAAATGTCCAATCACTGAAACAGATCCCAAGGCAGTTTAGAGGAAGTGGTGAAAGAACAGTGAACCCAAACCTCCCTCCCCAAATTAGAAACATTCACTCAAATGAATCTCTTGTTGGTGAAGTGTGTGGAAGAGCCCCCAGGGCAGGCAGAGGGCAGCTGCTCTATTTCCATCACTATCTTGCAAACTAGTATGGCCTGCAGCAAAATTCATGAAATCACATGGCCTAATGCCATTCACCTGTTGCCCTTTTTACCTTTTGAAAAAGGCCTCCTTCTCATCAGTAAAACAGTGAAAGCAGTCTTTCAATAGCAGAGAATATATTTTTAAAACTATAGTGGAAAATATACAAATATAGAAATTTTCTATCCTGCTTTCCCCCATTTTTGCTTTGCAGCAAATTCTATAAAGAAAAACCAGAAAGAAATAACTCTTTATTGTCCTCATATCTTTCCAAACGAATTTGCAAATCTTCCAGTCTGTCCTTCCATTAAAAAAAACTTCTATTTTGGAAAGCCTGCAAAATATGACCCAAATTCACCCCATTCTGCCTCCATACATGACCAATCACAAAAGCATAAAGCCCTTTCATTTTTCAAATGAACATGACTTTGGTGGAGGAGTCCTTTATTTTGATACAAATCTCATTCTGCAAGAAAACATGAATAGTCAATATTTCCTGATGTATCATGCTGTTCATCTATAATAACCAATTTATTTGGAGATTTATTACCTTACCCCAGCTCACTGCTAAGCACTGACAAAGCTGATAAGAAATTCACTGTATTTATGAAACTACAATCTTTTTGGTTAGATGAAAAAGGTACACATTAAGATGTGCAATAACTATGTTTTTACATAACTAGAGATAGATTCAGTGTGTTGAAAATGACAGAGCCACCTTAAGGAGTCAAGTGTTGCTAAACCCGGCAGAGGGTCTCCTGGGTTCCCACTTAGGAGAGCTTCTATTAAGCAGAAAGTGTATTATGAAAATGCCAGCTCCTTCATATCTCTGACAAGTATGTGTCAGTGTTAAGATCCCATTAAATGCAAATTTGATCTTTTATAAAATCATGTTTAAAGCTAATATCACAGAGCATCAATTAGACTTCTGTATGCTTTGAGGAGGCTGAAAACTGCATTTATTTCAAAGATACCTTGTGATATGTATAAAACAGAAATTTCATCAAGTTTAACTAACTACAATACAAGTCAAATTCCAGTCCCAATATGCAAATAAAGTCATCCCCCTGTTGTTTACGTATTTGGTTCATTTTTCCTTTGAAGAATTCTGGTCCCTGAAATCAATGTAGCTGATTTATTCTTCAGTCATGCTTTATTTACCAGGCATGAGAAATGAGGTTTTTGCAAAGAGGGAGGATTGCCTATCTTTTAAACTATACTTTCAAACCTTAAAAATTTTAATTATGATAACATAATCTTACAAATGCACTTTATGCATTTCAATTACTCAAAGAACCTACATTATTCAATTAGATCTGGACCCTCTCCCTCTCCTTCACTCTGCAAGGTCTGTAAAACAAATATTTTCACTAAACAGACGGGGAAAAAAACAAAAGCTCAGAGAAGTTAAATGACTTTCAAAGTCACTTAACTTGTAAGTAGAAGACACAATATCAGAATCTTCAGACTCCACAAAAAGTGTTCTTTTCATCAATAAAGTCTTTTGAAAATATACTTAGCTCTCTGCTTTATAAAATAGAAGTTTCTCAAAATATTTTTAAAATTTTCTTGATGAATCAAAATTTTTTATGAACAACCGACAAACTGAACCATGCAGCAATATATTGCTATTTTCGGCTCTTGGAAGTAAGAAAGATTGCTTTCCCCAACACTGTATAATTCCAGAATGCTGTGCTGTTCTAATTGGTGAGCTTTAGTCTTAAATTGGCACTAAGAATCCCTAGAGGGTTACTGAGTCATGCAGAACCTAACTTGCCCTATACTAAGTGTCCTCAGAATACTGTGTTTGAATGGGTGTTTCTCTCCCTCTCCTCATTGTTATGTGGGGACACTCTCATCATTGATAACATGTCAGTAAATTATCCCACTACCATTTTTAACCTCCAAAGGTAAACATCATAGTCTTCTGCTATTCCTATTTTTCCCTGTCTCTTTCAGTCTTGCTAAGACTTAAGTTATTACATTTGACATCCGCTGTGAGTGGATAGTTCTTCAGTTTGATGAACTAAATGATTAAACTGCATTTCCTAGTGTCTCTTAAGCACTTATTTACTTGGTTGTGTCAGGTCTTAGGGACTTCCCCGGGTGGCTCAGACAGTAAGACATCTGCCTACAATGCTGGAGACCTGGGTTCGATGCCTGAATCAGGAAGATCCTTGGAGAAGGCAATGGCACCCCACTCCAGTACTCTTGTCTGGAGAATCCCATGGATGGAGGAGCCTGGTGGGCTACAGTCCATGGGGTCACAAAGAGTTGGACACAACTGAGCGACTTCATTTCTTCACTTCATTTAGTTGCAGCACACGGGATGTTTTACTTGCGGTACGTGTGATCTTCAGTTGTGGTATGTAGGATCTAGTTCCCTGACCATGGATGGAACCCGTGCCCCCTACACTGGGAATCTGGAGTCTTAGCCTCTGGACCACCAGGGAAATCCTTCCCATTGCCTTTTTCTTTGTTTTGGTGACTCTTTTCAGCAATTTTTTTTATCACTGTTCACACTTAGAGTATACACACACACACACACACACACACACACACACACACACAAATAAGTGGGAAAGCTGCTATTGTAAATTTAGAACAAATTATTCCAAACATTTCAAACTTACATTTCTTTTGAATTGGGCTTTCTTGGTGGTTCAGATGGTAAGGAATCTGCCTGTAATGCAGGAAACCCAGGTTTGATCCCTGGGTCAGGAATATCCCCTGGAAAAGGGAATGGCTGGCTACCCACTACAGTATTCTTGCCTGGAGAATTCCATGGACAGAGAAGCCTGGTGGGCTTATGGGGTCACAGAGTCAGACATAACCAAGCGATCAACACTTTCACTTTTTTCTTTTAAATTAATAAAATGAAATAAAGTGATAATTCTCAGTGGTAGATGAAGTAACCCAAGAATATTTATATCCATTTGGTTCCTGAGTGAAGACTGGAGAACATCCCTAGTGGAATAATGGGATCATGGAATGTTATGGAGCAGAGAGCCTTACAGACCACCTGAATTAGACCTGAAGTTCTCAACCTCTTTTTTGGAACTCACAAATAAGCCTCACAAGTATGAACTATTTCCAGTTATTACCAGCACATAAGCCACAAATTATCCTTTTTCTGTCCTACTATAAATTAGCACACAGGAATAAAAATTATTGTGAATGATAATATTCAAGGCAAAGGAACCCTAAAATCAAATGTTAATCCTTGGCAAATCTGATACTTTCTATACCTCTGTTGTTTTTCATTTGCTAAGTTATGCCTGACTCTTTGCAACCTCATGGACTGCAGCATGCCAGGCCTCCCTGTCCCTCACCATCTCCTGGAGTTCACCCAAGTTCACATCCAGTAGTGAATCAGTGGTATTATCCAATTGGTGATGCTCATGACCTCATCCAGACCTAATTACCTCCCAAGGGCCCCATCTCTTAATACCACTACATTAGTGGTTAGAGCTTCAGTGTATAAATTTTGAGGGAACAACCATTCAGTCCCTAACAAGACCAAAGTGTTCGATTCTGTGATTAGGCAGAAGTAGATTTTATCATCATTTAATAATTAGCATACTTATAGTATCTTTTAAATATATATATATCATATATTCAAAAACAATACTTCTAATTCGATAGAATGTGCCTTGCCTTTCCTTGAAAGTGAAAACGTTAGTTGCTCAGTAGTGTCTGACTCTTTAGCCTGCCAGGCTCTTCTGTCCATGGAATTCTCCAGGCAAGATACTGGAGTGGGTTGCCATCCCCTTCCTCAGGGGATCTTCCCAGCCCAGGAACTGAATCCAGGTGTCCTGCATTGCAGACAGATTCTTTACCAGCTGAGCTACAACTTACAGGTGATTTTAATTTCGTTAGGCTATCTGAAAACAAACCGCTTGTCAGATACATGAATATCATCTACCATCTAATTCTCACACAGTTCACTTACCTGAGTGATAAAACTGTATTCTACTCAGGTATTCTTTGGGGGTGAAAAAATCACATTCAACTCTTTGCTTGATCCTGAATCACTCCTCTATGCTCTTTTATCCGTTATGTGTGATAATGCAGATTATACATACATATATTACACCATAAAACAAGATGCACTGACTTGAAACCATTCTGGCATTAAAGCAACGTTTAATGCCGCTCACTTGTCTGCTTTTTTGACATAAGATAGACCAATCCTCTAAATGAGCCTAGCCCCCATTTAAAGTGCAAGAGATCAATACACCAGTGGAAAATAACCAGGACAAATCAACAAAATTGGCGTTGCCAAAAAGGAGTGTGTGATTTATCTTGAACAAAGATCCTGAAGGCAAAAAAAAAAGTCCACCGAATCTAGAGTCACAGACTGTAATGGTTGTTTGAATTTACCCTCACCTAGCAAAGAAAAAAAAAAAAAAACAACCTTTAGACATGCTAATAAACATTTTTTCCAAAAGTGAAAACCAAATTTTATAAAGATAGTTGAAGATGAATGATTAAATGATTTTTGTAAATCCTGGAAAATAAATTCATTTTTAGCAAGCTTTTTCTCTCAGTGCACATTAGGAAATTCAGAATGCATTTAGTATAAATAGATTTAAATGTAGAATGATTTCAAGTCCTAAATGTGCAGCTAAAATATTTAATGCTTCCCAGTCTATATATGTCAAGTACTTTGAACTTACAACCATCAACAAATAATCATTAGTCTTTCATCTGTGGGAAAAGAAGGAAAACAACAACAAAAAAATCTAGACTATTCAGTTTCTTAAAGACATGAATCTATTTTAGAAAGAGAGTAATTGAAGATGTTAAGTAAATGGTAAGAAAACATGAGTATCAAACTGTTTTGTTCCAAAGTTCAGTAGAATAGATTTTATTCTTTATTAGCTTATATTAACTTGTGCTAATCTGATTACAAAAAACAAAAAGTAAACCCTAACCACCTCTGCATAGAAGCCTAAGAAATTTAGTTACATTTCCATAAAGTAATTTGAAGCATATTGACCAAAAGGACGTGTTAGAAAATATTTCTGGGACTTCCCTGGTGGCTCAGTGATAAAAGAATTCTCCTGTCACGAAGAAGACATGGGTTCTATCCCTGGTCTGGGAAGATCCCACAGCGCACAGAGCAGCTAAGCCCTGTGCACCACAACTGCTGAGCCTGAGCACTAGAGTCTGGGGGCGGCAACTGCGGAAACCCCAGCGTGCTAGAACCCATGCTCTGCGACAGAAGAGGGCTCCTCAGTGAGAAGCCCACGCATCTCACCCGGAGAGTAGTCCTCTCTCGCCACAACTAGGGAAAAGCCCATGCAGCAATAAAGACCCAGCACAGCCAAAAGTAAATAAATAAAAATAAAGAAAATATTCCTTTATTCAAAATCTTTGAATTTCAAATTTCAAACTTAATTAAAAAACTCAATACCTTGAGAAAATTATTCTTATATGTATATATACTATATGTAATACTCTAGTATTTTAAAGGTATGAATTCTGTAATTATTTTCAAATATATTCAACAAAACTCAAATACCAATTAAGCCCATATTGAGTCTAGTTCAAAACTAGATTAAAGCTATACTCAACATTCGTGACTCTGTGCCACCCCACAGACGGCAGCCCACCAGGCTCCCCCGTCCCTGGGATTCTCCAGGCAAGAACACTGGAGTGGGTTGCCATTTCCTTCTCCAATGCATGAAAGTGAAAAGTGAAAGTGAAGTCGCTCAGTCGTGTCCAACTCTTAGCAACCCCGTGGACTGCAGCCTACCAGGCTCCTCCGTCCAGGGGATTTTCCAGGCAAGAGTACTGGAGTAGGGTGCCATTGCCTTCTCCAAACTGAACTGAGTCTAGTTTAATCATATATTATACTTCTAAGTTCATAAGTTATTAATGTTTTATTTCTAAAATATTTAAGAAACTTTCATCTCAGAGTAGTTCAAAGATCACTCAACTCCAAGATTATTAATCTGTACCTTTAATACAGAGGAGGATATTTCTAAGCAAAACAGTTGACATTAGCCCTTGCCCACTTGTCTAAGTCTAAAATTAATTCAGATTTTTAGGAATTGGTATCACTGTGGTTTTATTTCCAAGAATATAAACTCCAATAGGGTGTTTTTATCTGTTTTGCTCAATACTATATTTCTAGCATCTAGAATAATGTTGAGCACATGATGAGTACTACATGTTTTGATGACTGTTGAATAAATACATTGCCTTCTGAGAACTACTCCTGGAGAAAGTCTGTTACTCTTTTCTCTGGAAGACAAAGGTCTGCAGGAGAGAAGATATGCAATTTGACTTTTTCATGTGGTCTGTATTTGTCTCAGCCTCAAGGTTAGTATTTTTTCAAATAATTGTCTACTATTATTTTCAGAAATAAGATTTTAGTATACAATGTTGCTTTTAATCGTGTTGAATTGCAGGATCTTTTAGAATACATAAAGTCACTTGGGTATACTTCAAGAAAGAAGCTCCTTGCTATGCTTCCTCCTCAAGGAAGTTAACTGGCTAAGTGCAAATGTTCCAATTTATTCAGTGTAACCAGGAGACTGATGTGAGCTGTAAATTTTTTAAATGTTCTAAGGATTAGCATTTCAAAAAGACATATTACTAAATCCCTTTTTTAATTCCTCATACTCAATTTACTTTGAGAACATTTCTCAAACATTAGTAGAAATAAATGTTTCTAAAGATAAAATAAAGACAATGACAAAGATTAGAAAAAGTCACTTTTTAAAATAAAGACAAATCACAAAGATTAGAAAAAGTCACTTTTTAAATAAAGAGAATCACAAAGATTAGAAAAAGTCACTTTTTTTAAACCATATCCATTGACAGAAGTTAACAAGTAAAACACTGAAGTTCATCTCCTTCAAGACAACATATTTCAGAACTCATATAAGAGAGATCACATTGAACATTTTGCTATTATCCAGAAATAATTTATCATTTTTTATTTCCTAGAAACTATATTTAGAGATACTGTATACACTCTTCTGCCTGACTTGTACTCCTGGATCTCTGTTATACGGAACCCGAAGTATGTGTCAGGAATATGTTTGCACTGCTTCCTTTTAATCTGTTTAAAACTCTATTTTTACTTGTGCTTAAAAAAATACACTCTCATTGTTAAAACTACAAATATTAATAAAACATGTGAGGTAGAAATTGAAAATAACCAAGCCTCAAAATTAGTAACTATAATGTAGTCATAATGCTTTTGCCAACAAAAGTCTGTCTAGTCAAAGCTATGATTTTTCCAGTAGTCATGTATGAGACTACTGGATGAGAGCTGGACTATAAAGAAAGCTGAGTGCAGAAGAACTGATGCTTTTGAACTGTGATGTTGGAGAAGACTGTTGAGAGTCCCTTAGACAGCAAGGATATCCAACCAGTCAATCCTAAAGGAAATCAGTCCTGAATATTCATTGAAAGAACTGATGCTGAAGCGGAAACTCCAATACTTTGGCGACCTGATGTGAAGAGCCAACTCATTGGAAAAGACCCCAATGCTGGGAAAGATAGAAGTCAAAAGGGGGTGGCAGAGGATGAGATGGTTAGATAGCAGCACTGACTCAATGGATATGAGTTTGAGCAAACTCCAGGAGACAGTGGAGGACAGAAGAGCCTGGCATGCTTCAGTCCATGGGGTTGCAAAGAGTCAGGACCAACTTACCGACTGAGCAATAGGCAATGAACATACCTCCTAAATTCTTTTACTCCACATATACTAAAATGCATATGTGGTATGTTCAGATAGCCATGCATGTATATTTTTACAAAAATATAATCATAACAAATACATTGTATACATACTATATTGTATCCTTTATTGCCTAACAACGTATCTTATAAATCTTTGCATGTTATTACAAATGGATAAATCTAATTTTGTAAAATAGCAATATACTATTTTATAACAATACTATAAAATATTTATTTAATACCACACTGACAGATATGTAAATTTGTCTTTTTATCCTTCTTACAAGTGAACACTCTTGCATTTTGATCATTCCTGTGTATTTCTGTAAGATGAGTTTTCTAGAAATGGAATTTCTGAGTCAAAGGGTGTATAAAATAGCCAAACTTATCTAGAAAAAGATGGTATCAACTGACCCTTTCACCAATATGAATGAGAACATACTTCATATTTGCCAATATTAAGTATCAATATGTTTAATACTTGAAAATATATTAGGTGATAAATATTTAATTTTAATTTGCATTTTAATTATTGCTAAAGTTACTGAGTATATATTGTTTATTTCTTTGTGGATTATTTAAGTTGTTTATTTTCTAGTTTGGTTGTGCTATATATATAGATATATTTTGTCATAGAGATGTTTTATGCCATGCTTAGTAAGATCGTCCTTATATACAAATGTACACTGGTGCAGTGGTAAAAGTATCCTCCTGCCGATGCAGGAGATGTAAGAGTTGCAGGTTCAATCTCTGGGTCAGGATGATCCCCTGGGATAGGAAATAGCAGCCTGCTCCACTATTTGTGCCTGGGAAATTCTATGGACAGAAGAGTCTGGCAGGTTACTGTCCATGGGGTTGCAAAAAGTTGGACACAACCTAGCACAACAATAACAACAGAACAACATAAATAAATGGCAGAATAGCCGCAAAATATTGGGTTGGCCAAAAAGTTCATTTGAGGTTTTCCATAATATCTTACAGAAAATCTTGAATGGACTTTTTGGCTAACCCAATATTTAGCACTATCCCAAACTAAGGTTACATTTATACACTAAAATATTAGAGATAGATGGATGATAGACAGATAACAGATAATGCTATATATTCTATGCAACTAGTATACCTATACTGGTATGTATAGTAATATCAATTCTGTACCTATCTTTTCCTTTATTTCTTTTATGGTTTAAATTTTTACATTTAACTTTTTTATCCACATGAAATATATTTAGTAAGGAGTGAGTTAGGGACTGTCTACAACCCAACCTCCCCGAAGGATAAGTATTCCATTATCACTTATTAAATAATTCATTTTACTCTTGTGATATGAAATGCTATCCTGTACAGATATTTCATGTTGAGAGTATTTCAGAAAGACAAAGCACCAGCAAGGAAGCCAGTGCAGCTGAAGACTGTGAACCAGAGCAAGAGGAGCAGGAGATGGAATCATGTAAGAAATGAGAGGACTCACATCACATAGGACCTCCTAAGTTATGCTGCATTTGAAGAATTTTTTACTGGTTTCCTTTGTTTGTTTTTAATATTTACTTACTTGACTATGCCAGATCTTATTTGCAGCACTTGGGATGGTCCATCTTCATTACAGCCAGTGGGATCCTTAGCTGCAGCATGCAGGATATATATATATATATATATATTGCCCCAAGTGGGATCTACTGCCCTGACCAAGGATTGAACCCATGCCCCCTGCATTGGCAGAGCGGAGTCTTAACCAATGGACCAAAAAGGAAGTTCCAGTTTGTTTGTTGATAGCCAGGAAGTGGTGTATTTTTTAAATCTCCCAATTAATCTCACTGTTATTTGCTTGTCTTTTATTTTTAGATCAATTTTATTTTTTAAAAAATAATTATTTTATCCAGAACTTTTCCCTAACTGGGGCCACCCAAGACAGATGGGTCATGGTGGAGGGGTCTGACAGAATATGGTCCACTGGATAAGGGAATGGCAAACCACTTCAGTATTCTTGCCTTGAGAACCCCATGAACAGTATGAAAAGACAAAAAGATAGGACACTGAAAGATGATAAGATGGTTGGATGGCATCACTGACTCAGTGGACAAGGATTTGGGTGGGACTCTGGGAGCTGGTAATGGACAGGAAGGCCTGGTGGGCTGCGGTTCATGGGGTCGCAAAGAGTTCGACACGACTGAGCAACTGAACTGAACTGAACTGAACTGAACTTTCCCTAACTGATTAATATGGAAACATGCAAAGAAATCTCTTAATATTTAAAGTATATATTTCCCTCAATTAAGAGAATATTGCTTTTTTTCATTCCTATTTGTGTTTTGCTTTCCTTTTTTCCCTTCATTAAAGTGTCTACTAGCTTAGCTTCTTCAACCAGATTTTTTGTTAAGATAGCTCTCTGATTTATTTATGCCGCTGCTTTCTTTTCTTCTAATATTTTTATTTTAACATTACTTTTCCTTGTATTTTTTGAGTATATTTTTATTTTCCTAATTTCTTGTTTGATATTTAAGTAATTCATCTTTTTAATTTTGTATTTAATAAGTTAAATGTTTAATGCTGGTATTTTTCTCTGAGTACATTCTTAGCCATATCCTTTAACTTTTGATTTATAATATAGTATCTTTATTTCTTAGAAATCCTACAACCATTTTGTTTTGATACTGTCTTTCAGCATGTTTTGATATTTTCTTTGATTTAAGAATTGAATTGTGAATCTGACAGAAATTATTTTCAGGAGGAGGAGTGAGGTTTAGTTGTATAAATGTGGGTTGTTATTTTTTAAAATTTTTTCAGCCTTTCTTGATTTCTTTTTCTTTTCTTTTTTTTACTATAACCTGCTTTATGGCTCTTGGTCAAAAATATGTTTGTTTTTTTACTGCTTTTACGTCTTAAAATCAGGTTTTACATTTATGGTCAATACGAGATTCTTTTAAAAATTTTAATAGGTACATTTACACTTAATAGTAAATCTTAAATTAATATTAAAATTTATTCAAATAGTCTTTGTTCTTTCTCTGAACTGATAAAAATAAGCTGAAATCACTGCTTATCATTTATAGAATAAACTGAAATCACTACTTGGCATTAATGCTTTGATTCTATCAATGTAATTAAATCCATTCACCCAATCCAACTGAACCCCAACAATGTGTCAAGCATGGAAATGATGTTATGAATGAGAAAACTGTGGGAAATTACAAAAAAAGACAGAGGGCCACACACAAAGTCTAATGAGAGAACACAGTAGGGAGAAAGTAATTCTGGGAGAGTGATGAATGAAGGCAGTAGGAAATCATTGCCTTTCCTAACAGAGTCTCCAATATACATTGTTCAACTCATGTCAGCCCATGACAGAAATTAAAAAACACAGGATTGTCTTATATATATATAGTCTTAAAATACCATAAAGTCTGTGCTGTAGACGTCATAGTTTGGATCACAAACCCCAAGTCGGAAATATTTCGTTACACATCTTCCAATGCAAATTTTCTGGCAAGACTTGCTAATCTGTTTTTCAAATAATAGCAACCCCCTACCCTGCTTCAACCCACACAATTGAAAAAGATATGTCTTAAGGGAATTTATATTTGAAAGCATGAATCTCTGAGGCCATACTAAAAGCTAGTGAGGAAAAAGAAAAAGCCCATCAGAAAGGAAAAATAGGTTTTATAAGACAAAATGGGACATTTCTCTTATTATTAAAACATGCCATGGAACTCTAGGGATTGTGGTGCTCAGGTGCAGAATAATGAGCCTTGATTTGGCAATGGAAAATTCCATGAAGGGTCCAATAATATGTTATGCTTCATTAATATAAGAATTTTTACATTTATCCTGTGATTTTCACCCTTCATTATCCCAAAATGCTTTATTAACTGAAGCTACAATGAAGAAAATCTCACCACCACCTTGGGAGAAGTTCCTTATGGTATGTTTTTAAATTAAAGTATCAAAAACAATTTTGTTTAAGATAGGGAGAACAAACTGATACCTAAATGGAAGTTTCATAAATATCTTTAAGCCAGTAAATATTAGCACCAATCACATTTTAAGTTTAGATTTGTACAGAGTCATTTATTTGCACTGAGAGTAAGGACAAAGGGCTGGCCTGAGGTAATGGTTTAAGAGTTTACCTGGACACAGACCGTTCTGTCTGGTAATACCTTTGAGTGACAATCTCTGGAAAACCAGATGTAAAACTGCTACATGACACTTTATACAATCTCTGTACGAGCACAGTGATACAGAGTGATGAACAACTCTTCAGTCTGCCCATTCCCCTGCCCCTGAGAAGTATAATTTGATTCTTAGCAGCCCCCTTCTCTTCTCACAAAGTTCTTTCTGATGCTGCTAATAGAAGAAATGTGGATAGCTAACAGAGAAACAGCAGAGTCCTTGGTCTTGACCTGGGTGTGCTAATAAAGAGGAGATCTCGCACCTATAGCAGAAACATAGACTCTATGAACTAAGGTTGGGGTTCCCTATTTTGTTCCAAGCAGTCAGAGTCACGGAGTCACACCAGTGCTCCTGGTTAGACTTCACTCAAGAACACATGGGCTATTTCCCAAGGCGTCTTCCCCAGGACAGAAGAAGCAGCAGCATCCACAACAGGCTGTCAGGGAAGCTGATGGCTGACAGCCGGCAGTGGCAGGGGCAAGTGGTCAGAAGGAATGGACTGAGTTTCCTAGCCCCGAGAGTGTCTCTGTGATCACATCACCTTCCAGGCTTCTGCTTTGAAGTAGGATAATCAATGTTGAAAAATAAAAGTGTTAGCTGCTCAGTCTTGTCCGACTCTTTGAGAGTCCATAGACTATAGCCCACGAAGTTTCCCTGTCCATGGAATTCTCCAGGCTGTAATATGCTTTTTAAAGAAAGGAAATGTTGGGAATTCCCTGGTGGTCCAACAGTTAGGACTCCATGCTTTTACTGCCAAGGGCCCAGGTTCAATCCCTGGTCAAGGAACTGAGATCCTGTAAGCTGTGAGGTATGGCCAAAAAGATAAATAAAAATTGATAAAGAAAGCAAATGTAAATTTTATTCATCAAAGGGAAAAAAAAAAGCAGATCATATTTGATCTCTAAAAGCCCTCTACTGCCACAGAACTCTAATTCTTCTAGACCCTGGGTGGACTCTGTCCAGTGTGGTCTCCTACACACTCTTCCTCAGAACCAAAAATTGTCCCCTTGTTGACTTTTCTAATTGTGTAGAAGTATGAGCTCTCAAGCTTATGAGCTAGCTGGGTGACCTTGAGCAAACTGCCTAATCACTTCTTGCCTACAGTCCCTACCTGTGTACTTCATAGCTTTACAAGGAAAGTGCTCTGAATAGTACTTCACATATAGAACCTACTTTACATAAACCGTTATTGTTAGTGGCCAGATTGTATATACAAGGAAGGTATAATCAGATACATACTTCTGAAAATACAAAGGAAAAAACTATAAAATAATTACAAATCAAGCTAACCACCCAGCAATGCTTTACAAATTTACATATTTAAAAGCAAGATGCCTGACATTTTATTATAACCATTTCCCTTAATATAATGGGGGCATTTTTTCCTATCATTAATATTTTAACAATGGCTCTATTACAGTCTTTCCTATGAGGATCTATTGTGATATAGTTAAATGCCTCTATTTAAGAAACAGATTGTTTCCAATCTACTATTTGAAAAATGCTGGGGTAAATGCCTTTGATTACAAATATTGGGTGAAACAATTGATGTTTATTTCCTCAGGATATATCCTATGAATGAGATTTTTTGGTTAACAGGCATTATCTTCCTCAAGGCTCTTTATATGTAACTCCCAATTGCTTTCCCAAGGGGCTGTCCTAATTTGGAGTGTGAGGGTCCTTATCAAACTACACCCTATTAGCAATGAATATTACCTTTATGTAATCTCTGTCAATTTGATAAAAACTACATAAAACTAGAGACTTCCCTGGTGGCTCAGATGGTAAAGCATCTGCCTACAATGTGGGAGACCTGGGTTCAATCACTGGGTCGGGAAGACCTCCTAGAGAAAAAAATAGAAACCCACTCCAGTATTCTTGCCTGGAAAATCCCTTGGATGGAGGAACCTGGTAGGCTACAGTCCATGGGGTCACATATATAAAATTAATATAAAACATATATAAAACTAATATGTTAATTTGAATGTTTGCTTACAGTGAGATTAAATTTTGTTTTCTCATAGCTAATACATTTTATATTTCTTCTTTAAATTATCTGTTGCTGTTTTTTGACCATCTTTTTACTATTTATTATAGTGTTTATGTTTTACTGTGATTTGCTTTATTATATAACCTTTGGTCATATTTAGACAGTTTTCCTCACAATCACTATTCATCTCTTACTTCTGTTTCCAGTGATATTTTAGTCATTCAATGGGTATTTATTGAGCACCAACTGTGTCCTGATCTCTGCTCCCTGCTCTGGGAAAACTAGACAATATTTTCTGGGAAGCAAATAAAATAGGGAAGTCCTTGATCTCATGAAACTTTTACGGTCTAGTTAGGACAGATATTAATGGAGAAAACAAGGAAGTAAATACTGTAATAAGAGTGACATTCAAATGATACAGATCATTTTCACCTGCCAAAATTTCACAAAATAAGAAAGAACCTTCCTTTTCTTCCCCAAAGAGGATTCACAGCTCTAGCTGCACTTGGAAGCACCAGCATATTAAATACCCACACCTGCCCACCCTTCTTACCCCATGGATTGGTCTTGGGTGAGGGTTATTGACATTTTTTTTTAAGATTGCCAAGCAAGTCTGATGTGAACTCAGTGGATGTGTCTGTGAAATCAGTGTTGAGAATAAAGAGCTGAAAAGAATTTACTAGTGCCTTCCTGATCTCTCAGCTCGACTACAAAGAGACCAAGACCTGACTTTCATGTTACAGCTAAAGACACCCGTCTGGCTCACCTTGGGACAATGCTGAGAGACACAGCTCTCCTCATTCCTGAGTGATATCCAGATGACTTGGAAATCAGACCTCAAATCATCCACAAATAGTTAGAGTGAAAGACTCTGGGAGCATGATGAACCACATACCCAAAGATGAATCTAAGAGACACACCAGCAGTGTTGAGGGGAGACTAAGTGTCAAGGAGAGGTATAGTTGCGGCACAGAGGACTGTATCGGGACAGGAGTAGGTACCAGCATGGTAACTAGAAATCTAATTCTTATTGGCTAAAAACCATCTTTCTTGCTCAGGGTAAATATCCTGCAAGAGTTGGTAAGGAGTTCTACTTCATAGTCACACTTAGGATTTTAGGCTAACACATGAATTCAAACCCAAAGAAATAAGAGAAAATGAAAATCAAAGTACTCTCTCTTTCCAAGCTGGGCTGATGCCAATAAGATTACTGCTTTTTGCTCTACATTCTTAAAAAGAACGGTAGACACCCTCTCTATTTATTATTATTAACAATCCGATTGTATCTCAAGGCAAAACTAGGTTTATTATTTTCTATCCAAAGCTGAATTCCGTAAGGAAAAGTAAATCTGAGTTCATCAGTTTTTAACATATGTTGTTCCCGTTCATCAAGGATATGGTTTAAAAATTTACCCACTCAATTAGCAACTTCTCACATCTGGATGGATGTAAGGGTGGCTGGAATTAAAGAAGATAGAGACACAAAGCCATTTACTCTTCCTACATAGTTCCTGACAATTATGAATAATGAAGTGGCATGGAGTGTGTATTCTACTTTTCTAAGCTGCTACTATGTAGTGTAGTTTGTGGAAAAGACAAAAACCAACGAACTAAAGAAATAAGGAGTGTCACTACCCCAAAAGAAAACATTAAGTAAGACTAAAGAATGAAAAAAATACCAAAGAATGTATTTTCTAAAATACCATCATCACCTGATCTATGCTGACTCAAGTGAATGGTGCTGTATAAGGCATTAGTTCAGCTGATTGAATGCCATGTTCCTGAAAAATTAGTCAATGGTGTGATCCAAAGAAACCTCTTCTCCAAATCCACATAACTATCTACCTCCTGGAAATAAGATGGGGTGCCATGAAAGAGGATGGGTGGATTACTTCAAGTACTTCCCCATTATCAGGAAAGAAAGTCAGAGTATGTGTCTCTTTTAAATTCAAAAACAACACTCCAGGAATAAAACAGTAGTCCTTCCTCAACCTCCACTGTGTTCTTGAAATACTCTCATGCGAAAGACTTACTACTGAGGATTTCAAGACTCTGTAGGAATGGGTTTAGGGAATTGATGACATGAGGGGACCTATGAAAGCCCTATAAATGTTTTTGGTGTGTGTGTACTCAGTTGTGTCTGACTCTTTGCAACCCCATGGACTGTAGCCCTCCAGGCTCTTTCGTCCATAAAATTCTCCAGGCAAGAGTACTGGAGAGGGTTGCCATTTCCTACTCCAGGGGGTCTTTCTGACAGAGGGATAGAACCCTGGGTCTCTTCATTGGCAGGTAGATCCTTTACCACTGAGCCACCAGGGAAGCCCTCTCTGACACTTTTTAACTGCTTCCTTCCCTGGTGGCTCATATGGTAAAGCATTTGCCTACAATGCCAGAGACCCAGGTTCAATCCTTGGGTCGGGAAGATCTCCTGGAGAAGGAAATGGCAATCTAATCCAGTATTCTTGCCTGGAAAATCCCATGGACAGTAGAACCTGGTAGGCTACAGTCCACGGGGTTGCAAAGAGTCAGACACGACTGAGCGACTTCACTTTACCTAACAGGGAAGGCTTAGGGTTGTTTGTCTCATCTTCCTATGCCTGTTTTAAGGCAACACTGAAAAATCCTCTCTCATGCATTGCTGATTACCATTGTTTTATCTACCTCTGTGTTATAGAGCTGAAAAACTAAAACTTCCCTTCCTAGAATGGGGTGTATGGTGCTTCCACAAGTGATGAACTAGTCAACCTCTGTTTTTTAATCTTCTGCTTTGACTAGGAAATAAACTTATAAGAAGAAAAAAAAGAAAAAAATACATAGTCTGCTATCGACTGAATTGTGCCCCCAAACTGAGGCTCTTTCTCTCTCAGTCTCTCTTCATTTGTCAGGTGAGGACACGGCAAGAAGACGACTGTCTGCAAGCCAGGAGGCAAAAAAGCCTTCACTAGGAATCAAGACAGCACCTTGATGCTGGACTTGCCGGTCTCCAGAATTACAAGAAATGAAGTTTTGTTGCTTAAGCAACCCAGTCTATGTTGGTTTTAGATAACAACTGAAGAAGGCAAGTTACTGTCCCAGAATGATGATTATCTTTCATAAATCTATGGACAGCTCTGCCTTGTTTCTAAGGGTTATCATTTTTTTTCTTCTTATTTGGAACCTGGGACACTGCACTGTGATAGTGAGGAGAAGTCTACCCTCCTCTCTGGCTTCTCCCATGCACTTCCCCTGGGGCTCATTTTGTCTCCTAAATCTCACCCAATTTTCTGCCACAAAATTGCTTCAAAATCCACATCTCCTAAAACTGAAATTCACATTGAGGAGGCACTTTTTGAACCAAATTCTCAAGGGAAAGAAACTTGTATGAGGACAAACTGAATTAAGAAATTTCAACTCAAAAATCTGTTATGGTATTTTTTTTTATTATACATATGGTACTGAACATTAATAAGGTAAAATTTAATTTAATAAAATTTTCCTCAAAGGAAATCATTTGCTCTTTCCTTAATTTTAAGTAGACTTCAAAATTATGACTGATTCCTTTTCTTTTTTTGATTGATTCCTTTTTAATGCTTGTTATGTTTGAGAGGGTGAGGGTGTAAAAATGATCTCTCCTTTTGATTTTAGAAGAAAAATTATTATTTTGTGTAGAAAGCTCTATAGCCTAAATGTCCAGAGCATTCCCAAACACAGTTTAATGACCATTGTAAAGATATGGTCTCCTTTGGGTCTGGCCCTAGGGAGAAATGGACTACTTCAGGATAACCATAGGTGCTTCTAAGCTATGCCGCTACGCTAACCTTGGTGCCTTAATTCTTTCTCTTCAAGGGAGTATTGGGGCCTCGAAGGACTTCAGCGTTGTCCTCATGTTTCTTGGGTTCCTTGGGCTATAACACCCAACTTGAACCTGTAACAGAATTTCCAGGGAAGCTTAGAGAAATTCTCAAGCATAAGGTGGAGGCTCATGATATTAATATGCATTTATTAAAGATGTGCTGTGTTTCCCTCCCAGTTTTTCTTCCATTTTCTGTTTGCAGGTAAATGCTCTGTTTACCAATTCATAGGTTCATTTTTCTTCAAGGCAAATATTTTAGCAAAATGATTTTGGTATTCTTCTTCTTCTAATGAAATAAAGCAATATAATTTGAAGCTTCTAATCCCCTTGCAAGAGTCTCAGAAAACACTCAGCTTATAAATCAGCACTACTGCTAATTATTTCAAACTTTAAGGACTACCATTATGTTTGCTTCTGTATCTGCCTTTATGTTTGTTTTCCATGTGTTTAAAGTGCTAATGACATTCATTGCTTTTGAGATTTATCAGATTAGCACTACCATAATAGTTTATGGTGTTAGATTTTACAAGATTCACTTAATATAATTTTAATTATCACTGAAAAATGGCTTCTAGTCATAAAAGTGCTTTAAAAATTATGAGCTAAACCCATGCTAAATTAAAAGTCAAGGCTGGTCTGTTAATAATAATTTTATAAAAGGAGAACATCACATGGCACAGTAGCTCAAAACTGAAATGTTCACATTTTAAAAAACAAAGTACATTTAGAAATATAAAACTGCCAAATAAAATGGGTTCTTTGTGATAATGCTTTATGGTATTGTACAAATTGTTACTGGTGTGACAATCACAGGTTATTAGCAATGTGTATTATTTCAAGAAGCAAGATTTAGATTGGAATCTTGGCATTTAATCCCTGAATGGTGCTTCCAAAGTATTATAAACGTGATAGTGAAAACAGTGCAAGAATCAATTCTATGCTAAGCATTATGAGGACTGTACTTGCATACAGAGATTATACCTAATTTTGAATTACTTACAAATAAAAACTCAATAAGAGCTTTAAATATTGACTCTGAGGAAACAATATTGCAAAAGATCTCTATAGAGATTTTGCAAATTTTAAAACTTTTAGAAGCGCCATTTAAGAGGATATTATAAACAATGTCTCAACTCTGTATTCCAATCAAAATCACTGTATAAACAGGATATTCATTATTTCACATAACTGCTTCATCCTCCCCAGACTTGCTCTAGGATTCTCTCTCTAGTTTTCCTTAAGTTTCTTCCCCTACCTCTAACTAGGATGTTCTCCATTTTTCAATACCCCCCTACTACCCATTTCAACTTGCATTAGGTCTTATATTAATTTCAACACTTTGTTCTAGTCGAAGAGTTATAAGCAAAACAAAACTCTCAAGATTACTTACAATTCTTGTCTAGGGTCAGACAAGCATTGAACCCTTAAAGGCTGGACAGTGACTGCAGGGGTTAAAGACGTTAGCAACTCAAAGCATGGGACTGTGGATCCAGAGGAGGGTATGAAATTTGGAAAGGAATTGATCAAGGGGAAAGAACAGACAGAACCAACCCATCAACAGTCAAAGGTTCTAGACCGTACCTGAATTTCAAGACATCATTTAGAGCTGGGTGTCCGGCAACAGCATAAGAGCAGGGAGACAAGTGGCCAGTATTTGAAAACCTGAAAAGAGATACTAGAAAACTATCTTGGAGAATTTTATTTAGCAAGAGAAAATTCTTTCTCTGGAGGGAGAGGGCAGAGATGGGTAGCTGGTAGGGAAGGATACATCCACATAAGCCCAGGGGAAGCTTGATTATTGGAAACTTGAGGGTGATAGAAGCAAGGTCCAATGCTGTAAAGAATAATATTGCATACAAACCTGGAATGTTAGGTCGTGAATCAAGGACAATTGTAAGTGGTCAAACAGGAGATGGCAAGAGTGAACATCAACATTCTAGGAATCAGCAAACTAAGATGGACTGGAATTGCTGAATTTAACTGAGGTGACCGTTATATCTACTACTGTGGGCAGGAATCCCTTAAAAGAAATGGAGTAGCCATCATAGTCAACCAAAGAGTCTGAAATGAAGTATTTGGATGCAATCTCAGAAATGACACAATGATCTCTGTTTGTTTCCAAGGCAAACCATTCAATATCACAGTAATTCAAGTTTATGCCCTGACCAGTAATGCTGATGAAGCTGAAATTGAATGGTTCTATGAAGACCTACAAGACCTTTTAGAACTAACACCCAAAAGAGATGTCCTTTTCGTTATAGGGGACTGGAATGCAAAAGTAGGAAATCAAGACACATCTGGAGTAACAGGCAAATTTGTCCTTGGAGTACAGAATGAAGGAGAGCAAAGGCTAATAGAGTTATGCCAAGAGAACGCACTGGGTATAGCAAACACCCTCTTCCAACAACACAAGAGAAGTCTCTACACATGGACATCACCTGATGGTCAACACCAAAATCAGATTGGTTATATTCTTTGTAGCCAAAGATGGAGAAGCTCTATACATTCAGCAAAAACAAAACCAGGAGCTGACTGTGTCTAAGATCATGAACTCCTTATTGGCAAATTCAGATTGAAATTGAAGAAAGTGGAGAAAAACACTAGATCATTCAGGTATGCCCTAAACAAATCCCTAACGATTATACAGTGGAAGTGAGAAATAGATTTAAGGGACTCGATCTGATAGAGTGCCTGATGAACTATGGATGGAGGTTCATGACATTGTACAGGAGATAGGAATCAAGACTATCCCCAAGAAAAAGAAATGCCAAAAAGCAAAATGGCTGTCTGAGGAGGGCTTACAAATAGCTGGGAAAAGAAGAAAATCAAAAAGCAAAGGAGAAAAGGAAAGATATACCCATTTGAATGCAGAGTTCCAAAGAAGAGCAAGGAGAGATAAGAAAGCCTTCCTCAGTGATCAGTGCAAAGAAATAGAGGAAACCAATAGAATGGGAAAGACTAGAGATCTCTTCAAGAAAATCGGAGCTACCAAGGGAAAATTTCATGCAAAGATGGGCTCAATAAAGGACAGAGATGGTATGGACCTAACAGAAGCAGAAGATATTAAGAAGAGGTGGCAAGAATTATACAAAAACGATCTTCATGACCCAGATAATTACAATGGTGTGATCACTCAACTAGAGCCAGACATCCTGGAATGTGAAGTCAAGTGGGCCTTAGGAAGTATCACTATGAACAAAGGTAGTAGAGGTGATGGAACTCCAATTGAGCTATTTCAAATTCTGAAAGATGATACTGTGAAAGTGCTGCAGTCAATATGTCAGCAAATTTAGAAAACTCAGCAGTAGCCTCAGGACTGGAAAAGGTCAGTTTTCATTCCAATCCCAAAGAAAGGCAATGTCAAAGAATGCTCAAACTACCACACAATTGCACGTATCTCACAGGCTAGTAAAATAATGCTCAAAATTCTCCAAGCCAGGCTTCAGCAATACATGAACCGTGAACTTCCAGATGTTCAAGCTGATTTTAGAAAAGGCAGAGGAACCAGAGATCAAATTGCCAACATTCGCTGGATCACTGAAAAAGCAAGAGAGTTTCAGAAAAACATCTATTTCTGCTTTATTTACTATGCCAAAGCCTTTGACTGTGTGGATCACAATAAACTGTGGAAAATTCTGAAAGAGATGGGAATAACAGACCACCTGACCTGTCTCTTGAGAAACCTGCATGCAGGTCAGGAAGCAACAGTTAGAACTGGACATGGAACAACAGACTGGTTCCAAAAAAGAAAAGGAGTACGTCAAGGCTGTATATTATCACCCTGCTTATTTAACTTATATGCAGAGTACATCAGGGGAAATGCTGGGTCGGAGGAAGCACAAGCTGGAATCAAGATTACTTGGAGAAATATCAGTTACCTTAGGTATGCAGATGACACCAGCCTTATGGCACAAAGTGAAGAAGAACTAAATAGCCTCTTGATGAAAGTGAAAGAGGAGAGTGAAAAAGTTGGCTTAAAGCTCAACATTCAGAAAACTAAGATCATGGCATCCAGTCCCTTCACTTCATGCAAATAGATGGAGGAACAGTGGAAATAGTGGCTGAATTTACTTTTGGGGGTTCCAAAATCACTGCAGATGGTGACTGCAGCCATGAAATTAAAAGACATTTACTCCTTAGAAGGAAAGTTATGGCCAACCTAGACAGCATAGTAAAAAGCAGACATTACTTTGTCAACAACAGTCTATCTAGTCAAGGCTATGGTTTTTCCAGTGGTCATATATGGATGTGAGAGTTGGACTATAAAGAAAGATGAGCACCAAAGAACTGATGCTTTTGAACTGTGGTGTTGGAGAAGATTCTCTAGAGTCCCTTGGACTGCAAAGAGATCCAACCAGTCTGTCCTAAAGGAGATCAGTCCTGGGTGTTCATTGGAAGGACTGATGTTGAAGCTGAAGCTCCAATACTTTAGCCACCTGATGAGAAGAGCTGACTCATTTGAAAAGACCCTGATGTTGGGAAAGATTGGGGGCAGGAGGAGAAGGGGATGACAGAGGATGAGATGGATGGTTAGATAGCATCACTGACTCAATGGACATGAGTTTTGGTAAATTCCAGGAGTTGGTGATGGACAGGGAGGCCTGGCGTGTTGTGGTTCATGAGATTGCAAAGATTCAGACATGACTGAGTGACTGAACTGAACTGAACTGAGGCATCAGAATTTACCTCCAGATTTACAAACAGGAATTCAAGAAATGGGTATGGTGCTGAGGCCAGAGTGGAAGCAAACATCCTAAGAACCATAGTGTCCTAAGGTCTTGAGCAGGAGTCATCCTACACTGGGATTCAGGAATTCCAGTCATAAACAGGAGAAAAGTTTTCCTTAACTCAGTAAAAAGCTGACTCCCCCAAGAAAAATCAGGACAGAAAAACAAAAGTTCCCAAGCCATTTCAGGTGACCCCTGTCATTTCAGCATTGGAAGTGTGAAGTCTTACTCACTGGACCACCAGGGATGTTCCCTTCCCTGTAATTTCTGAAATCCATCTGTGGATCCTTTAGTGGTGGATGGAACACTTTCACAATAACTGGATTTCCATTTGTGAGGATGAAGCCTAGAAGACAACTGCCCTCCTTCCTCATGGAGCTTTCCACTTGCTCCTGCCTTTCCTTCTGAACTCCTGCAGTAATCATTATTTCCCTCATTAATTTAACATTTAGAATATGCTACCAGTGTATGACTTTAAAAATATATTCATGTCCATGAACTCCCTTTTCTGCGAAGTCTGAGACAATATTTTAAATCTCTTTACCCTTTATTTCCCAGGAGGCTGGCACACTGGGTATTGATAATAGTTTGCAGATGATGGTGAGTTTATAAAACAGGATGAGGGGAGTTGGCAAAGACACTGATTTTGAAAATTCAAAGTGTCCAAAACGTCCAACAACTCCGAGGGAAAGGGATAAGTTTATTTACCTTGAAAACCGGATATTGCTCTAGTGAGATTCTAAATATCAGATAAACAGCTGTTCAGATTAACCAGATAAACTTTAAGTCATTGCCAAGAGAATCTCATAGTTTTCAATATGATGAGACAGGGAGGGAGGGAGGAGGGGGGAAGAAAGACAAAGTATGCAGTATGATTAACTTAAAATTGTTTAAATGAGTAGAGTTTTTATGATCATCTTTCAGATACTTATAGAAAAAGTGATTAAATGCATTGAAAAGAGAACATTTTAAGAGGCTTTAAAAGTGTATGATTAAGATGAAATGAATGGAAAGAAGAAAAAGGAAATGAGGCTCAAAATCAGGAAAGATTTTGGTAGCAGAGCCATTTTCCTGGAGTACATAGAAGCAGAGAGCAGGATTAAAGATACTGTGAACAGACAAACTTCTCATTGCCCCAGAGAACAGACTAGATTTCGGAGTCAATCTATTCCCATCAAACTAGTGAGATGGTTTGTGAACTAATTGGTACTATTGTGGTTCTGAAAACCCTTGCTCTCATTTTGCTCGTAAGAGTGTCTGCATTTATGAAACAACTGATGGTTTTCTATCTCAGGATCATATCTTCGTTTCTTTTCTGCTGGTGGTGGCTCATACACTCACAGTCATTCAACAAGCACACAGGCACACACACAAACACTCACACAGCAGAAAAATGAGTAATCTGTGTCCCATGTAGCTTTGAGATACAGACTTAAGATACCTTATCTGCAATTTCTGGAATACTGACATACCTATGATCTTATTGACACTAAATGGAAAGATAGTCATCATTCCCATAGTTGTCTCACCTGCTGACCTCAGTGATTAATGAATCTGTGCTCGTGGGAATGGAAGCTCCACCCACCTCAATTCCCAACTGAGGAGGGGCAGATGCTAACAATGGCAAGTTACTAAGGGCAACAGGGAACAGGAGACACACTTGTAAAATACACTCAAGTGTGACATAGCCATTTATTGTAGACTGCAAGCAGCAGTGGAGGTAGATCTTAGAATGTAAATTCATAGACTATTAATTATGCTGGAAGGAACCTTGACACTCTCCCAGAATACCTTAACTTGCCCTCCTTAGATGAAGAATTTGAGGCCCCTAAACAGCATATTAAAAAGCAGAGACATTCCTTTGTCAACAAAGGTTCACCTAGTCAAGGCTATGGTTTTTCCAGTAGTCATGTATGGATGTGAGAGTTGGACTATAAAGAAAGCTGAGTGCCGAAGAACTGATGCTTTTGAACTGTGGTGTTAGAGAAGACTCTTGAGAGTCTCTTGGACTGCAAGGAGATTCAACCAGTCCATCCTAATGGAGATCAGCCCTGGGTGTTCGTTGGAAGGATTGATATTGAAGCTGAAACTCCAATACTTTGGCCACCTGATGCAGAGAGCTGACTCATTTGAAAAGACCCTGATTTTGGGAAAGATTGAGGGCAGGAGGAGAATGGGATGACAGAGGATAAGATGGTTGGATGGCATTACTGACTTGATGGACATGGGTTTGGGTGGACTCCAGGAGTTGGTGACAGACAGAGAGGCCTGGCGTGCTGCAGTTCATGGGGTCACAAAGAGTCGGATATGACTGAGTGACTGAACTGAACTCAAGCTAAATGATTTGCCTAGGTTCATACTTAGCAATGGTGGGTCAAGTAGTATTACAGATTTGTAGAGCCGAGGCTCTGAGTGACACAGTCTTAAAGGCAGTTTGCTAACCAACGCCTGCAAAAGATTTCATATAAAAACAAGGGTAAGAATTTATGCATGAATAATGGAAGCATGCGCTAGCTGCCAATAACTTTTTAAAATTCCTTTCAATTATATAGATGTTGATAGTGACATCTTCAAAGAGGAGAGTATCACATAACAGCACATAAACTGAATAAAAGCACTATTGTCTTCACTCAAATCTCTCACCTAACAATAGTAGCCCTAACAATTGAACTTAGAAGCTTTGATCTACATAGAGGAAACCCTGGCAAAAGCACTGTATTTCTGGTTTAAAAAGTCACCTGCCTCCACTTCACTCTGTTAGTCTCCTAAGCACACTTATATTCATTCATTCATTCACGCTCTCATTCAATGAACATTGTGTTCCAGGCACCATCCCAGGTTACAGGAATAAGGAAGGTAACAAAATAGAAAAATTCTTTTCATCACTGGACTTAAATTCTGGTGAAAACAATAAAGCAGAATAGACAAAATACGACATGGCTTTTATGAGGATGCACACTTATAGCTTAAACTATCTCTTACCAAAGGAAAGAGAGGTTCTCCTAAATGATCTTCTACTGTCTTTTAGAACCTTATCATTTTACATCTGTCAGATTAATTGCTAGATATTAGAAATATAATCATAACTGAGAATTTAAACATTTCTGATATTACAAACTCCCATTCAAAGATCCAGACCATAATATCCAAGCATGGTGCTTTTTCTCTTTTTTCATTGGGCAGTCCCATTTCCATTTTCTATAACGAATCACCATTCCTGCCTCTCATCTCAGAATAATAAATTATTTTAGGGAAATGTGTAAAACAATTTATTCAGTAATCTAGGAACTAATCAGTCCTTAACAAGTTCAAGGTGACTTCAGCTCCCTTCTATCCTTCCCTTCCTCGCTTTCTCACGTTCCTCCCTCTAGCACTTGTGTGACACCCAGGGCTCTGTAAATGAAGGACTTACTTTGATGAGGACAAGAAGACACCTTCCTCTTGACCCCTTTCCTGGAGCCCAGCAGATGGAAAATGTACCAGTTTTGTTTTCTGAAGCTGATCAATATGGATCCATACCCTGAATGTAACTCAGATCAGGTAAATGTGAAAATGAATGACAAAATAAAATACTATAGCTTCAAATACTCCATTCCTTGCCATTTTAAGTGGTCTGGTGGACAAAAGATTTAATACAGAAGAAGCTAAGATAAAAACGTGAGATGCAATCATTAAATAGGTTGCTTCACATTTATTAGCATTGTTATTCTAAAATACAATTACTAGAATTTTCTGTGCCCTCTAATTCCACTCTCTGAATTAAATCACTGTGAAGTGGCATATTATTCATAGGAAATGTAGTTGCCAACTAAACAACGTATCAATATTCAAGTTTGATTTTTTTTAATTTCATGTTTTTATTTATTGCTCCTGAGAAATACTTGTGTGCCTCTGAAACCATAGAAAAATGTAGTGGTCTGTGCTTTTCTTAATCAACAAATATTTACGTGGTAAATAGAATGCCTTTGGCCAAGAACTCGCATGTTGACTTGCATGCTGATGAAAATTTAAATAGCTGATTAAACTCCTCCAACACAGGATTTATAATGGATGCCACTATCATTTTGCAAAGTAATTTAATGCATATTTAGTGCAATTTTATGTGCTATCTTTATAGAAGGAGACCCAGCTGCGATTCTGCAAGTGCAAGAAAGAGAGTAATTGGTATAAGGGCAGCAGTTTGTTGAGATTTGGGTGAAGAAGGTCTTCTGATCCTTGCTTCACTAGAAAGATATAATTGTAGCTTTGGAAAGACTTCAAGATGTTGCTACTAGACACTGTATGCATTTTGAGTACAGCAGACAAACAAATGTATATTCAGTATTCAAGGACTTAAAAAATCTATTTGGAAGTTCCTACTGCTAATTAGATAAACACATCTAAAGGAGGACACACGCCTGTGGCACAGCCCTAGACTAGGGAGGAGCAGGTGAGCCTACAACTCCAGATTGTTGCCTGGAAGAGTCATACCCTATAATGTGTGCATGTATGCGTGCATAGCCCCATGAAGACTAACAACAGCACTGTTTTACCGCTGTCTGAGTGAACCATAAACACTAAGGTCCATCTTGATTAGGTCAAACAGAAATTCTTCTCCTGATTTCCAAAGATTTTACTTTCATCAGAAATTATCCCTGATCTCTCTTAATTCTTGATATTAACAATAATTGACTTGATTTTGATAACATTTGCTAAAATTATTATTATAATAAACTCTCACTTTATGTTCTTCTAAGGAAGTAGACGGTTCAGATCAGTTTTTGCATGGAAGCCACAGAAATCACATACTTCACAGAGAGAGAAAGGGAAGATAGAAGCCAAAATAAAGGATGGAAAATATATTTTCAGATGAGAGTTAAAATGAACTAACTAATGTTGTCCTATAATTTATTTCAAGCTGCCTGAAGTCTGCACCATGAATGTATTCTCAATTTTTGTGGCCTTTTATGAGGAGAAAAGGCTTACTCAGTGTATCATATTTTGCATGTTTTCTTTCTGTTGCTTTTAATGAAAATGTTATCAAATTGTTGCAGTGCATTCTGGCATCACTGACTCACGGTGTTTGGCCTGTGTGTGCATACCTGGAGCAGCCTTCTTGTAAGCACCTGAAATCTGTTAGCACCAATTCCCCACCCAAGAAGCATAATAAATATTTGAGTCCTCTGACCCTCACTTACATTGACATGTTTAGACTATTAACAAAAAATATGCCATTTCTTTCCTCTTTTTAAATGAAATTCAAGATTAGCTGTAGAAATGGAAAATAATTGGGAGAAACTGGTCTAGAAAATAATACGGTTTAACAAAATACTATTTGAAAAACTTGAATACTTTTTAATAAAAGGAGTGTAACCAAGGTGCCATGGGCTATCTCTGTCATTCTTTCAGTCTGATGCTCTGTAGGGAGAGACAGAGTTAGGAGGAGGAGAATCACTCGCATACACTTTTTAAAATGGGAGAATGAGCAATAAAGAGCCCCAGGATGTATATATTAATATATGTTTAAGTTGGATTTATATTACTATAAGAAAACGCACTCGAGCCTTGGGAACTTCCACAAGAGTTAGTCAGTTTAGTAATTTGGATTTCTAGGAATCAACCCTTTCAGCCTCGTGCTTGAAACCAAAAGGTAACCCGAGGGAGCCAAGGTAAAGAGCTTGGCTTTATCAAAGAACGTCAATTTATCAACAATAGAGCTTCAGTTTATCAAATCTTAGCTAAATTCTCAGAGGAGTGCCAACATTATAACTTTGGAGTCTATATTTAATAACCACTGTTGACTTTTTCAGTGTTTGTGTACATGTTTATGCTTTTTTAGCAGGAGCCATGAGGGAAGAAAAACATTCTTTCAATAGCCCTCCAAGTAGTTCAGTTTTACTGGAATGCAGAGGAGGAGCAGGGGAGACAATGAAGAGGGACAGATCTGAATGACTTTCCTTCCAGAGAAATCAGGAAAATGAGGCAGAATCTGGAGAGTGTTTCTCAAAATACATCAACTTTAGAGTCTGATGTAGAGATTTCCACCACTGAGATCAAAGAGTGGTTAAAGACTCTTAAAAGCACTGAGGTAAGAAACTGAAGTCATTGTTTCTCAACTCTCTCTGAATTATGTTTTCATAGAATAAATTAATATGTGCTCTTGAAATGTGGGCTTCCCCAGTGACTCAGTGGTAAAGCATCTGCCTGCAATGCAGAAGAAGTAGGAGATACAGGTTCATTTCTTGGATAGGAAAGATCCCCTGGAGAAGAAATGGCAACCCACTCCAGTATTCTTGCCTGGAAAATCTCATGGACAGAGGAGTCTAGTGGGCTGCAGTCCCCGGGGTTGCAAAGAGCCAGAAACGACTGAGCACCCATGCACATATCTTGAAATGTATATATGATGGAAATGTCAGAAACAATCATATTCAGAACTCAAAGATAACATTAAATTGTTTAGCAATCCATATTTGTAATTTTGCATTACAAGCTTTATTGCTCCATTTCACCAACCAACTTCAACCCACAGCTTAGCAAGTATCTCTTGAAGCTCTACTATTCATCTAGCTTTGAACCATGAATGTAGGTGACGGATTAAAAAATAAATAAATAAACAACTATGAAGATGGTCTACACTCAAGAGAAATCGACAGTTTTAGTTGATGTCTATATCCAGAGTTTCCCTCCTGATTACCAGAAAGTTTGTTCCCTGTTCTAAGTGGACATGAAATAGAACTTTATCGAAGGGATTTTTATGAAGAGTACAATTCAGCGGCAGGCTGAACCAATTCAATTGACTTTTCTAGTTTTGAATTCATGTTAATAAAAAGACTTTTTATAGTTATTAAGAATTATAGTAATAGATTGTTTTGTGCCCTCTTGAGCCACAGACTCAGACAGTGAGTTTTCTACTCTAAATTGAGTGAGTTCTACAATCGACATTATATCTCTGCTGTTATCCATGTACCTGTCTTTTGTTTTGTTTTTTGACAAGCAACTGTGATTGAATAAGGCAGTTAACTGGTGTGTGAATAATACTGCTGGAAATGCTACATAGACACAAGGGAGGATTATCAAACTAGAACTGTGATGTAAGTTTTAGAACAGCTTGAGGAATATTCAAGACAAAGGTCAAAGAAACAGGCAGTGAAAATCAACATGCATTTAGGGATTGGAGGAAGCCTAACTTATTAAGAGCACTACATAAGTTTTGCAGCTGGGGAGGACACATCAACAAATGCGCCAGCAAGAGTAGCTGTAAGCACATATGGCTGGAAGTGTATAAGGACGTCAGGGATTTGAAGAGAAGAGTGGTTACTATGTGTGCTTCCAGGAGCAAGACTCAGCAGACCTTCAGGATAGTATCACCATAGAGAAAGGATATAATTTGAGTTCCCACCACTAGGGCCTGACTGCATTTTTCTGAGCAAGTTTCTGGCTAGGTATTCCCAATGGTTGGAGAAGGAAATGGCAGCCAACTCCAGTATGCTTTCCTGGGGAATCCCAGGACAGGAGAGCCTGGTGGGCTACATTCCATGGGGTCGCAGAGTGAGACATGACTAGCAACTACCGCTACTACTACTATGCTCAATGGTGAAAAGCTTTTGAGCATGTATTCTGAATACATGTAGATTCAAATCTTAACACAGAAAAACTTTTAAAGGATGACATAGAAATTAAATGTTTCTATCTTTTTGCCTTTTCATGCTGTTAGATAGGAACATTTAATCAATATGTCATCCTTTAAAATTTGTTAAGAAGATGTGGATCTACATATATTCTGCTTTATTCACTATGCTTTATTCCTTTGACTGTATGGATCACAACAAAACATGGAAAATCCTTAAAGAGAAGGAAATACCAGACCACCTGATTTGCCCCCTGAGAAATCTGTATGCAGGTCAAGAAACAACAGTTAGAACTGGACATGGAACAACAGACTCCTTCCAAATCAGGAAAGGAGTATGTAAAGGCTGTATATTGTCACCCCGCTTATTTAACTTTCACTCAGAGTACATCATGTGAAATGCCAGGCTGGGTGAAGCACAAGCTGGAATCAAGATTGCAGAGAGAAATATCAATATCCTAAGATGCAGATGGCATCACCCTTATGGCATAAAGCGAAGAACTAAATAGCCTCTTGATAAAAGTAAAAGAGGAGAATGAAAAAGTTGGCTTAAAGCTCAACATTCAGAAAACAAAGATCATGGCTTCCGGTCCCATCACTTCAAGGCAAATAGATGGGGAAACAGTGGAAAAAGTGGCAGACTTTATTTTCCTGGGCTCCAAAATCACTGCAGATGGTGACTGCAGCCACAAAATTAAAAGATGCTTGCTCCTTGAAAGAAAAGTTATGACCAACCTAGACAGCATATTAAAAAGCAGAGACATTACTTTGCCAACAAAGGTCTGTATAGTCCAGGCTATGGTTTTTCCAGTAGTCATTATGGATGTGAGAGTTGGACTATAAAGAAAGCTGAGTGCCGAAGAATTGATGCTTTTAAACTGTGGTGTTGGAGAAGACTCTTGAGAGTCCCTTAGACTGCAGGGAGATTCAACCAGTCCATCCTAAAGGAGATCAGTCCTGAATGTTCATTGGAAGGACTGATGCTGAAGCTGAAACTGCAATGCTTTGGGCCACCTGATATGAATAACTGACTCCTCGGTAAAGAATCTGATGCTGGGAAAGATTTAAGGTGGGAGGAGAAGGGGATGACAGAGGATGAGATGAGAAGGACTGGTGTTGAAGCTGAAATTGCAATATTTTGGTCACGTGATGTAAAGAACTGACTCCTTGGAAAAGACCCTGATGCTGAGAAAGACTGAAGGCAGGAGGAGAAAGGGATTATGGAGGATAAGATGGTTGGATGGCATCACCGACTCGATGGACATGAGTTTGAGTAAGCTCCAGGAGTTGCTGATGGACAGGGAAGCCTGGCCTGCTGCAGTCCATGGGGTTGCAAAGAGTTGGACACGACTGAATAACTGAACTGAACTGAGAGATTAAATAATTATAAACATTAATTTTAATTGATAGGATAAACTTAAATGCTCCTTTTACAAATATTGTCTATAATAAATATGGTAAAACATTTTATTATTTTTTAATTGGCTTCAACTTTATGAATCAGTTATTTGAAGAAGCTCTGTTTTTTTAAGTCTGGTTTATGTGAGTACTTGATTTTATTTGCTATCATAATTGAAAAGATGTCCCCAAAGTATACATAGTTTGCTAAAAGTGCATCACTAGCTATGTTTACAACATCATAAAAGTCACTGTCATCTACCAATTACATAAAATTTTTTGTCAAAATTCAGATAGCAAAATGTCCATCTCCCTGATGTTAATCAGATGTTCTTATATACAAATTGGAAGGCATTTTCCCTTATATTTTTAAAAACAAAGTAGTTCAAAATTCACTGAATAACTTTATTTGGGAGATTTTAAAAACAGGTTAAGAAATTCAGTTTTCTTGTTTTGTAAGTAAGTAGAGTTTATAAACACAAGAGTTTTTATAGGTGACACATTATTTTCAGTAATAAAATCACACAGCAGTGGAAATATCTGCAAATATTCATTTTTGAAGAACTCTCATTGTAGTGAATTTTTTTTAAGAAGTAGCATTTTCTTTCTCATTTATTGTTTAAATGCTATCTTTACCTTTGAGAGGGACAGGTTTGGTGGGATTTTTTTGATAGCTCTTAGACAGCATACTGTTGAAAGCCATTTCCCTCACAAAAATATTTCACAAATTTAAAATATTTATCTTTTCATGAAATAAAAATATATAGCTTTTATACTTCAATAACTGTTTTAAAGATTTTGCTGCAAGATAAATGGCAAACTTCTGTTGGGAATAGACTTTCAAAGTCATTCCACCTCTCAATGCAAAGTATTTAAAAATTGTAAAATTTCCAGCTCTTGCTTTTATGAAAATAATCACCTTGGTGATAGTAAATGGCAAATAAACTACACTTTTGTCAGAAGATGGTAAAATCAAATGAGTGAGGGCAGTCCTGTCAACACCTCCACATTGAGAAACTTCCACTTCTCCTTCAGGAGGCCTCAAGGGCCTGGGTTATGGCTGAGATGTCAAGGGTGTGGGATCCAGTGTTAATTCATATATGGATTATTAGGAAAGTTTTTTTTGTTTGTTTGAAAAGTGATAAAGGAGGGCTCTACTTACTTTTTGTCTGCTCTGCTGACTGTCCTTGCATGCTCCAGGGAACATAAGCACTATGAAGACCATGTGGTGGTGCTTGTCTGGATTTTTCTAGAAAACAGAGAGCAGAGGAAATGTAGAAGTACAGATTTGGGATTTGAACCCAGGTGTTATAAGCTTCAGACTCACTTTTAACCATCTTACTCACAAGCCTTTACAGTGGGTGTGGGAACGACTGGCTCTTGCGTTGCTGGCTAAGTCACTTCAATCATGTCTGACTCTTTGTGACCCTACGGACTGTAGCCTGCAAGGCTCCTCTGTCCATGGGATTCTCCAGACAAGAATACTGGAGTGGGCTGTCATGCCCTCCTACAGGAGATCTTCCCAACCAGGGCTCAAACTCACATCTCTTACCTGTCCTGCATTGGCAGAGTGGTTCTTTACCACTAACGCCACCTCATTTGCCCAGATGTGTGTATGACAAAAGATGAAGTCAGAAGAGACCCACCTCCTGAGAACCCAGATGTCAAAGAGGAAAGTGGGCTGCTTGTGTCTGCCCCTGGGCCGCAAAGACCTTACGATTCATATAAGGACCAAGGAGCATACCAAACATTGACCAGAATATCATGTTCTTCTTTCATGAGGTGTATGAAGGAGTGAATGATTTCCACTGACACTCTCCCAAGTTGAAAGAACAAAGGGTATAACCTTCCCTGTGAACTGAGCTTCCCAATCACCTCTTGACAGTAAGGATAATTTCCTTCAACCCCTTTGAGCCTCTGTGTCCTTCCTCTGTGACATAGAATCCCTGCTGCCAGGATTCAGTTCAGTTCAGTCACTCAGTTGTGTCCGACTCTTTACGACCCCGTGGACTACAGCATACCAGGCTTCCCTGTCCATCACCATCTCCTGGACCCTACTCAAATTCATGTCCATCGCGTCAGTGATGCCAGTGTATTTAATGAAGTGTAAAATATTATAACCATGGGGTTGGATCTGGTGAAAAGGAATAGAGAGGACCTTCACTGTCCTCAGTGGGCCAGACACTGAACACATCCAGTTCTTGTAGCTGACTGGTGGGTGAATCGAGGAAGAGAAGACTTTCTAACTAAGGCAATTTCAAAGAGATTGGTTTTCAATTCACAGCTTGGGTGGGTACAAGTGATCCACCCACAGCCAGCTGTGCACAGAGAAAACCTAGTCCTGGGTTGTGTGGCACCTGGGCTGCCTCAAAAGTTTGAGAAATAGTTCTATTTCTGGGCATCTCAGAACTCCCCAAGCACTCCTCCATAACATGCAATTTACTCAGTGCTTTCCCTGGACAGCCTGCCTTCTCTTTATTAGTATTACATGTTATAAACCCTTTGGAGATGCAAAGATTTCTCATTAGCACAACTTTTTGTTTCCCCTAAACATTACTTCCTCAAGCTGTGGAAACCTCATTCAGTAAGGAATGAAAAAAAAAAAAAAAAAAACAGCTACCCTTGTCTAAAAATGCTGTATTTTTGTCCCATAAAGCCCTGAACTTTACTCTGATAGAATTGCTTATGAAAGCTTCTTTCAATCCAGTATTGGGTATAAATGAAAGAGGAAATGAATGCATAATTCATAATGAGATATTTCATAGGTCCTTTGCTAAAAGTCAGAACTCTGCTATGACTCCCTTTATTGAAAGCTCCCAAATAACCCATCTGATTATAATTCTGGTGTTGTGTATATTATATATCTGAAAGGCAGAGATTATGTAATGGATCTGAAAATAAGCTTCAGAAACAATTACAGATCAATTTTCTTTCTTCTAAAACTACTACCCTGAGTTTCTTCTCTTTACCATTGTACTTCTAAAATGAGAAAGTGGAGTTGCTCAGTCATGTCTGACTTTTTGTGACCCAGTGGACTGTAGCCTACCAGGCTCCTCTGTCCATGGGATTTTCCAGGCAAGAATACTGGATTGGGTTGCCATTTCCTTCTCCAGGAGATCTTCCAAACCCAGGGATTGAACCTGGGTCTCCTGCATTGTAGGCCGGCACTTAACTCTCTGAGCCACCAGGGAAGTCTTCTAAAATGAGAAGTCCATCTCAGTCTGTCATAGCCTGTAGCATGCCTTCCTTTCTCAATCTCTAGACTGGAGCTTCTCTCTGGGAGATCATCAACTGAAACTTCATCTGTTTTAAAGTCACGGAACAGTTGACATTAACATCCTCTCCTAGAAATCCTCCCCTCCACTGATACCAAGCTCATTTCTTCATTCCTCTCATCCCTTTGCTGGTTCCTCTTCATCAGCTCCCTGCCTTAGATGATTCATCCTCAAGGGCCTTGTTACTTTGTGATTCACTTTGTAAAAGCTCCCCTGGTTTGGCCCTCCTTATCTCTAACCAACAGTCCTTGTAGACTATGACTACTATGTATGATAGACATAGTCCTTTTAATTCTAACCTTGTCCTTCTGACTCATCTGTCAGCTTTCAGGCTGTATTTTATTTTATTTTAATTCTTTAACTTTTTCAATTATCTACCCCAAATACAGGCTAAATCACAGCATTCACCTCCTTAGAAAACCTGGTGGCTTCCCACTCTTTTCACAACACTGCGTGAATTCCCTGGCAATGATGCCTCTCTCAAGGTCTGATTCCAGCCCTGCTTTCAGCTTCATTTCCCAGCCATTCCTGTGAGAATTCCTCTCTCCAGGGATGGCAGATGTCTTCTTGTTCTCTGAGGGCACTGGGCAGTTTTCATATCTCTGTTGCCTAGAATGCTCTACCTGAAGAATGAAGGGGATTTCAGTAAAGACCAATACAAATGGCCTCACCTCTGAGAAGCCTTCCAAAATGCCCAGTGAAATTCCACCTCTTCTGCCTTTGGCCCTCCCCTCCTGCTACACACATAGCATAGTCTGTCCTTGCTAAAGCATTAGGTGACTGCAGCTTGTGTTAACTGTCTACATGCATGTGTAGCAAAGGAGATTTTAAAAAAGAAAATGCACAATAAATATCTAATACAGGATATTAGATTGTTCTGACTTGCTAAAGGTAAAGGATAAGAGGGGATAATTTTTTAATTATATAAAATTCTAAAATAAAAGGCACAAATATTATAGCAAACACTAATGCACTAATGTGGAGAAGGCAATGGCAACCCACTCCATTCCTCTTGCCTGGAAAATCCCACGGACAGAGGATCCTGGTAGGCTGCAGTCCATGGGGTCACTAGGAGTCTGACATGACTGAGTGACTTCACTTTCACTTTTCACTTTCGTGCATTGGAGAAGGAAATGGCAACCCACTCCAGTGTTCTTGCCTGGAGAATCCCAGGGACGGGGGAGCCTGGTGGGCTGCCGTCTATGGGGCTGCACAGAGCCAGACACGACTGAAGCAACTTAGCAGCATCAGCAGCAGCAATGCACTGATGTACTAAATGTAGATTACGTGTACACTAATGTACTAAACATTCATCCAGAAATAAACAACAAATGTTGACATTTTGTGTTATTTGCCACAGATTTTTTTTTAATTTAACAAAATATTTCTGATACAGTGCAGTCCCTTTAGTATTCAAGCTGTAGTTTCATTTTCTCCTCTCTCTCACTGGAAGCAATTTCTCATGAAATGACTCTGTATCCAATTCACCTGAGTTTTTCATTTTTAATACTCTTTATATGCTCAATAATACATAAGCAACGTTAGTATTGTTTTATGCATTTTAAAAGTTTAAATAAATGGTAAAGCTATGTAACTTGCTTTTTACTACTCAATATTATACTTAAAAGATTTGTCCATACTGGTACATATGAATCTAGTTCAGTAATCTGAATTACTATGTATCTCATTTTATAAATATACCATGATTCATTCATTCTCCTATTAATGGCTATTAAATATTTCCCCATCTTTTTGGTGAGGAAATAGTCATGCAATGAGCATATTTGCATCTGTCTCCTCTTCCCATTTTCAAGTGTTTCTCTAGAGTATGTGCTTAGACACGGAATTATTGGGTATTGTTTGTTCATTTTCATTTCCAAATTTAATAGATATTGCCAACTTAATCCCCAAAATGGTGGTTAATGATGGAGGTATGTTAATTAAATGTGAATGCAACCAAAAAAGAAAGGCTTATTTATGTCATCCATGATGTTCAGAGCTAACTACAAAACTAGGAAGTAGAGGAATATATAAATATCAGTAATTGGCCATTCACTCATTGCCAGCCAATAATCAAGTAGGCCTAATTTATAAAGACACCAGTGTCAGCAGTTTCTATGATCTTCTTTTTTACATTTTTATTTTGGAGTTCAGTTGATTAACAATGTTGTGTTAGTTTCAGGTGTGCAGCAAAGTTATTGTTATACATATATCTATTACTTTTTAATGTGATCTTTTCTAGTATATAAATGTTACCATTCTTTAGCAAATGTGAATCTTGATGGAAATCTCGAGTAAGCAAAAGCTAGAACATTTCTCTTTTTCCTTTAAGTCAACTCAACTTTGACTAATACCACTATTCTCCTTTTGCCCCCCGCCAACCCGCTGAGATATGCAGAGTTTCCAGTAACTTACATGACATCCTTGGTGGCTCAGATGGTAAAGAATCCACCTGCAATGAGGGAGACACTGGTTCAATCCCTGGGTTGGGAAGATCCCTTGGAGGAGGGCATGGCAACCCACTCCAGTATTCTTGCCTGGAGAGTCCCCATGGACAGAGGAGCCTGGCGGGCTACAGTCTATGGGGTCACGACAGGACTGAGGGACTAAATACAGCACGCAACATTGAGGATTTCACAGTCCTCTTCAGTGACTGCTCCTGCCTATTACTGAAAATGGGCATGCAGCCCATTCAGCCCATTCAGATCTGGCAACTTTGCTTCTCCTTAGTCACATGTGGAGCCCAGAAATCTTTGTTGAAGCAATGAATACCTGTATGTAGGGTCTAGAGGACTCAGAAAACAGTAGGTGAGATTTTGAGGGTTTTGCCCCTTCTGCGGACCACTCTTAGACTCTAATCTCGAGACTTTCCCACTTTTGTCCTTTTTTCGAATCTTCTGGAATCCAACACCTCTCTTTCTCTCTCTCTCTCTCACTCACACTCACATACTCTCTCACTCACACAAACACATACACACAGTCTTTCTCCCTTCTCATTATCTTCAAAGATAAGATAATGAATCTCCTCTTTCGACTCCAAAATATTTAGAAAAACACCCATGGTTTATGACAACAAAGAACTTCTTTTGCCCTATGCTCTGTGAGATTTTATAAAATTGAAACTTTAGTTCTAGGTATTTCAGGGTCAATTACTATTTTTTGTTGATTAACACAAGAGGTAATTAGGGATACCAATTATCCAGAAGTATTACTTTAATTAAATGAAGTAATTATTTTCTATAGGACTTGGAAGAAACATGAATGACCACAACTTAAACTATTGAGCAGTTTGGAGAGGACAGTTTCCGGAATTACCAATTCTCATTTCTTCCTGTGCATGCTCAGTCACTCAGTCGTGTCCAGCTCTTTGTGACCCTATAGACTGTAGCCCACCAGGTTCCTCTGTCTGTGGAATTGTGCAAGTGAGAATACTGGAGAGGGTTGCTATTTCTTCCTCGAGGGGATATTCCTGACCCAGGAATCAAACTCGTGTCTCCTGTGTCTCCTGCATTGGCAGGTGGATTCTTTACCACTGTGCCACCTGCGAAGCCTTCATTTCTTCCCAATTTTTCTCAAATACTTTGGCCACAGAGTGTTCAAGCACAGAGTGAGTCCACAGTGCTGGACCATTTCAGTCTAACACCGGTTGGCAATGCTCTACCAACTATAAAGAAATGAAAATGACTGGGGCTTAGAGCTTTTTTTTTTGTGAAAAACTGTTTTTAAACTACTAAACTGCTCAATTATTTGGTTCTATTTTATTAATGAACAGTTGGGAAAAGCCAAGGAAATCAGGAGAAGCCCATTAGATGATTCGATTCCCACCTCAAGTCACCTCCAGATCTCCACATTTTCCTAGAGCTCAGGTGCACACCTTGAACAGACTGTCAAGATCTGGGATAAAATCTCCAGTGTGAACCCTGCTTAGCTTCTGCTGACCATACTCTGCAATGTCCTTATTGACCCAGGTCCCAGGTTTGGGAGTTTAGAGATTGAGTCAAGACAAAAAATAAGTATAAAGGCCAAAAGCTTTGGCGAGGCCATCTGATTAAAAGTGAAAGCCTGTGTTTCACATACAAATTAGGACCTCTGGTGTTAAGTCATCACTAACAAGGAGCATGCATGTAGATGGCCATACCCTAGTCACAACCTCCATACTTGAGCCAAATTTTATATATCAAAGGGCAATGGTGGGTGATCACACTAGTTGACTGTTAAGTTTCACTGCTTTATCTCATACTAAGTCTTAGCAACAAAAGATGTAGGTGCATTTTTCAGCTGCTCTGTTTACAGGCCATTAAAAATACTCTTGGTGGGGTGGGGAGTCAGTAGAATTTGAGGAAGAATATAACCCTGAAGGAATTATAACCCAGAAATTTGCCTCAGCTCTCTTGCCAAGACAGTGGCTTGGGTAACCATAAACATATGGCAGTAAACAAATCAGTACATCCTCTGTTGGTGAGGAATTCTGGAGGAAAACCCAATAGCAGGTATTTAACTAAGGGAAGATCTCCTAGAATTTATGCTGCGAGAATTATTTCTCAGCATATGGTGTTTAATCAGGAGTGAAACTTTAAAAGCCTTCTGTTCAGCAGAATGACTTGAGCTTGCTGGAATGAAGGAAATCAAGATACTAGCCTTTTATTTTTTCCAAGATGACCATTCAAGTAGAGAGGTATCACTGAATTATGTTAAATATGACTGGAAAATGTTCCTGTGAACAGAAGAGACAATGAAGCCAGTACATGACTTCTTTAGCATTTGACAAAAATGTACCTCAGTTTCCACTACATACATTGAAGACAGGAAACGGGGCCAAGAGAACTGGGATTAGTGTTCAGTATTCTGCTCCGTATTCAGCTAAGACAAAGGAAAAGAGAGTCACGGCTGCTTCTCACTCTGTGGGATGGAATAAATAACACTATGAGGACAGAGTTAAGGTGGGGCAAGGTGCTAAAAGGGAAATCCACAGAACTGGAAAATTCCTGGAAAGTCGGTAATAACTGACATCTACCTGCAAGTCAACTTCTTATCCACTGGAAAGAAATCCTAGAACTGTACCTATGTATACAAGAAAGAAGAGTGGGGCTAGGATATAAAGCAGCCCACAGGATAATGTGCAGAATAAGGACAGGAATGTTAGAAACTAGCAACCAGATAGAGCGAAGAAGGGAAGTCAAGCACTGAGGCGGAGCGGAAGATAGAGTGTCTGTATGAAAACACCTGTGCAACGCCATTTAAAGTGGAAAAACCATTAAGATGATTGGGAGACTGATGGGGGAAAAGGAGTTAGGATATCTAATTCTATAGGGAGGGGAAACTGTCCAAGAGGAATAAAATTGAATGAATAAACGAACACCTAGTACCAGATAAGAAAGACATCAGAAATAAAAAAAGTAGCAACATTTTTAAACAATTTATGAGCAAAAAAGTAAAAATTGTAGCAGAAATTAGACAATACTTGGAACAGGATGACAATAAATTTGCAACAAAGCAAAACTATGGAATGCAGGCTGAATGTTCCTGAAAGTCTGACTTATTGCCTTAATTGCTTAGAGAAAAAAAGATAGAATAAAAATTGTTGAGTTAAGAGCTCTATTTATAAGGTTGGAAAAAAGCAGTAGACTAAATTTGAACCACATGTATAGAATGAATCTAAAATATATTTTTGAAAAGTCTAAGGAAGTTGACAAATTTATAAGATTTATTAAGAAAAGAAAAACAATATTAATAATGATAAGATTTGTAACTACAGAAAGTAAAAAAGCTAAATATAAAAGAATACTATTAGTGACTTCATGCTAATAAATGTGAAACTCTAGAAAAAATAAAGTTTTCTGAAAAACACAACTTAATAAAAATGAATCTAAATGAAAGAGTAAAACTAACCATTCAATAACTCATTAAAAAATCTATCAACTTGAGTGCATTTTGTGTTTATTTTACATATTTAGATAATTTTCTAATTTCATTCTTTTATATGTGGTTGTCCAGTTTTCCAGAACAAGCTTGTTTTTCTACTGTGTATTTTTGCCTCCTTTCTGTTGCAGATTAATTAGCCAAAACTGTGTAGGTTTATTTCTGAGCTTTTTATCCTGTTCTGTTGATCTATATGTTTGTTTTTGTATTAGTACCATACTATTTTGATTACTATAGCTTGGTAGTGTATTCTGAAAGCAAGAATTCTCCAGCTTTGCTTTTCTTTCTCAAGATTGCTTTGGCCAGTCATGGTCTTCTGTGTTTCCATACAAATTAAAAAACAAAAAATTGTTCTCGTTCTGTGAAAAATGCCATTGGTAACTTATTAGGAATTGCATTGCATCTATAGATTGCTTGAGTAGGAGTCATTTTAACAATATTGATTCTTCCAGTCCAAGAATATAGCATATTTTTTCAGCTGTTGATGCTATTTTCAGTTTCTTTCATCAGTGTCTTATAGTTTTTGGACTACAGGTTTTTTGTCTCCTTACATAGGTTTATTCCTAGGTACTATATACTTCTTGATGTGATGATAAATGGGATTGTTTCCTTAATTTCTGTTTCTGATCTTTTGCTGTTGTAGTCAATCGATTTTTGACAACTGTCACTACCATTCAAAAGGGAAATGATAGTCTTTTCAACAAATGGTGGTGGTTTAACTGGATATTAAACATGTTACAAAATGACTTTGGATCCCACACCATATTATATAGTCCACACCATATACAACAGTTAACTTAAAATAACCTCTTTTTCCAGAGCTTTATTGACCTAAAGAGTTAATTTCCTTTATATTTTTTAAAGAAAATATTAAAAATCGCCTATCTCAGGGAATAAACTCAAAATAGATCAGATAGCTATAGAGCTTGAAGAAGCTCTTAGAAAATTTAGGTATAAATCTTTGTAACTTTGGATTATCAACATTTCCTATGATTTGATAGGCCTATCAAATTTTCAATCCTACTTCATTCATTGCACTCTAATTTCTCTTTGGATTCATTCATTAAATTTATTCTTTTATTCAACAGACATATTGAAATGGAAGATCCAAAAAGTCTTGAAAAACATGAAGAGTATACAACAATATAAATGTAAGTGAAATAAGAAATTATCAGTCTTGATAGATTGAAGTAAAAAAGAACAAAAGCATAGAGAAGGAATGGTGAAAAAGAAAAAAAAATCCATGGTTAGTTTACAGGTGGTTTAATAAAAATATAACAGAGAAGAATAAACCTGACTCCATATTGGATCTATTCCTGTAGCTCTAACCTTTGTGCTCTATTGCCTGTGCTTAGTCATGTTGGCTTTGCACTCGGTAAAAATGCAAATATTCTGTAAAAGAATATTACCTATATACATGACAATTCATTCTCAAGGCTCTGACCTTTAAAGGGATAACACTTTTCCATTCATATAAAAAGTTGCAGAACAGAAAATAGCAGTTGTCCTGTTGGAGATTTACAGGACCATTGTGATCAGACCTACATAGACAGCTACAAGAACGAAGAATTATTGCAGCAAGAAGTTTGCGCTATACCTCTCCCCCTGTGAGTACAAGGGAAGCTTAAAATCTAACCCAGGCTAGGTGGTTCTTTGGGACAGTAGCTCGTCATCTTTTCATTCTGCTGGCTTTCTGAATAAAGTTGCTTTTTATTGCTGCAATACCTCATGTCTCTATTTATTGACGTGTCGTACAGCAAGTTTGGACTTGGTTAACAAAAAGAGTGGTAGAGGCCTAAGTTCTAGTCTCAGCTCTGCCTCTGGCTTGGACCAGAACTTGAAACAACTGTTTTAGTTTCATTGGCCCCTTGGTGAGCACATAACACGTATATATCCTTCCAGATTTCAAACCAGTAAAAGAGAGACAGGGGCAGGGGATGAGACAAAGAAGATAGTTGAGGAGTGCTTCTCTGGAAAAAAATATTATTGTATTCATTATGTCCTTCGCTTTGACATCATTACTATGGACTTGAAGCATTTCAAAATCTCAAACAGTGCCATAACTTCCTGTGGGGGAGGGATGCACTTTCAAAAGGCAATTATGAAAAATCCAGAGAAAGCTAGGCTGTTTTCTGTGAAAACAGAAAGTGACTGTTTAAGACAAAATTCTTTTTTAAGGGACTGAAGTGATACAAATGAAACCTAACTAGACAATCATGAATATGATCTTTTTTTCTTCAGCAAAATGATAGCTCTCTGAAGACTTAAGAACTTAGGAAACTATTGAAAATTGAGTTTAAATAGAAAGTTTCACTGGTTTGTTCTTCTGTACTGACATCTCATTCAATTACACTTTTAATTTAACTGTTATTGAGACAGTCTTATGCTAGCAAGTTGACAATTTAGTGGGGGTAATAAGGGGAATTCATTTTGGCCATTAACTGCTCCCTCAAGGTTTCCATCTGAGTGTCGCATCTCATTGTAACTGAAACTAAGGTTGTGTAAAAATTACCACAAGAGGAAATGGCAGGATTCTGTTTCTCTTTTTCTTTGAAAAGTTGGTTAAGGTAGCATTGGCAACTTAACCAATTGTGGGAAACACAATAAAGTAAATTTTTACCTAACTAGTATCATTATAAGCTTTAAATGAGAAACATGAGGTTATGCTGTGTTAGTTGTTGTCTGAGGTCTCGCCAACTTCAGGGGAGAGGGGCTTCTCTCAAGCTGGGGAAGTGAGTTTTCTCCAACTGTAGAGTATAAAAGGGTTACAAAGTCTTCAAAGATCCATTATGCTAATGAGACCTGTGCTTGAATAAGATGTAAACTATATGTACATTACAAGTTAAACATTTCTGGCTTTATTCACATGATTTAGAGTTTTGGAAAAAAACTGAAGAGACTGAATAAGAAAAAAAAAAAAAACCCAGATCAGGGACGCTGAATAGGGAAATGGAATGTATAAAGGGAAAGCAATCGAAGTTATTTTTGCTTGTTGCCTTTGCTATTTGTGTCAAATGCAGAAAATCTTTGATGGGCATCAAGTTACTTTCTTCCAATGTTTTCTTTTAGAAGTTTCATGGTTTCAGGTCTTCTGTTTGAATCTTTAATTTATTTTGAGTTAATCTGTGCATGGTGCATGGTGTAAGAGAGTGGTCCAGTTTCATTCTTTTGCATGCGGTTGTCTACTTTTCCCAATACTAGTTTTAGAAGAGACTATTCTTTTCTCATTGCACATTCTTGGCTTTCTTGGTTCCTTTGTCAAAATTAATTGAGCATCCACTGATGGGTTTATTTCTGGGCTCTCTGCTCTGTTCAGTTGATCTACATGTCTATTTTTGTGCCAATACAACACTATTTTGATTACTACATCTTTGTAATATGGTTTGAAATTAAGAAGTGTGATGCCTCCAGCTTTGCTCTTCTTAAGTCTGCTTTGGCTATGATGGGTCTTTGGTGGTTCTGTACAGAATTTAGAATTATTTTCTATTTCTATGGAAAAATGCCATTTAAATTTTTGTAGGGTTTTGCAATGAATATTACATATAAGTTTAATATTTCTTAGAGTTCTACATTTAACAATATTAGCATGTGAATCAGCAATAATAAAACTCTGAATGTATGTATCACTATGGTATCTATAAAAATTTTTCCATATACAATATATTATTTCATCTTCACAACAAATGTGTGAGGTATTATAATGCGCACTTAACTAGTGGCCCATTAATTAGCTATCTCAATTATTGAGAGTACGATCAAGCATCTAGAGAGAAGCAAAAAACAAAACATTTAATCAACTCAAATCAGCAATCTATTCTACTATTATGATTGCCCCTCAGTTTTACTCCAAACCTACCTATTTTTACTTTAGGCATCTCTAAGAAAATTGGGCCCACGATTAGAAAACAACTAGTAAAGGTATTCAGTAAAGGAACAACATGCTATTATGATGTATACAATTTTTTTTAAGAACAGTGGTAAGTGATGTCTAATATTTGAAATATAGACACATAATTTTTACTTTAAAACAGACTTATAACTACAAAATGGGATCATTTAAAGGAGGCACAAATGCCTCTGAGTTATTTTATCAAGTATAATGTATTAAATCTAGGTATTCCTATTTATTGACTGGGCTTCCCTGGTAGCTCAGCTGGTAATGAATCCGCCTGCAATGCAGGAGACCACGGTTTGATTTCTGGGTCAGGAAGATCCCCTGCAGAAGTGATAGGCTGGCTAACCACTCCAGTATTCTTGCACTTCCATGGTGGCGCCGATGGTAAGGAATCCACCTGCAATGTGGGAGACCTAGGTTTGATCCCTGGGTTGGGGAGATCCCATGGAGAATGCTGTTCAAAGTACTTTATATCTACATTAGGATGTAATGCTCACCATAGTACTATGACATGGGAACTGTTAGTATCTGTATTTTACAGATGGTAAAACTGAGACACAGAGAATTTAAGCAAACTGTCCAAGGTCTTAAAACTAAGCTTGGATTCCTATCTAAGTGGTTGAACTCCAGAGCATATGCTTTAAACACCTCTATTCTCCTCTATTCTAATTCATACAATGACCCTATACAACCAAAGAACAAATCTAGTATATACAATATACATGTTTTTAGAAAACAGGGAAATGGTTATGTTTTCAAGGAGCATTTTCTACAAAAATATTTTCACATTTTTAGTTTGTTTTTTTCATTTATATATTTGTTATTTAAGAAAAAAATCATTCTTCAATAATACTTGGCATTTTGTTTGTTTGGTTGGTTGTATAGTACTTAAAATTTTTGGCTACCTATAGCCTAAATGTCCCACTGGGAAGTTAAACAGCCAGAAAGACTCAAGTAAAAACTATCTCTGACTACTTTACTAGAGTAAAGAAAGGGGAATGGAAGAAAATAATAGGCATTTCAGATGAATTTGAATTGACTGTCTTCTATATGCTGAGGGCTTCCCTGGTGGCTCAGACAGTAAAAAAAATCTGCACACAACATGGGAGACCCAGGTTCAATTCCCGGGTTGGGAAGATCCCCTGGAGAAGGGAACGGCAACCCACTCCAGTGTTCTTGCCTGGAGGATCCTACGGATGGAGGAGCCTTAAGAGCTACAGTCCATGGGGTCACAAAGAGATGGACACAACTGAGCAACTAACACAATACCCCAAGTTTTACACAGCAGGTGGCAGAGGGGAGAGTTTCTCCAAACTCGTGGAGAAGCTAGGGGTGTGCAGGTTCTGCTAAGTGTAGAAGTCCCACCTTAGTCCCATCCAGTGCCTGGAGATGCGACCGGACTTCAGCAGTAAATGGCTACAGGAAGTTGACTGCACAGTCTGGTTGGCCTAGAGGGGCCCCCTTATAAACCAGTTAGGTCAATATGGCCCCTGTTCCTTCTCAAAATGTATTGATTTGGATCATAAATTTTGTGTAGCTAGAAAGGTTGAATGCTAGGCACCAAGTTCCCAGGCCAGTCAGGTATCTTTGGCAACAGGAACAGAAGAGGGGCCTTGGACCAGAAACATTTCAGTGACAACCACTGCAGATTACAGACCAGGAACCTTCAGAGTCTATGAGACCTCCAACCTTTAAACTGGGGAGCTAGAAGAATGTGGGCTTCTCCATTGTCTAGTAGAATGGGATTGGGGGAATCATTTTCATCTTAAAAGCAATAATAACATAATATGAGACTTCTACACTCTGCATTTGAGACCAAGGTGGGCTTCCTAGGCATGCATTAGAAATCCATGGTCAAAAAGGCCTTGTGCTTGGTTTAAAGCTTTGTTGTTATCGTACTGAAATTCCTGGTTTATGAACAAGGGACCCAACATTTTGATTTTGTACCAGGCCCTGCAAATTATAACTAGTCCTGTTTGTGAATCTGCAGAGTTAAATTCATACCTACTACATACTATTTTGGAGACTTTTTACATCTCCGTTCCACCTAACTTGAACTTTAATAGCAAACTGTCAGTAAATCTTAGGACTGAGTTAAAACTGCACACCAAGTACCAAGTAAAATCTCACACCAAAGATAATTTTTCTTTTGTCTCACAATTCAATAATCTTGTTATCAAATTAAATTTTAGACCACAAAACCTTCCAGGCAAAGTGGCTTTAAAAAAAATCCTCGTGGAGATGTATATTTTAAAGCCAAGTAATAATTGAATCCCTGCAGACTAAACAATATCACTTAGCAGCCTGCACAATGTGAAAGACTAAAAGCTTTTAATTAGACTTTTACTCAATAGGGGAGGAAAAAATAATTTAAAAGACTCTGGGCTAAAGCTGAATTGTTAGTTTTAACTTTGAACACAATGAAGAAACAATTTGACTAAATTAGTTTAGCTGTGCATTCATTAGCCTTTAATAGAAATGTGAATACAAACTGACTCCAGGTTATTGTACTTAGAGCCAGTGTTTTAATTAGTGATTGGCAAAATGTTTATCTAGTTTGTTGTTGGAATGTTGAACCATTTACACAACAGGACTGTTGTAAACCTTTATGTAATCTTAATTGGATCTTTCAGGAGAACAAGATTTCATGTACATAAAATCACAAACTATAGCGATAAAGTTAGCTAATTTATATCAAAGTTGGTACTTAAAGAGAAGAAGTTGTGCTATTTGGCTCAATGAGGTGGAGAAATGGTTAACATCTATTTAAACTTAGTTAAATGTGATGCTCTGTTGAATTTGGCCAAACCTTGGTTATCATTGACTTTGAAGTTAGACAGACCTGATTTCCAGGTGGTAAATGAGTTACTGATCCTAACAGTAGCTAGCCTCTCTGAGCCTCAGTTACCTTATCTGTAAAATGGGTGTTATATAATGGATTTCAAGTAGTCATTGTGAGCATCAAATATTCAAATGCTACAAAATTCAAAATGTACAAAGGACATACAGAGAAGAGTAATCCTCCATTCACTGTGAATAATGTGGCATTATGTGCATTGTTCAAAAGGTTGCTAACATGTCATAATAATAATATCGCATGATTATATAATAATAATTTATCCCAGAGTTCATTCTATATTAATACACATAAAACTGTTTCATCCTCTTTAATGGCTACCTAGATATACAGTAATTAAAATAAGTAGTGTCTTATTATTAGAAAATTAGCTCATATCCACCCTCTTGAAGCAGTATCACTGAAGAAAATATCCTTATGTATAGATTATTTTGACCTGTGTGAGTATAGCCTGAGGATGAATTTCAAAAGCAATATCAGTGATGAAAGCATATATGTATTTTTTTCACTTGGATAGACAGTACAAATTGCTCTCCACAGAATTGTCCCAATTTACATCTTTAACAATAACTGCAAGTCCTTGTTTCCCTGTACCCTCATCTATAGCATATCCATTTTTAATAAAAACCTCTGGCAATCCTACATATGAACATCCCTTATCATAAATTTAGGCCCTTTTATATGTTTAAGAGTAATTCTCATGTCTCCTTCTATATACTATTTCTTCATGGTTTTGTCTCACATTTACTGGGTTAATGGTCTTTTTCTAAAATTTATTTTTTAGGAAAGTTATATTTACTCAGAAATTCCACCCTTTGTTTATTGTATTTATTTTAATACATTTAATCTCCTCATATTTCTTTTATTTTATATAAAGTTATATATGCTTTCTTTTATAGTTTGCTTTATATTATCTATAACAGACTCTCTGCAAGAAATTTTAAAAAATCTTTCATGGTTCTAGTAAATTTCTGCTTTCACTTTTTATATTTAAATCTTTGAAATTTTTTTAGCTGGTCATTTAGCTGCTCCAGCATAATCTGCTGAATAATTAATATTCTGTTCATCATCAGAATATAATATGATTTTGATTATATGCTAAAATCATTTATTAATAAGTTGTACCTTTTTCTAGACTCTATTTAGTCTTACTGGTCTATTTGTCTTGCCAACTGTTTTAAACTCTATAGTGTTTATGCTATTTCAATATCTATAGCACAACCACTTCACTGTTACTCTCTTCTCTGACTAAAGTTCAGAATCATATTTTGCATTCTAAAAAGATAATTGTTAGCATTTTATTAAAATTAAATGTTTTCCATATTAAGTTAGAGATAATAATACTCTCATGATTTTATGTCTTTCTATACCAGAACCAAAATGCCTTTTCTTTTCTCATTTATAATTTTGGTATCTTATTAACACTTGAGAGCTTTCTTTGTCTATGTCTTTGTATTTCTTATAAGCTTGTTACTAAATATTACATTTTTTTCCTATAATTAAATCCTTTTCTCAATTATATTTTCAAATTGGTTTTTGAGTAACTACAAAAAATACTATTACTTTTGGTTATTATTTTTCTACAAAAACAATCCTCACCAATATTGCTGGTTTTCTTACTTGTTGAAAACTATTTTGATTCTTTGGATTTTCCAGGTATGATATCAATACACCATTTATTGAGAAAAGGAATTATTTTACTTTTTGCTTTTCAGTTTTATATCTCTCTTTTCTTTCTCTTACCTATTCATTGAACTTGAAACCTTCAGACTAAGTTAGATAATAATGGTGAGAGGGGTCACCATTACACTAATAGATGTGTTAATTATTTCACCAGTTTGGAGGTTGAGATAAATTTATTTTATCAAGTTAAGAAACCAGCTACCCAACCTTACTATACTTTTAAAGATTAAATAAATACTGATTTTTTTAAACACATTTTTACTGTCTTTATAAACAATCATATGCTTTCTTTCACTGGAATTATTCATTTAGTGAATTTTATTGAATCATTCTTATATCACAATATAACAATAGAAATGTTGGTCAAGACCCTAAGTGAAAGACAGCAACTACCTAAATGTGTGGTAAGATGGAACACTCAGAAGAACTTGCAAAAATTTAGTGGCCTGCAGCTAGCTATAGTAGAAAAACATTGGCCTCCTCCTCCTCATTGCTTACAAGTTTCTATTTGCAGTAAGCTCTTCCTTGAGGAAAGAAGGATACAAGAAAACCAGAGTATCCATTTTACTTAAGCATGGATATTTTAGTTGCTAAGTTATTCAATAATTTATTACTTCAGTGTGACTAGGAAAGTCCGGGGACTACTCCATGGACAGAGATTTAAAACAGAAAAAACAGGCTCACTAAGCAAATTTCAGAGGATAGTAGCAGACAAGAGTAAACTTGCTTTGTTACTGAACCTCCAATTACAATCTTTCCTTCAAGGCTGAGGATGAGTTTGTAACATTTTAAAGTATCTTTATTTAATGATATGATAGAATTTACCTCTGTTATATCTTGCCCTGGTACATTTTGTCATGATGTTCTTTAATAGCTTTCTTTCTACAATGGCAGTTGGTTTGTTTAGAATTTCTATCTTTCTAAATTCATTTTCAAAAACTTATAAATTACATTTGCATTTCCTCAACTTATATTTTCAAATAGAGTCTCTGATTAATTATAGTCTCTTATGACTCTAATTTCCACCAAAGTCCTGGTTATTTCTCTATTCTCACATGCTGTTTGGATAAGCTAATATATTATTGTCTTATTCATGCTACTGATATTGTTGCTTTTATTAAAACAGCTCTGGGTTTATTGTTCAGCTATGGAATTTTTTGTTTTCTGATTTCAAGTCTTGTGTGTCTTTTTTTCTTTGTCAATTCCTTTCTTCTGTTTTCATTTAACCAATTTTTTCTTGTTTTTATAACTTCTTGAGTTTGATGCTTATTTTTATCCTTACTATTTTATTTATATGGACTCTTAAGTATATATATTTTCTCTGAATACTGTTTAGGCTGGATAGAAATGGTTCTACTAGATAATGAAATAAGATATTCTGATATTTTTATTGTGAATTCCTTTAACCACAAAGCTTTTCTAAGTGAGTCTTAAATTTTCAGATGACAGGATTTTTCTTTTCTAGTTTTACTATTTATTCTTTCATTGAATAAAAAATGTTGTCTTTATTCTTTCTACTTTTAAAAATGTAGCTTTTGATGTGCATAATATTTATTTTTAATATACTAGAAGGCTTTAAAAGAGGATATATGCTCTGTTTCCTTGGAATTTGATATCTATTTATTTATACTCAATTAGACATAAATTATTATTAATCCTATCAAAACTATTTACTTTCTACCTATTGAATTGATAATTTTCTGGAAATAAATTTCAATTGCTTGCTACCAAAGAAATCCTGTTTGCATCATATTGTATTTTTATATTTTGAATTTTGTATTCAGCAAAATAAAAAGAGTGAATATAAGAGAAAATCATGAAGCTCAAAAGCTGTTTGTAAAAGAAAAAATAAACTTGGTGACCTATGGACATATGAGATACACTGAGATATCTAAAGAGAAAGAGAGGAAGACAGAAACAGAAAGAACAAGGTTACCTCTACTAGATACGGAAGAGGTGCCATTACTACAGATCACAGAAGCAATAAAAGAATAATAAGCAAATATTAGAGGATTATGTTTATGCCAATAGATTTGCCAACTTAATCAAGCAGACAGACAAAAAAGACTTAAAAGACAAAAATTATCAAAAGTGATTTAAGAAGAAACAGAAATTCTGAGTAGCCACATACCTATTAAAGTGTTTCAATTTACAGCTACAGTAAAGAAAATCCAGGCCCAAATGTCTTCAGTATGAATTTAATCAATCATCAAAGGAAGAAATTATACAGAAACTATATAAACTCTTTCAGGAAATAGAAACAGAAAATATGGAAACACTTGCCAATTTATACTATTAGTACAGGCTAGCACTGCCTTGTGGAGAAGTGTAAAAAACCATTCATACTCTAAAACAACATAATAATGGTTGTGCACATTGAAAGTCCTAAAAATCACCAAAAATTATCAGTACTATAATTCACAAGCAAAATAGCAAGTTCACAGATACAAGGGGACTATAAAAATTGACTGTATTTGTTGATAATGAAAAACTAGAACTTGAACTTTGAATTTTTACTATTTTCATTATATTTAAACATGAAATAATTAGGGAAATTTTAATAAAAATACTAACACCTGCCATATCTGTACACTATAAACTGTAAAACATTTTTGACAAAACCTAATGATCTAAACTGATATAAATATATGCCAAATTTATGAATGAGAAAGACATGCTACTAAGATGGAATTTCTACACATATTGGTCTATACATTCAACATAATCTCAGTTAGAATGTCAGAAAGCTTTCTTGTAGAAATCAACAAGTTGATTCTAAAATGGCATTGAAAAGAAAGGACCTGTAATAGGCAGAGGAACAGTCTCTTCAAAGTTAACTCTGGTAGCCCAGAAAGGAATGGACTGAAGAGTGACGGGTGTATACCAAAGAGAGTATAAGTTCAAAGTTGAGGACTTATTTTAGAAGTAGAGTAATTAAGAGAATATCATACTGGCATAAGAACAAACATACCCAATCATGGAATAGAATATAGAATACAGAAATAGATTCATTAATATTACACCAAGTGATTTTGAATAAAGGGGTCAAGGTAGTTTAACATGGGAATGGATACTCTGTAACCAATAGTACTGGAAAACTGGATAACTATATAGAAAAATACAAACCTCAATCTTATCTCACAACACGCATGGAAATTAACTAAAATAGCTGTAAACACTTTCACATTTTACAATTTCTAAAATTCTAGAAGAGAAAGTCTTTGTTCTCTGGCATAGACAAATATTTCTTAGGTCAAAAAAGAAAACTGATAATGGTATTGTATCAAAATTTAAAACTCACTTTTCAAAAGACATTATTAAATATATATTGTATATAGATTTGTACTCATATGTTAATAACTCTTACAATTTGTGAAATAATAAATATATTGCATGCAAATACATATATATATATTGGTCTCTTCCCTCTGTTTCTGCTAATATTTGAACTTTAATCCCAGTTTCTGACATTGAGCTTCTAAATTATATGAAATTTCTAGGTTATCAGGTCAACTTTTGTTCCAGTGAGGTGACTCTTGGTGAGCTCCTAGATGGGAGCTTTAGAAAGACCAAGCCATGATTAGAAGCTTGGAACTTTCAACTCTGCACCGCATTCTCTGGAGAAGGGAGAGGGTTGGAAATTGAGTTAATAATTGATCATGTCCATATGATGAAGTCACCATTAAAAATTCCGAATGTACAGAGTTGGTGAATATTCCCATGTGCCAGGAGGATAGCACTCCCCAACTACAAAGAGACTGAAGCTCCTACATTGAAGACCCATCCAGCTATGTATCTGCACCTATGTAGCTCGTCATCTGGCTGTCCATTTGTATCCTTTGTAACACATCAACAATCGTGAGTAAACTGGGTTCTGTGAGCCACTCTAGCAAACCACTAACACTAAGAAGAGGATCATGGGAACCTCTGATTTGTAGCCAAGTCAGACAGAAGTTGCAGGTAACCTGGGACCCACTGATTGTGATTGGTATCTGAAGTGGGGAGCAGTCTTGTGAGATTGAGCCCTTAAAATGAGGGGTATTCATTGACTCTGATTAGTGTCAGAATTGAGTTGAATTGTTAAGAAACTCAGCTGTTGCCACAGAACTGGTCAGTGTGGGGGAAAATCCGCACATATCATAAGTATTCCCAGTAGTGAGTAAAGAAAATAAGTGTTTCCTATATAACTTGATAGGAAAACAACCTAGTAGAAGGTAAATAAAGGGCCAAAAAGCACAATAAAGATGTTCAACATCATCCTAAAGAGATGAAAAATAAAGCAATAATGAAATTCAACACAAACTCACCAGGATGGCCAAAATTAAAAAGACTTATGCTACCAAGTTTTGAAGAGGAACTCATATATTGCTACTTGGAATGCAAATTGATACCGCCACTTTAGAAAAGCTGGGGAAGTTTCTCATTAAACTAAACATGCCATAAAACACAAAAATTCCATCTCTAGACACTTACTCATGAGAAATTAAACATATGTTCATAAATAATCTTGTTCAAGAATATTCACACTTTATTTGTAATAGCCAAAATGTGGGAATAAACTAAATGTCCCTCAATAAGTAAATGGGTAAGCATATAGGGCCATACAATGGATTCAGCAAGAAAAATAAACTAGTTACTAGTTACTGATACATACAATAACATAATGGAATCTCCAAAAGCAGGATGCTGAGCAAAAAAGCCAGATATAAAAGAATACTATATGATTCCAATTATATGAAAGTCTCAATACAAGAAATTTAGTGTATAGTGGCAGAAATTATAATGGTTTCTGGGGGCCAGAGAAGAAGGTGAAAACAGACAGGATAGGGACATAAGGAAACCTTACAAGATGATGGAAATTTTCTATATCTTGATTGTGGTGATGGATATATTTGTCAAAATTCATGGAAGGCTACACTTATAATGGATCTTTTTTCACAAAAATTATACATCAACCAAAGCGGGATCCTCCATGACCCACCTCCCAGAATATTGGAAATAAAAACACGAATAAACAAATGGGACCTAATTAAAATTAAAAGCTTCTGCACAACAAAGGAAACTATAAGCAAGGTGAAAAGACAGCCTTCAGAATGGGAGAAAATAATAGCCAATGAAGCAACAGACAAACAATTAATCTCAAAAATATACAAGCAACTCCTGCAGCTCCATTGGAGAAAAATAAACGACCCAATCAAAATGTGGGCCAAAGAACTTAACAGACATTTCTCCAAAGAAGACATAAAAATGGCCAACAAACACATGAAAAGTTGCTCAACATCACTCATTATCAGAGAAATGCACATCAAAACCACAATGAGGTATCACTTTACACCAGTCAGAATGGCTGTAATCCAAAAATCTACGAGCAATAAATGCTGGAGAGGATGTGGAGCAAAGGGAACTCTCTTACACTGTTGGTGGGAATGCAAGCTAGTACAGCCACTATGGAAAACAGTGTGGAGGTTCCTTAAAAAGCTGCAAATAGACCTGCCATATGACCCGGCAATCCCACTGCTGGGCATATACACCGAGGAAACCAGAATTGAAAGAGCCACGTGCACCCCAATGTTCATCGCTGCATTGTTTACAATAGCCAGGACATGGAAGCAACCTAGATGCCCATCAACTGACGAATGGATAAGAAAGCTGTGGTACATATACACAATGGAATATTACTCAGCATTAAAAAAAAATTCATTTGAATCAGTTCTACTCAGATGGACCGAACTGGAGCCCATTATCCCAGAGTGAAGTAAGCCAGAAAGAAAAACATCAATACAGTATATTAACACATATATATGGAATTTAGAAAGACAGTAACGAGAACCCAAGCATGCGAGACAGCAAAAGGAACGCAGATGTATAGAATAGACTCGTGGACTCTGTGAATGAGGGTAAGGGTGGGATGATATGGGAGAATGGCATTGAAACATGTTAATTATCATATGTCTAATCAATCGCCAGCCCAGGATTGATGCTCGGGGCTGGTGCATCAAGATTTCCAGGGGGGAGGGAGGAGAGAGGGAGGAGGGAGGGGGGTTCTGGAGGGGGAGCTTATGTAAACCCATGGTGATATCATGTCATTGTATGGCAAAACTAATAAAAAAAAAAAGAAAAAGACACTTGCTACATGGGCAAAAGAGAGAGGGAAGCAAAAAAAAAAATTATACATCAATTAAATAGCTATTTTGAAAAGCAAAAGCTGATTTTTATCTTTTATACTGGTGGTGAGTCTGCATGTGAGTGATGAATTTATATGAGGTACTTGATTTGCAGTGAGAGATTTTTATAGAGCAGATTCTAAAAGAAAGTGGATTCTGGACTTTGGATTTGGAAGGCTGAGTGCAGAGTACTCCAAATGATCCTGAATTAAGCTCACTGACTTCCTCTCCCCACACAAAATTGTAGAGTTGGACAAAAGAGCTCCAAGCTTTTAAGCATAAGACAGAGGAAGTTGTTCTGAGGCATCCTATAACAGAGGTCTCAAAAGGCTGCCTGCTTTCTGCATGGAGACTGAGATGTTAATTTTGTGTGATCAGCGTGACTAGGCTAAGAGATGTCCAGATAGCTGGGAAAACATAATTTCTGTAAGAGTGTTTCCAGAAGAGGTTAGCATTGAACCTGTAGACTGAGTAAAGAAATGACCCGCACCAGTGTGGGTAGGCATTATTCAATCTGTTGAGGGCCTGACTAGAACAAAAGGACACAGGAACAGTGAATTTGCTCGCAGTTGAGCTGGAACACCTATCTTTTTCCGCCCTCAGACAATGGTGACTCTGGTTCTTAGGGCCTTGAAGTTGCTTTGAATTTGCCCTGAAATGACAACACTAGCTTTCCAAGACCTCCCACCTACAGAGCGTAGATGCTGGAACTTCTCAACCCCCATAATGGTAAGAGCTAGTCTTTCATGATCGATTTCTTTAGATCCATATCTCTACATATCTTATTGGTGCTATTTCTCTAGAGAAGACTGACTAATATAGAAATATAGGAAAGAAATTGAGCTTTTCAATTCAAAGGAGCCAATTTATTCCTGTGGAAAAAATGTGCTGTACATTTTATCCTTTGTACATGTATGCACATGTATCTATTTCTCTGTTTAATTTCACCTTTTTATTGTTTTGCCATGTTATATTTTTAGTGTATCCTTTAATTTTATTTATTTACGTTTTGATTAGCAAAGACTATGGCTGGCAACGCTGTTGAATGTAGTTCTCTGCTATATCAATGACTACGGTTCTGTGTCCAGATACATAAAATGACACTGAATGTTATGGCTCTAAGTTCTCATGAAAAAAAGTTAGTTGCTCTGTCTTGTATGAATCTTTGGGACCCTATGGACTGTAGCCTTCCAGGCTCCTCTGTCCATGGGATTCTCCAGGCAAGAATACTGGAGTAGGTAGCCATTCCCTTTTCCAGGGGATCTTCCTGATGCAGGGATCAAACCTGGCTCTCCTGCATTGCAAGCAGATTTTTAACCATCTGAGCCACCAGGAAAGTTCTCCCCAGAGTAATTGATAAATTACTCAGTTGAAAATAGAAATATCTCAGGTTATGTCATTATAAGTAGGAATTAAAGTTAAATAAAGTTATTACTAGGCTTCTACTCCTATATCACAAGAAACAGAAGCTTGGACTTCTTTTCCTTGTTTTCCTCAGCTCATTCCTTATGCATCACGTGTAAACAAAGAATATGTATTATTTCAAGTAGGAAAGATCTAGGCTCAGGGACTTCCCTGGTGGTCCAGTGGTAAAGAATCCACTTTGCAATGCAGGGGACATGGGTTCAGTCCCTAGCTGGGGAATTAAGATCCCACACGATGAGGAGCAACTAAGCTCATGTACCACAACTGCAAAAGCCCGTTCACTCTGGAGCCTGCTAGAGAGTTTAGGTGCCACAACTAGAGAGTCTATGAGCTGCAATGAAAGATCCCACATGACACAACGAAGATCCCACATGCTGTAATGAAGACCTGATTCAGCCAAATAAGTAAATACTCAACAACAAAAAGATCTAGGCTCAAATCCTATCTTTGTCAGTGTCCCTGACCTTTGAGTGAGGATTCTCCAATTAGGAGAGTCTCCTTTATTAGGTAGGAATAGTAGTATCATGCGAGAGAGACTGTTTGAGCAAATCAGGAAGGTTTCATGGTGTTAGTGAGACTTCAACATACTTTAGTCAAGGTACGACATCAACAGATGGAATAAAGAATGCAACATCTGAAGCAGAAGACTGCCTTTAATGAAGGAACAGAGACAAGACATTACAGCATCTACTTGGCTGCTTCAGTTTGCATATAGAATGGCAAAACTATTGGAGAGATGTGAAGATAAGATGTCAAGAGGGCCTTGAATGACAAGACACAGAATTTGTATAATTTCTAATGGGGATATAAATGTTCTTGACAAGAGAGTGACTGATCAGAATTATATTTTAAGAAGAATATTCTGGTGCTGAAAAGAATAATTGGAGTTTGACAAAACAGTTCTCAAAATTCAAGAGAGTGGTAAATAGGAGTTTATAAAAAGAAGGACATCAAGTCAGTTGTAAGATGCATCATTATTTTGTGTGCTATTGTGAATTAACAGAAAGCACAGCTAATTAACACAATCCTAATACTATCAATTGTATGCCACATTCTACTTTCAGAGATGTTAACATTTGAACAAATATGAATGTTAGAATTGATTAAATATAGTATAATGACTATAATGAAGAGGAAGAGATTAAAAGTTTTGACAGAATATGATAACTGAATAACTGAAAGTAAGAAGTGGAAAAGAAGGAATCAAATATGGAGCTGAGATTTTTGGTTTTAATCCTTAATGCCAGTATCAAAAAATAGGAATGATTTCATTATGGTGCAACTGGAACTTCTGGGGTGTTGTCAACCCAAGAATTGGATATGTAGACTAGAACTGGAAAATGGTTGATATTTGAGAGTGATATTTGAAAATCAGTACTTAAAGATGATCAGTGAAGTCATGTGAAGATGTGAGCTCACTAAGAAACAGAGGATGCAGAAAGAAAAGAATAGGATTAAAGACACACTTTTGGAGAAGGAAAAATGAACAGAGAAAACAGGACAGAGGAATAGAAAAAGAGTCACGCTAGGATAGAGAACCCAGATCAAGAAAGAAGAGAGTTTCCAGAAGAATGAGTTGGTTTTTAGTGTTTGTTAGTGGCTACAGAGCATGAAGGAAGCCAGCTACTGGAGGAAAAAGTATGGTTCTGTTTCAACCAAAGTTAATTAAGTGAAGTTAAAATTTTACACCCTGAAAGATATTCTCAAAGAAACATGCCAAACAGATTTTATGTTCTTGTCTTCTCTGAGAAATTTCCAGCATTTAAGAGGGACATATTTTGTTTTAAAAGCTACTACATAGGTGTTTAGAATCTGCCCCACATTTTTAAAAGCTAATGCATGCACTTTAGCAGTAATCTTAAGTGAATCTGAAATATAGCTGTCATAATAACTTCTCTAGTTCCCAGTGCTGCAGATGGTCATTAGAATTTTCAAAGAGAAAAAAAATATATGTAGCATCCAGAAATATAAAAACAAAGAGCAAAACATTTCTCCAAGTGAATAAATAAATATTAATATGAATCATACTACAAGTACTTCCTAACAGAGGATAAAGATGTCTGGTGTGCATTCTTCTAGAGCCAGGAGTTCTACCTACTGACATCATTTCAAAGATAGCATATTTTCACTGGGAGAAAGCACGTTATCCGATGCCAAGCTTCTCACTCACCCCCAAAACAAGCTGCTTATGTCATATGAAGAAAAATTGGGATTTTCTAGGTCCTCACGTGTGCATTGATCTCTTTATTTCCATTCCAGTTTTTTTTCCAGGTTCTATTGTGTTCTTCAGTAAGAAGAATAACCTAGCTTCCCAATTCATCTATTGCTGGATATTATGAAATGGCAACCCACTCCAGTATTCTTGCCTGGAGAATCCCTTGAACAGAGGAGCCTGGCAGGCTACAGTCCATGGTGTTGCAAGAGTCAGACATGCCCTAGTGACTAAGCCACCACCACCATGGCTTCTGAGGAGATGTTAGCGTTAAACCCATTTCTAGAACTATGCCTGGGAAAATAAAAGGGGCTAGGGAGAAGCAAACCACTGTCTTCAACAACCCCCTACTCTGAATATTTCTATACTCGCAAAACTGTAGTCAAATGAGCATCAGGGAAAGCCCTGATGTAGAAAATGCAGGCTCAAAAAGTAGGGATGGAAACTAACATTTGTTGAGCATTTTACTACGAGCCAAATCATCTGCAAGATGCTCTAGTGACATTTTAAATTTTTATTCTCAAAGCTGCACGGTGAGATATGTGTTAATGGTCCCATTTTACAGGTGCTGATACTGAAGACACAAGAGGTTATGTGTACCATCTGACAAATCAGGACTCAAATTCAGGTCTGACTCCAAAATGGATGACCTTTCTCGTATACAGTGTTGTCTGCCTGTATATGAGAAGACATGAAAACAGAGACCTAACACTTCGTTTGGAGCAAAGGTGACTGTGTACGTGCGGGCTCGGTGCTCTTTTTTGTCATCAGCTTAAAGAGACATCATCTTCTCACTGCACGTTCCTGAGTGAGTGCTCTCCTGTCAGCAACAGAGAGGCAGCGAAGTTATCCAACCTGGAACCTAAACCCAGTTCACACTCTTCAATACTATATAAAATGCTGCTTCTATAAATTAGATAAATGCAGTGTGTTAGTACCTATTTCTACTTGCATTAACACAATAGCCTAAAGTCTCTTCAAAAGCTCTTTTTAATGGGATAAATGTATTCCACCAGACAATTTTTATAACTAGAAAGCCTCTCCTTTTTCTATTCTAATTTGTTATATATTACCTTTTGACAAAGAACTAGGAATATAGCTATTGTGGTTTAGTTTCTAAGTCCTATCCAACTTTTCGTGACCCCATAGACTGCAGCCCACCAGGTTCTTCTGTCCATGGCATTTTCCAGGCAAGAGTACTGGAGAGGGTTGCAATTTCCTTCTCCAGGGAATCTTCCCAACCCAGGGACTGAACCTACATCTCCTCATTGGCAGGTGGATTCTTTACCACTGAGCCACCAGGGAAGCCTAGAAATACAACAACTAGGCATTTGAGACACAGAAATACAGCTGCTGTATCTCAAATGTGCATTCGAATCAATGGTCTTAGGAAGTGGGCCGCTAATGTATACATAACAATATCCACCTTCTAATATTGTTGTGAATATTAGGGATCATTTATTTATTCAAAAATATTTGTTGAGCACCTATATGTGAAGAATACTGGTTATGTAACTCACCCAGCACTATGCATGGCACATACTTGGGGCTGATTACATAAGGACATAGGTCTCATTGATCACAGACAGTAGAGAAGCAACTCTGACTAAAGGGACAGCTCCTGACTTCTGAGACGTGGCCCTTTTCCTTTGTTCTTTGGCAGCACAGTGATTGCTGAAGAACAGGTAGTATTTCATCAGTGGCTGCTGTGCCCTGCTTCCTTCCCTACAGCTACATACCTGGGTAACCACTGTTATATAAACGGGCCAAAGATGACCCGTGTGCATTGGCTTCTCTGTTGTTTACTTCTTCACAGCAAGCTAGGACTGTTAAATGCCAAAGCCTGCCAAACTCAAATTCTGACACATGCAATGGCTTTAAACATAGCCCAAAGAGGCATATTTTTAGCCATATAGAGTCTGCCTGCTTTGCCCACCCAGTGGAACTGCATCCAACATGTTCTAATCATAGATAAGTCAAATCAAATATGAAAAAACAACAACAACAAAAAATGTATAAGAAACTAGACAGTTGCAATTCAATGGATATAGAGTTTAGCTTAGACAGAATCTAGAGATTTGCCATACAAAGTCGTGCCTGTGGTTAAGAACACTGTATCATGCCCTTAAAGATTTAAGAGGGTAGATCTTAAGGGTTCTTACCAAGTATTAAGTACAAGAAACTAGTCATAAGCAAAGAAATGCATTTTTTCCAAAAGCACAATGATACCTCACATACATGCACACACACACACACACACTCAAACATAAAATCTCTAATAAAGGACCATCAGTGAAATTTAAGCTTAAGACTAAAGGAAATAAATTGAAAGAATTGGTACTTATTTTACCACCTTATATACAAAGTTAATTCTACCTTATTAATATGTTAATTGTGGGCATTTGAGATACAGTAGCTATATTTCTACACTTCCTTGTCAAAAGTTAATATATTGCATTTTAGAATAGAAAAAGAAGGGGGCTTTCCAGCAGGACAAAGTATGTGGTGGGGCATACTTAATCCATTAAAACTATAATTTGAAAAAGTTTTAGGGTATTATTTATATGCAAATAGAAATAGCTGATAATAAACTACATTTATCCAGCTTTTGGAAGCAGTGTTTAAAATAGTATTTTAAAATGTGGACTGGTTTAAATTCCAGTGGCTACTTAGTAGCTGTGTAGCTGGACAAGTTACTTATCTTCTTGAGGCCTCAGTGTTTTGATCTGTAAAATAGAGAGAATAACATTTAGGATGGTCCATATGGCTCTGCTGATATCCCACAGCTTTTTATCTATAAAGAGGGCAATTTCATGTGGTTTAACCTAATAACAAACTCTAATATGTATGCTGAGGGGATTATAGAAATAATCTGTGAAGAGCATCCTACCTACTTCCTGGAATACATTCAAGCTTCAGTAATGTTTTCTCATATTCCTCTCAATTCTCCATGGATGCTGCTGACCTTTACATATAATCTGTTCTCAATTTTCTGTGTTCGTGAAGATAGCCATGGGATGGGAAACCAGGTACGGCAAGTGATAATCATACACTCTAAACAGCTGAATTGAACCTCAGATAAATTGCTCCATCATGCTATATTTTTCAGAGGAGGAATCTGAACTTAGTCACTCACAGAGAATCCCCATCATCATTCTATGTTAGGATCATGGTCTATAAAAGCCTGCAATTTTTCTAATACAACCAGTCCATCAGAATGCCTCTCAACCCAAACTTTAAATGCCAAACATCTAAAAGGTCTCTTCGTGATCATTTTAAAGTTTAAAATGGGATTTAACATCAGTGAAAATTTAGACTGATATGAATATACTAAACTATAGTCATTTTGATCACCAAGAACATTTATTAAAACACTTACAGAAGAAAATCCTTAAAATAGACCCAAAAAATACTGGAGTGGGTTATCATGCCCTCCTCCATGGGATCTTCCCAACCCAGGGATCAAACCCAGGTTCCCCACATTGCAGGTGGATTCTTCACCATCTGAACCACCAGGGAAGTCCAAAATATTAAATTAGTTCTAATCAAACAATGTAGATTTAATATAGCTTCCATGCTACTTCTTCCAAATTTCTTTCCTGTATGTCAACTAACTATTCACATATCTTTAAGGCCTCTGAGGTTTACTTATTTCACTCATACTTTAACACAACAATAGAATATTCACAAAATTTTTTAAAAGAATAAGCTACCTTAATTTTAGGTGTGCTGTTGGCTTATATACCACCACAGTGTATATATATATATATATGCCATATCCAAAATAAGAATATCAGCTGCTAGAAATAGCAGAGCGTCATGGCCATTTCAGTTAAGAAGTGTAGTCATTTGTTAACTTGATTAAGACTCTAGGCTTTGATTCAGAAAGTGTTGAATAGAATTCAGTCACATCTAGATTCCAAGCTGGCAAGAAGCAAACATATTAATAAATGGTCACAAATGGCTGACAGTCTTGGAAAAGTCTAGCAAGAAAACAAGAAGTTATTTTCTAGTTATGAAAGGTAAGAATATCATAATCAATTTTCCTTGCTTTTACACTGTCCATGATATTATTATATTACCTATGGAATTCAAATTGCAAGGCAATCTTTTTTTTTCTGTGTTGTACTACTGTACCAAGTGGGCTGACCACTCAGAAATATAAAACCTCAACTACAGCCCATCTTTAATAAAGAGGAAACAATTGGCTAGGTTTTTATTTGGTATAGTAGTGTTGCTATCTATAGACAAGTGGAAAAGTAAAATGGATGGAACATAACAAGAGGAAGGAAAGAGAAAAGAAAAACTGGCCTGGAAGATGACTCAAGTTAACAAGCCACTCAAGAGTCAGAATCACAGAACCTCTTTGTCATTTGTTTTCTCAAAGTGTAGTCAAAGGTTGCTTCTGGCTTTTGAGTTAAGACATTGAAGGAATCCTGGCAGTATTTTTCTCTGTACCAACTTACGCTATGCTCACTCCCTAGCCTTGCTGGATATCAGTTCTTTTTTTCTTTTTTTTCCTGATTACATCTACAAGAATGATGCAAAAACAATTGTATTGTGAATTTTGCTTTTCATACCCCAATCAACCAAATGTAAAAGTGGCATATGGCACAAAAGCAAGCTGCAGATGGCTCAACAGCAGCCATGCACATCTGGCACATAGCTGTTGGATTTGTATTTGCCAACTTGCCAGATGACTTTTTCTGGAAAGAAGCCCAATAAGAGAAATTCACTCATCTTCCTTCTTCTACAGACCCAATGCTTCAGCCGCTCTTCTCACTCTCATCAGTACAACCCCAAACAATCATGGATTCTCAACCCTTCTAAAAGAAAAAAAAATTACTCTGGAGCAGTATGATGGACAACCTCTGTAACTGTTTCAGTGCTTTATCTTTGGGAGCTAGTTAGATAGCCTATAAAGTGGAAGAATGTGTGGTGGCAATGATTATGCGGTGGTAAGAATACACTGATAGAAATTCAGGAATATCAATTTCCCTCCAGAATCAAGCTGCCAAGATATTTTAAAGTTTACCCAATTTGACACCAGGGGTCCAACAGAAATATAATGTGAAGAAATCACCCTTTGTTACAAAAAATTATGCTATATGGTAGATAATTTGTATATTCTAGGGAAATAATGCATACTCTTTTTATGTATGAACAATGTGTAATTCCTCAAATAATATATGGAGAGATTTATGCTGTCATCACTGCAGAATTATACAACCTTCCCTCAAGCTCAGTTCCCTCTCAATACAATACTTCACATGTACCTAAGTTCTACTCCTCACCCAGGTCCCAGAATAGATACCCCATCTATGTTAATATGCTGCTCTGTGCAGTCAACACTCTGAACTCACCTGATCTTTGGAATTTCCCCTCTTACTTTACCACAGAGATGACTAAATCGGGGGCTGTATTGTTAAGTGCTATAACCTGAGCATCTAGCACGTCTGTGTAATAGCGCACATGTGCTAAGTCACTTCAGTCATGTCTGACTCTTTGCAATCCCAAGAACTATAGCCCGCCAGGCTCTTATGTCCAAGGGATTCTCTGGGTAAGAATACTGGAATGGGTTGCCATGCCCTCCTCCAGGGGATCTTCCTGACCCAGGGATCAAACTCATGTCTCATATATCTCCTGAGTTGGCAGGCAGGTTCTTTACCACTAGCACCATTTGGGAAGCCCAGAGCACACAGTACACAGTACTGACCAAGTAAATCCATGTTGAATGAGAAGGAATGACATCTCTGGTTTAGAGACAAGCTTCTCAGATTGAGGGGTAAATCTAATCCTGGAGGTGCAACCAGAGTAACTTGAAGCTGGGATCATAAATTTTGATGAGAAGGTATTACTGGACCTTAGGAAGATGTGAGAGTGGGTCCTGTGTGGCAGTGAATAGGACTCTGAAAGGATGGGTCACAAAGCCTCTGAGTACAAAGTGAATGCAAGGATGATTCCATTTTAGGTTCACATTTGGGCTCTTCTGGTCTACAGAATAATGATTTTTTTCCATCATTATATATCTTTACTTTCTTCAGGAGGATATTTTTGGATTTGGATCCTTAGGAGAGAATATATAGGTTAAATTCACTTTGGGGAGGTCAGAGAAAAGTCTGAAATTGAATGCAACTATCTTGTTAGTAACAGAAATCCTTCTGGCATTAGGAGTTAACTCAGGCCTATGCCTGTAGCTTGAATGATGATCTGTGTACCTGAAGAGCCAACAGAGACCAGGGCAGACAGTTCCTGTGGCCCAGGAGAAAGGTGTTGATGGTTTAGAGGAAGGAGGCTAAGGTACGGGGTCCCTTAGGAGAGATCAACAGGGATACTCAAACACACATTTAATGCTCCTAAATTTGCAACCTTCTTATATGGTAGGTTATTGAAAGCACTAATATAATGAAGGCCATATATTAAAACCACAATTCAGTTTTTACCCTCCAAAAATATTGTTAAACGTTTATTTAAATATAACGCAGTTTGAATTACTTTTGAGGTGATCAAGAGCAACTGAATTAGGCAGCTGGGTATAAACCATCCAAATACCTCATCACAGGTTTCAGGGCCTTGGCCATCTGCCCTCCCAGCCTCACCAGCCCCTTCTCATCCCAGAAGCATCCTGTTCCCTGTGGTCTAGATGCTTCAATATTGATTCTAAATCTCTAAAACTCAAATGTACGAAATCTTTTCTCATTATTTCTACCATTTCCTCCACTTGGAATTATTTCCTAAATATCTTCTTGTGACATCTTAATCTCCTTATTCAGTCTCTGTTCAAACATCATCTGCTGAGAAAGGCCTTCCCTGAACACATTCTCTATAGAACAATCTTCCCCACCCCACTGACCTTTGGCTCCTTCTCCTGATTTTTCTTCATAGTACTTATCATTCACCCAAATTATCTTCTCTGTTGATATATTTTTTTGTTTATCATAATATTCTATATTAGAATAGAACTCCTCAAGGACAGAGAGTCAGTCAACATCTGTTGAATAAATAAATGCATGAATAAACAAAATAAATCAAGCAGAACCTGTAGTTAGACTGATGCTGAACTTAAGACTATTGATAGAGGTTTCTATATCAGACAACTGTCAGCCCTTGTTATAGGATGGATCCCAAAGCTTGATGTGGGATCAAATTAGAATCAGAATAATAACTATTAACAAATATCAATTCACATATACAGAACATTGACACAGGCCAGATGCTGTGTCAAGCAATTTATATGCATTAACATTTAATTTGTAAATAATTCTATGAATAGGTAACATGTTTATCTCTATTTTACAGGTAAAGAAACTGATTGTTACAATGGCTGAGCTACTTGCTGAAGAACTTTTGGAAAAGTAAAGGGCACAGAGATAGAGAGTCCATAGATGCAGTATTTAAAGTGGAAGACCAATGCTGCATCACATTGCTACATACATGCATCCGCTATGCTTTTCTAGCAATTATTCCACTACAGTATTTACATAATTATCTCACAGGGTTTTTTTTTTTTTTTTTGCTTCCTTCTCATTCCTTCTTTCCCTCATGTCACAGAGGACATGAAATATAGAATAAATCTTATTTGAACTCTCTACTTCCATCCGGGTTTGTCTTGACCTTGTTGACCCATGAGGGTTCCACAAGTCTCTGCACATTTCCTTTACTATTTATTTTGGTTATGTCTTGGCAATCACTCTTTCCTTGCCCATTCCTCATATCTTTTGCTCTCTGCTACTGACTACTGAATTTCATAGGACATTTTAAGGAAATCTATAATCTCTTTAGTGAATAAAATTAGATGGTCCACACAATCTAGAATTTCTGATTTACTGATGAATTTACCTTCCATTTTAAGAACTCTAAGATTTCCATCAGAGTTAGAACAGCTCAAATAGAAACAATTTTCTAGGTAACTCCCAAGATTCTAATGTTCTGTTTTCATTCCTATACCTGGCATATGCACAGACATTTAAATACCTAAATTCTATAGGAGATGAGCATGTTTGTGACTAAAGATTTGGGACTAACAGCTTCTTCTTTTCAGTGTATCCACAAAAACAACAGAATGATGAGCAAAGAAATAACTGGCACACCAATTATCTAAGCAAAGATATGGATTATACTTAGTAGTAAGGGCAGCAATCTCAGATATGCAGATGATACCACTTTAACGGCAAAAAGTGAAGAACTAAAGAGCCTCTTGATGAAGGTAAATGAGGAGAGTGAAAAAGTTGGCTTAAAATGCAACATTCAAAAAATGGAGATCATGGTATCCAGTCCCATCATCTCATGGTATATCGATGAGGAAAAAGTGGAAGCAGTGACAGACTTTATTTTCCTGGGCTCTGAAATCACTGTCGATAGTGACTGTAACCATGAAATTAAAAACCATGCTTGTACCTTGGAAGCATAACTATGACAAACCTAGACAGCATACTAAGAAGCAAAGACATTACTTTGCTGACAAGGGTCCATATAGTTAAAGCTATGGTTTTCTAGTTTTCTGGTCATATATAGATGTGAGAGTTAAATCATAAGGAAGGTCGAGTGCCAAAGAATTGATGTCTTTGAATTGTGGTGCTAGGGAAGACTTGAGAATTCCCTGGGCTGCAAGGAGATTCAACCAGTCAATTCTAAAGGAAATCAACCCAAAATATTCATTGGAAGGACTGATGCTGAGGCTGAAGAGCCAATATTTTGACCACCTGATGCAAAAAGACGACTCATTGGAAAAGACCTTGATGCTGGGAAAGATTAAAGGCAAAGGATTAGAGGGCGGCAGAGGATGATTGTTAGATAGCATCACTGACTCAATGGAAATGAATCTGAGCAAACTCTGGGAGATAGTGAAGGACAGGCAAGCCTGGTGTGCTGTAGTCCATGAAGTTGCAGAGTCAGACATGACTTAGTTGGACAACAAAAAGAGCAGCATTGGAAAACTGAGCTGAGATTGGTTAAAACTAGGCTAAGTTCCTAGGAATTATCAACCCTGGCCTAAAACCGGGTAACCATGGGATAGGGTTTTGTTTTAAGGGTTTACTTTCCAATACAGCATTCTTTACATGGCTACCATATCTTATGTTACACAAAAAAATATATTATTCATTAGGCAATACAATTGAGACTCAGCTCAATGTTAGTGAGCTGGTTTAGCAATTGGACAATCAACACAATAGAAGTTCAAGTAAATACTAGCTCCTGTCTATGTATTTTTTCTTATAATTCATAACTTTAAATGTGGGCCTGTCCTTTAATTTTTTATACTTCCACATGGTTCCTTTCACTTATGTTTTCACATGTGACTGGTTAAATATAAAATTATGTGAAAATCAAAGTTAAATAATCATCAAAGGAAAAGCAAAAGCAGTCCACATCAATAGGGTTTTGTAAGGAGAGGGTTTAGTGGTAATTGAGACGAGTATTTGAGAACTGCTTCTGCAATCAATACCTCTGGAGATACATGTATGTTCTAATCAGATTCTGTCTTAATAGGAAATGCCATACACGAAATACCCATGTGTAAGAAGGTCTAAGGTCATGGCTCTGGAATTAATCCCATACTAAATCCACACATCAAACTCCATGAACTTTAACTGAAGTTGAGAAAGACAATTTCAGGACCCAGCTGTAGGTGGATAATTTACGAGGTAGTGTGAAATAAAGAACTCTCTATACCTGAGCAATACAAAGGGCTAAATTTACTGTCGTCAATTACTTCTATACAACAGCAGGGTCAGCCTCTGCCCCCAATTACTCATGTGCAGAAACAGAGCCGGTAGCAAGGAAATCAACAGATCCTCAGAGGTTGTATAAGAAACCTGGAAGTGAACTGAGCAGGTAACACTGGTCTCTCCACCCTCTGCCTGGGCACCAGGAAAGAAAGCTGTATGACCCTAAGGAACTCACAATCAGACTTCCTGAAATTCTCATTCTTAAAGAATGCCTTCGATTTGGTTCTCCTTATGGTATGTGAAAGGATACAGACGAAGGAGGGGCTGGAGCTTAAATGGAGTATATCACATCTCGTTTTTTCTCAACAGTTGACTGAAGCAGGCAGGAGTGCTGTCTAGAGACCAAAAGCTACTGAATGAAAACATTTTATGCAGAGGAAAAATATTTCACACCTCTATAGGATTTAGCCTCTGCCTACACATGGTACACACCAATTCTATCAAAATGAGTAAGGCAAAACACAACTGCAGACCTACCAAAGCTCAGGTCCAGTTTTCTCTCCACCCCCACGACTTATTTCCTATCTGCATGTTAGGAGTATGGGCCTGGACCAGGAGATATTGGTCACATTTTCTAACCTCTAAGTCAGTTATTTCCAACAGTGCTCCAATATCTATGGTACCATCTACTCCTTTGTTCAACAAGAGAAACTCTAAACTTACTAGAGTTATATAAATGGGATATTAGGCAAGGTTTTTGGGCTTCCCTGGTCGTTCAACTGGTAAAGAATCCACCTGCAATGCAGGAGACACCAGTTCAATTCCTGGATCGGGAAGATCTCCTGGAAAAGGGATAGGCTACCCACTCCAGTATTCCTGGGCTTCCCTGGGGACTCAGATGGTAAAGAATCAGCCTGCAATGCGGGAGACCTGGGTGCAATCCCTGGATTGGGAAGATCTCCTGGGGGGAGGGGGTGCATGGCAACCCATTCTAGTATTCTTGCCTTGAGAATTACCAGGGACAGAGGACCCTGGTGGGCTATAGCCCATGGGGTCACAAAGTGTCGGACACGACTGAGTGATGAAGCACAGCACAGCACAGGTAAGGTTTTACTGGAATAAAGGGTATGTGGCTAAAGATATTGAAAATTACTTCAGAAGTGGGAACTCAAATTTTTCTTTACTCCTCACTTCTATATCTGAACTCCTTCTCTTGAAGAGATGAACATAATGCAGCTCTAAGGACACCATGAGGCCAGATTGTAAGGAAGTACAGCTTGTAGTAAGTGGAATTACACACTGAATTGAATGAAAGCACTCTTTGGGAGGGACTTGTTTTTATCTGCCTCTGAGGAGCCCTCCCCATTCACTCCCATTTAAGATGGAATTGAGGAAGTTAAGGAGGAAGATGGAGTAATAATACCTTTTAATGAGGAAGACATGGGACTAGAGTGGTGGTAAGGCAGGAGACACATATGGGGTACTTCCACCAATGGGAGATGAAGTTCCTGTTTTGGTCTTTCCCGAATTTCTCTTCCTGTTTTTAGAGTAGAAACTAAAGGCAAAACCATATATGTATCTAGTGGAAGGAGATAGCCTTTTTCTGCTTTTAGTCTGGTCCCTTACAGAATGAAGGTAAAAATGTTCTTGAGGCTCACTTGTGCTTTAGACCAGCTTCACTGGAGTAAAAGATAAGGCAGGGGTTGGAGTTCAATGCTATAGCTAGTGATCATGTTTATACACATTGCTTGGTGTCTTCTGAGGATATATTGCAAGGATGGCACAGCTATGATAAATTCAAGATTTAGATTGAAGTTTCATGACCCCAGAGATCTTCCTTTAGAAGAAACATGAATAATAGAGTGGTCTAAGGGGCAGAGATCAGGTGTTTACAGAAGTGAGTTACACCCTTTTAAAATGCCCACAATGGGTAGGTTCTCTCCAGAGGACTAACTTGAAAGAACAGTCCCCAAGCAGGCATAAATTTTCTGGAAAGATAGATATCTAAATACTTTTTCTTGTCTTCAGAAATTTCTTCTACACCCAGTGAGAGATTTAAATTTATCTGGTTATAGAGCAAAGATAAAAAGACCTGGAAATCTCCAAGGACTGAAAAGTATAGTCAATATCTACCACATCCAAAGTTGAGGGTGAGCTTTGGCAACACTAATGCAGGAACAGTGGGACCTGGCCAGTATCACCTGTCTTAGTTTGCTCAGCTGTCATAACAAAATACCATAGACTGGGAGATTTAAACAACAGAAAGTATTTCTCACTGTTATGGAGGCTGGAAGTCAAGATCAATATGCCAGCAAGGTGGGGTGTAAGAGAGAGTTTGCATCCTGGCTTGCAGACAGCCACCTTCTTATGATGTCCTCACATGGCAGAGATTGGAAGCTGGGGGAGAGAGAAAGCAAGGCAGAGAGAGATTGCTCTCTGGTGTCTCTTTTTATAAGGACACTAATCCCATCATGAGGACTCCACTCTCATAATCTCATCCAAAAACCTAATAATCTCCCAAAGACCTCATCTCCAAAGGCCATCATCTTAGGGCTTCAGTTATGTGAATCTGAGAGACACACAATTCAGTCCACAGCATAGAGTTTCTAAATACTTAAACACTATTGCTCTGTATCTATAAACACACAAAATACCAAAATTATCATGATTAAGCACTAAAGAAGGAAGAGGATTAAGAAGCCCTCAAGAGCAGGACTAAACCTTTAAGAGATATAGCATGATTTAGTGAAATAAATATGGGTACTTGGCACCCAACAGATTTGTCTTGAAATTGTACTCCAGCACTTGCTATCTCTGTGACAGGAGAGCTCTGCACAAGAGTAATACTAATTCCTTCTTAACAGAAGAGCTGTGAAGATTAGTGAAATAATGTAAAAAACATCTCATACCACGACTGGTCCTTAGTAACTACTCACCAGTCAGTTCAGTTCAGTTCAGTCATTCAGTCATGTCCGACTCTTTGTGACTCTATGAATTGCAGCATGCCAGGCCTCCCTGTCCATAACCACCTCCTGGAGTCTACCCAAACCCATGTCCATTGAGTCAGTGATGCCATCCAGCCATCTCATCCTCTGTCGTCCCCTTCTCCTCCTGCCCCTAATCCTTCCCAGCATCAGGGTCTTTTCTAATGAGTCAACTCTTCACATGAGGTGGCCAAAGTATTGGAGTTTCAGTTTCAACATCAGTCCTTCCAGTGAACACCCAGGACTGATATCCTTTAGGATGCACTGGTTGGATTGCCTTGCAGTCAAAGGGACTTTCAAGAGTCTTCTCCAACACCACAGTTCAAAAGCATCAATTCTTCTGCTCTCAGCTTTCTTCACTGTCCAACTCTCACATCCATACATGACCACTGGAAAATCCATAGCCTTGACTAGATGGACCTTTGGTGACAAAGTAATGTCTCTGCTTTTCAATATGCTATCTAGGTTGGTCAAAACCTTCCTTCCAAGGAGTAAGAGTCTTTTAATTTCATGGCTGCAGTCACCATCTACAGTGATTTTGGAGCCCCAAAAAAGTTTGACACTGTTTGCCCATCTGTTTGCCATGAAGTGATGGGACCAGATGCCATGATCTTAGTTTTCTGAATGTATTCATAAATATTAATATATCCTTTTGCCTTGTATCATTGGGGATGTTTTAAGCACAAATAGTAGCTTTGTCAGTAAGCACAATTAATTGTTTCATAAAATTAAGAAGTCTGGAAGTACAAAGATCTAAGCCTGACAAAGTAGCTCAACAATGCCCTCAAGGACTTTAATTTTTTTTAAAGTCCTTAAACTTAAAGTTTAAATTTTTCCCACCCACCTTAGTATTGTTTTATCAAACAAGAACATCATCAATTGATCATCAAGAGAATCATGTACCTGCTTATACCCAGATGGCTTGTTATACAGGGTGTCACCTCATGGTCATCAGGTGGCCAGTGCAACCCCAAGCATCATATCTAGGTTCCATACAAGAAGGAAAAGTTCTGGAGTGCCTATTTATCAGAAAAGCAAGGGTTTATCAGCTGCTGTTTCCTCTTAATGCTCTATTTGCCAGGCCAACCAGTTATCCTACCTGGAAGGGAGGCTGGAAAACAGTATGTGGCTGTCTAATTTCTATACTGCACATAGTAGGAGAGAAGAAAATTAGGTTATTCATCCATGGCAGTCAGAATTCTAAGGCAGTCCCCCAAATTATCAGCCTCTGGTGTGGACACACCTCTCAAGTTGTACAATTAAATTCTAGTATGAGTACTGCTATGAAGGGATTTTTGCAGATGAGATTAAGGACCGAAATCAGCTGACTTAAAGAGAGACAATCAGGATGGTTTTAACCTAATCATATAGCCCTTAAATACCAGGCCTAAATGTCAGAAACTGAGAAGTCAAGGAGGGTTCAAGGTAATTTTCTTGGCTGTATGATGGAGGAAGGAAGGAGGTAATCTCAGGAGATTAGGGCAACCCAAGCTGACAGCAGGTGAGGAAATGGGGAGCTCAGGCTGTCGCCTCAAGGAACTGAATTCTGCAGAGTTGAGCCGGGGCCACTCTTCATTGTGGTAGACAGCTTCTCATTGCAGTGGCTTCTCTTATTGCCCAGCACAGGCTCTAGATGCATGGGCTTCAGTAGTTGCCATACAGGGGCTCAGTAGTTGCGACCTGTGGACTTTAGCGCATATAGGCATCAGTAGTTGCTGCACAGAAGCTCAGTAGTTGTAGGCAATGGGCTTAGTTGCTCCAAGGCATGTGGAATCTTCCCAGACCAGGGATTGAACTTGTGTTCCCTGCATTGGTGGATTCTTATCCAATCAGGAGGCCCTCAGCTGATGTCTTGATTTCAGCCTATGAGACCCTGACCACAGCTATGCTGAGCCAGACTTCTAACCTACAGACCTCTGAGCTAATAAATGGATATTGTTGCAAAGCCACTGAGTTTCTGGTAATTTGTTACACAGTATTAGAAAACAAATATGCCATCTAGCACCGCCCACCACATCCTGGATTTTACTATTAAAATATTCTTATAAAATGTATAGCAAGTCATATTTACATAGAGTAGTTTAGGAAAATAGTGCAGAGTGAGGAAGTGAGAAATACTTTAATTTCTTCTGAGTCAAGTAGAAATGATTCATTTCTATAGAATCAGGTGATCTATTGAAGTCAGCATAACGAAAAGAGATAGGAGCAAGGAGAGCTTTGACTGAAGTCTCTAGATAGGAACAATTTGAGCTTTAAACTTAAAGTTCCAGGAAAATTAGATAATTAGACAGTATATTAAATTTTCTTAAAACAAGAAAGTTTTAAAACTTAATCCAAAGGGTGATAAAATTAGCATTATTTTATAAAGCAATGACACTATCACTTGTTCCAAAGTTAATGAAACTTGGACATTAAACTAAGATATGAAATTGTTTGTATTTGATTTTACTAAAATGGTAAAAAGGCCTACTCTATGTATTTTAAGAGGCACTACCATGAATTAAATTTACTTCGCTTCTGAATATAATAGAGTTTCAAAAGTCACAACTGATTACCCAACAAGTACACATTTAATCTAAATACATATGGGTTTCTCTTGTGGCTCGGCTGGTAAATAATCTGCCTGCAGTGCGGGAGACCTGGGTTCGACCCCTGGGTTGGGAAGATCCCCTGGAGAAGGAAAAGGCTACCTACTCCAGTATTCTGGCCTGGAGATTTCCATGGACTCTATAGTCCATGGGGTCGCAAAGAGTCTGACATGACTAAGCAAATTTCACTTAAACTTTTTGCTAAATACATATAACATCACTTTCCCAATATTCAATTTATGTGAATTAAAATATAGAGTGAAACGCCACCAGGATAAACTTGTAGTATCCATATCTATGTCAGAATAGGATAGATATGGGAGCCCTGGGAGCCTCTGATATTATTCAGAAATGGAGAATCACTACTTGATTTGAAAGGGTCAACCAGAATCCTGAACCCATACTACCTGGAATAGGTGAAAACTTATCAAACCTTCCCCTTCGCTGGAAAAAAGAAAATAAGCCAGAAGCACCCATGATCCAAACCCTGGCATCTTACAGAAGATGTGGTCATTTGTCAGACTGACATCAGTATACTTTAAGGAGAGTGTGAACCCTAAATATCATTCAGCACATTAGGATTCTGGAAGAGAAAAGTAAAAATCACCCTGTCACTTGGTGGAACTGAAGGCTAGAAAAATTAAACTTCCTCTTGATTAATGTGAGTACCTCCAGCTTCCGCTCTATCACCTACTTGGATGGAATCTGGGTTTATGTCATGGGCAGGAAGAAGCAGTTAAAGCATGCATCAAGGCAAAAACAGAACCAGCTTTTAAAGAAAGATTGCTTTAACTCTTCAAAGAACCTCCCCTTTCACATACATCATGTCTCTTTTGGTGGCTGGCTCAGATCAACGAGTATAATTAGACTGAATCTCTGGTGGCAGGGCAGGTGGCAGCTGAATGGCTAGAAAATTACACACTTTGCTTCTAGGCTGCCAGAAGCTCCTGTTTTCCTGTTTCTGATTTTGTTCTTAAAAAGAAAAAAAAAACTTTTTTCAAAGAACATAGTTACAGAGAGCTACATTCACAATCATTATAAAATAGCTAATTTCATGGGAAGACAGTCCATAAACATAAAATCTTCTTGAAAATTATCAGTAAGTTAATAAAAAGTAATATTAATACTGATCAGACAGGGTAAGGAAGAAAAGGAACAATATCAATTATATACAACTACTTTAAGTTCATATAAAAATCTAACTGAACTTATTCCTTGTAGATCTTGATCCTTATACTCTTAAATAAGGATGTTTATTTTCATCCTTGAGATCTACAAGAATTAGCTAAAATTATGAATCCTCTCCACATGACAAATGTATATGCACATATGGTATAGTATCAGGACCTATTAGTTCTAGAAATATTTTCAATTATAAATTGAAAGGTTTCAAATCTTTTCTTTTCTTTTTTTTTTCAAATCTTTTCAATTAGAATTCTATTCATGATAGATAGAAAAGTAAAAAATGGCAACCCACTCCAGTATTCTTGCCTGGAAATTCCACAGACAGAAGAACCTGGCAGGTATAGTCCACGGGGTTGCAAAGAGTAGGACACAACTGAGAAACTGAGCATGCACACATATTTTAAAAATCAAAAAGCATGAGAAAGATTTTTGAATATGACAGAACAACACTTTCCTTTAAGTTATGAACATCTCAAACTGGACAAACATCCAAATGTGACAGTTCCTCCCTCAGAAGTAGTATCTAAGATTGATGAAGGTGTGCTATGAGATAAATTAAGGAAGGACTTCTTTCAAAGTAAGCTTTAAACTTATAAAGAGATTTATAGAGGCCAGCAAATTACTTAAGAAAAGGAATAGTGGGAAAAGCGTTAGACAAGGCTTTACTAAACGGAGCAAGAAAAAGGAGGGGATGGTTATTTGGCTGGAGGCAAGGGAAAGGACAGAGCATATATAAAGATATACAAAAGGACACTGAAAGAATGCTCTGAAACCAGGAAAGGAATCTGCTGCAAAGAGCAACAGATGGACATGTGAAAACTATAAAGGGTGAGGATCCTTTTCAACATGATGTCAAAAGAAAAAAGCAAAGGAGTTAGAAGAAATAAAGATGATGGGAAAGAAAGTTTATTACGTGACTAAAGAAACACAAGGCAAGAAATTAAAAATAAATGACAAAGTTTAGAAATAATAAAAAGAAATGAGTGTCAGAGGTCTGATGGATTAATCAGATGGATTAATGATGGATTAATAGCTAGAATGACAATTTTTACAGCTAAAGTCATTATACTGTTTGACTTATGTTTGCAAGTCTGTAGTCCAAACATGATCCAGGGGTTGTGGGGCAAGAGGTGGAGAGAACCTTTACTGGTTGTTCTCACTTGCTTGGAAGGCTTACCTTTCAACAAGACACTTGTAAAGATTTCTAGAATATCTGCTTTGCATAGATATCCCCTATATCTATTATATATCCTTTTATATATCCTTTGGTGCCTCAATTCATTCCCAGACAAGAATCCATGACCACACCAAGGGAAAGATTCTTGGCCTCCCTGAACCTCTTTACTTCTGTATCTAACTGGCTGTCCCTGGTTGGAATCAGCTTCAATGATCTATGATTTCTCCCAAATCCATGTTTCCAGCTCTGTTTCTCTCTCAATTTCTAGCTGTATTCTTACAACTGCTTCCATTTGCCTATAGGAAGAGGTTAAGATTCCTCATCAACATTGAAAAGATCCTTTAGAATCACCTGTTGATCTCCCATCACCTTTATCTCCTGTTGTGCATTCCACTTACTGCCAAACTCAACTCCCCCAAACACATGAGCAGTGTGCTCCCTCAGTATTCCTGTCAGACAGGAAAATTTTACTTGCTTTTTACAAACTTCAAATATGACTTCTCAGAAGCCCCTGCCTTCCTTCCAGGATAGCTGAAAATCCACCTCTTCCATGATACTCTGAGTGCCAAGACAAATACGACATGCTCACCTCTGCTTCTAATACAGTGCCTGCTATATCTCATAAATTGTAGTACAAATGCTGCAGCTCAAATTGCTGCTTCAACCTATAGTTTTCCTTAAGTACATTATTTTACCCAATGTATAAAGTACACTTATGCCTCCAGAATGTTAGAATATAATATTAATAGGAAAGGATATTTGGCATGTGCTTAGAAATAGACATGAGACAGATTGGAAGCACATATATTCTTTTACCATATTATTTTCAGAGCAAAAATCAAAATAATAACCTTAATATAGCATGGCATGCATTTAAAATATACAAATCTGTATGTGATCAAATGGATGGTTATCAAAGTCATCTAAGAACACAGAGGAAAAGAAGGGTAGTTGGGACTTTCCTCCAATAATTAAACTAAGAAAGCAAATACAGAAGATATAAAAACAGTCTTTGGCCAGCAAACAGTAAAGAATCTGCCTGCAATGCAGGAGACCTGGGTTCGATCCCTGGTCAGGAAGATGCCCTGGAGAGGGGAATGGCAATCCACTCCGGTATTCTTGCTTGGAGAATCCATAGACAGAGAAGCCTGGAGGGCTACAGTTTGTAGGGTGGCAAAGAGTTGGACACGACTGAAGGACTGACACTTACTTCCTTTCTTACTTATCTGGCCAGCAAGAATTGACCATAACCTAATCAACATTATCGATATAACTGAGCTTAGAAAATGCCATTCAAAAAAGACAGCTATAAGAGCACAAAAAGATTATCATAGAGGTAAACATTCACAATGATAATACAAACACTTACCAGGAGAGAAAAATACATTTCCAGGCAGGCATAAACATACATCTGATCTGGCTAGCGTATTTCTGTTATATAGCTGCACACTATTAGCTTTCAAAGATGGTTGCTTACACATCAAGCCCATTTAACTAATACCCCTTGCTCTAATTATACCATCACTAATCCTAAGTTGTTTGTTTATATAGAGAGAGGGGCAAGTCAGGCTCAGAGATATATCTGATTTTTTGAATAGCTATATACTCATTTTAAAGTAATAAGCTGTATTCTTGCTTTATATACTGGTCTTTTGTGAAGTCTGTTTACATGATTCAACATGCCAGCTTCTTAGCACTGGTGAATATAGATATGAAACTGGATTTCTAAGTTTACAAGGCTGAGTGCCAGATTCACTAGTCATACCTAAGACATACCCTTTACAATCACATGCTTTCTCCCAACACAAATTACCCCATAAAAAAGAGGGAAACATAGAGCAACTGGTAGCAGTCTTAAGAAAACAACCTCCCAGAAAATGGCAGTAATTGGGATGTGCTATGTGCTTAGTCTGTCAGTTGTGTCTGACTCTCTGTGACCCCATGGAATGTAGCTCTCCAGGCTCCTCTGTCCATGGAGATTCTCCAAGCAAGAATACTGGAATGGGTTGCCATGTCCTCCAGGGGATCTTCCCAACCCAGGGATCAAACCCAGGCCTCCCACATTGCAGATGGATTCTTTACCATCTGAGCCACTAGGGAAGCCCAATAATTGGAATAAGTTAAAGCAAAAAACTTTAGACAAAGGTCAAAATATCCATCTAAAACAAAGCACAAGAATGAGGGAATAAACTATACCTCTAGATCCTGAAGTATGATTTCAAGAGAGAAGAAGAAACAAAGTCAATGATGAACACCAGAAGGATAAGTAAAGAGATTATACACTTAGAACTGGTAATAGGGACATGATTTTAATGGACCAGAAACTAGACTGCTGAGAATCCAAGAGAAGGCAAGAGAAAGAAAAGGCGATATATAAATCTTGTAATTCACAAGGACACAGTAAGATTCACATCCATATAAATCTAAGAGTTTATATAAATCTGGGAGTTTGCTCTCAGATTAACAGCAAACCATTTTGGTCATATGGCTGCAGGCATGACTGTGAGTAGGAGATTTCAGAAAGGCAGTAGACCAAAAAAGAAGATGGTGGTCAGTGCTAACTATATAACATAAGAACTAAAGTGGCTTTGACATCCTGGCTTCTCATACCAAATCAACCTCAAGAGGAAAAGATGGTTAGGTGACAATAGAAAGGATGCTACATCCACTGTGAATGGCGACATCAGGTTCCTGCTACTTTCCTGAAACAAAATCAAGACTGTTGCAGCCTGTTTTGAGCTCAAGTACTTATTTTGCCACCAATTTATGGGCAATTCAAGGGAGATTCTCAAACTAAATTTTAAAAAGTTAAGAAGCATTTTGTTTGTACTGTAAATACTTGTGGATTCCTCTTATGTAGAGGGATAACATTCACTGCTTTTGAAATGAAAATTTGAAGAGTAAGAGGATCAGTAACACAGTCAGCCAAGATAATCTAAGCTACTGATGTTTATCAGGATTTATCTAGCCTTTAGTGCTTAGAATGCTTTATATGATAATTTAAATATAGAACTGGGATAAGCCCAAGCAGTTATTTGTTCTCTGAAATGGTCTCCTAAGGCAAGTAGTTCAAGTTCAGTAATTTAACACTTCTAAACTTAAAGTGAAAATTATTTCCAGGGCTATTGAGAAAGTAATCCTTCATTGGCCCAGGACCAGGCTGCCAAATGGGTCTTTTCCATCTTTTATTTCTTCATGGACAGTAAAAATTCTGAGACCTTTCAGCTCTTATGGGATTAGACAAACATGAACAGAAAGCTTTCTAAAGGTTTATGAAACTCCCCTTAAAGCAAGGCTCTATGTTCTAATACATTTCAGCAGTCGAGTAAAGCTCAAGCTTTGGAGCAAACAGTGTGATGTTGAGCAGGGTCAGTATTTTTATTTAGTTCTGCAGAGAGCTAAAGTAATGAGAAGATAATGAAACACACAACAAATTTAAATTATAATTATCTAACTTTTTGCAAATGTTTATAAATTGCTCACCCAATGTTAAAAGTATGTAAAAAAAAGTGGAAACAATATTCCCAAGTATCTTTTATCTACTTAACCATTTTTTCCTGCAGATCATGGATCACTTTTAGACTTTCATGGCTCACTCACTCTCCAGTAAAAACTGCAAACACACATACACAAAGACATGCAGACATATATATAGAAACTGACACAATTCATGATAATACAATGAATTATCCAGACAAATATGTCATAGATGTGCATGCGGAACTCTGTCTTGCATATTACCCAGCCTTTACCTAGATTTTCTTAATTGAAGTATAAGTGACTTACAATATTATATTAGTTTCAGGTGTATAACACAGTGATTTGATATTTTTATACATTACAAAATGATCACACAAATAAGTCTAGTTACTGTGTCACCATACAAAGTTATTACAATATTATTAGCTATATTTCCTATGATTTCACTTCTTTAATCTTAGTTATTAATACTTTCTAGTATTTGCCTCTCTGGAATTTAATCCCTAGCATGTAGCTCAGCCCCTTGGTACTCACAGATGATACTTAGTCCTTTCTCCAGGGGATTTTCTGAGAGTCGTCGTGCCTCTTCACTTTAGTCTTCTCTCACCCAAACTAGGGCTTCCCTGATAGCTCAGTTGGTAAAGAATCCACCTGCAATGCCTGAGACCCCGGTTTGATTCCTGGGTTGGGAAGATCCCCTGGAGAAGGGATAGACTACCCACTCCAGTATTGTTGGAATTCCCTTGTGGCTCAGCTGGTAAAGAATCTGCCTGCAGTATGGGAGACCTGGGTTTGATCCCTAGCTTGGGAATATCCCCCAGGGAAGACAAAGGCTACTCACTCCAGTATTCTGGCCTGGAGAATTTCATAGACTGTATAGTCCACAAAGAGTTGGACAGGACTTTCACTTTCATCCAAACTAATCTGTGTCAGTTCCTTACTTCAATTCATCTATACCCAGCATGGAACCCAAGGTTCTTCTCCACTCAGATCTCTCTCTTCTTAATCTAAGTTCAAATTAGCATTTTTGAAAGTCATGTCACTTTTTCAAATGAACCTGTTATAAGCCATGTCTCTCCTGTGCTATGCATGGGCAGCAGATCAAAATCACAGAATGTTAAAAGCAGAAGGTATCTCTAGAACTGCCCAGTCCATTCTACTCCTTCAACACATTAAGAAACTGAGGTTTGGTGAGTGATCACCCAAAGTTTTCAGCAAGTTCATAAGAGAATCAGATGAGCATCCTGTTCTTGCTCCCTTGTACTCTAACATCTTCTGCTGCCACGCGTGTAGTTTCAGGTCTCTAATCTTCAGAACTTCAAATTTGTAAAACTCTATACTCATTAAATAATTTCCTAATTTTCCCTCTCTCCAGCCCCTGGTAACCACCATTCTGTTTTGTTTCTATGACTTTGACCATTCTAGACACCTCATGTAAGTGGAACCAGACAGTATCTGTTCTTGTGGGACTGCCTATTTCACTTAGCGTAATGTCTTCAAATGGAGAAGGCAATGGCAACCCACTCCAGTGTTCTTGCCTGGGAAATCCCATGGACAGAGGAGCCTGGTAGGCTGCGGTCTATGGGGTCGCAAAGAGTTGGACACGATTGAAGTGACTTAGCAGCAGCAGCAGCAGCAATGCCCTCAAAGTTCATCCACAGTGTAATGTGAATCACAATGCCTTTCCTTTTTAAGGTTGAATAATATTCAATTGTATGGACATCCCACATTTTGTTTATCCATTCATCTGCTGATGAATACGGGATTGCTTCCACCTCTGGCTATTGTAAATAATGCTGTTATGAACATGGGTGTGCTCAAATTAAAAATTTTTAACTGTTTTTCTTAGCAGCTATAAATGATAATTATATTAAAGTTAGCAAAACTAGAAGCCAATAAATCAAACATTATGCTCTTGGCAATAGATTAATAAAAGTTCCCATATAAAGTAAAAATAGTCAATTTAACAACCAAGTTCAAAATGATAAAGACTGTACTTGCCAAATATATAATTAGAAGAAACTCTTGGAAAAAAAATAATATGCTTTAGTTTTACATACATTATATATGTAAAGTCTCTAAATTTTACTAAATTCATTGAATAATTAAAAGCTGAAAGCAGATAAAAGCCATCACTTTAAAATTATTCAGTGTAATACAAGGAAATATTTCCTTACTGATGACTACAACTAAACTCCTTCAAAATAATTATCCTTTGTTATTAAGAAAATACCTTGGGATACATTCTGCAGGGTTTTTGGACAACAGCAACTAAAGATTGTTTTTAAAAACTATGCACACAGAATAAGAGAAATGACTTAAACATATGGCTAGCTCTATAGCTATAACTTACCAGATGGTTAATACTAAGCTTGAAAAACTGAAATGGAATTTCTTAACATCTTAATACACTATGTGATCTTATTTACCTGTTTAATGACAGTTATACCTTTCTGTGATGTAGATTGTTTACATCTTGGCTGAATGAGACAAGATTATAAAAAATACTTGTTAAATATAAGAAAAGGAAATGAAATAACCATAACAATTTACCTCAGGAATAATAACACTGATTTACTCATATAGTCTTTTAAATAAAAGTATAGTAAAACTGATTACCTTATTAGGAGTTCAACTAAATAATATTCCTCACATTCAACACATATAAATCTTACTCTAATTCAAGAAGTCTCTAACATTAGTTTTAAGTGTTCTAGTTCTTTCAAACTCAAGTGTATGATAGAATTCTATGCCTCCAAAAATAATAGTATTTACAAAGACAAATCTCCTCCCCAAGCCAGGTTCCTGGGATACTAGAAACATACTTGGTTAGATTGGGATATGGCCTTAGGAAGAGGAAATTTTTAATCTTAACTACCTATAGTCTGTGTATTTTGATTTTTTCTTGCATTGAGTCTGAAAGTATCCATTGTTTCTGATGATTTACACATGGAACTGACTAGAGTTGTACAAAAATTTGTTTAGGGAAATAAATATCTAATAGTTATAGAAAGGATTACCCATTGACACAGTGTAGCAAAGAAATTCAATTTGGTAGGAGAAAAAAATAATGATTATGTACATACAGTTGATTCTTACTATTTACAGTAGTTATGTTCTATAAGGTTACTGGGCTTCTCTGATGGCTCAGTGGGTAAAGAATCTGTCTGCAACGCCTGAAGTTATGGGAGATAAGGGTTCGATCCCTGAGTCAGGAAGATTTCCCGAAGGAGGAAATGGAAACCCACTCCAGTATTCTTATCTGGACACACTGAGCACAGCACAACAACGACAAAGTTGCTACCAACACTGAACTGTCTCTCCAGGAAGAAATACAAGGTTAGACTCCTGTGAGCCTCAGATCACAAAATCTTTGTCAACCCCAGCACCACTCGCATTATAGAGGTTCATTTGCCAATGTCCTTGTTAAATAAGCCAGCATCATCCGTACTGAAAACCTGTTCTTCCACATAACCCTTTCTCTGTGTAACACTTTAGAGGTATTTTTAAATTCTTTGGCAGCATCCTGATCTACAGGACCTGCCTCACCTTCAGGTTTAATGTTTTTTCACACTCATATCACCTTTTGAAATGTGTGAGCCAGCCAGCAGTAGCCAAGAAAGGTTTAACATTTTCCTGACCCTGAGTAATGTGACCATAAACTCCTTTGGCTTTCAGCCTTTCAGCCTCACGACAATGCCACCCACTGCATTCTGAAAATCAGTTGTCATCTCACAAATCCATCACACAAGCCACTTCTCCCATAACTTAAGCACAAACCACAGATGTTACCTTAGCACTGGAGCAGCTTAACCTATGGACTGGAGAAATTTCCCCTGGTTACACCAATCCCAGACTGAGATCACTGAAGTCCAGCTACAGCCCCCAGGTTAAGTGTGGTCCTGAGGCACTTAATCACGATGGCCTTTATAATCTTCCTTACAGTAGAAAAGACTATTTCATGTTCTTTTCTCACTTCATGTACACATAAAACAGAAATCCAAAGAAATTCTTTAAAGTTTAGAGGAGATGGGTTTTCAAATCTTTTCAACTGTACCATGGTAAAACATGTAGTATAAACTTCACATACTTAACTTGTATGAGTTTATAGGTTTTGAAACACGGATAAACCCATAAAACCATCACTAGAATCAAAATAATGAGTATTGGGACTTCCCTGGTGGTCTGGTGGTTAAAACGTTGTGCTTGCAGTGCAAGGTGGCACAGGTTCAATTCCTGCTCAGGGAATTAAGATCCCACATGCTGTGAAGTGCAGCCAGAAAAATAAATAATAATGAAAACATACCCATAACAGTTTCCTTTTACTCTTTTATAATCTTTCTCTTCTATCCATACTAGTCTCTCTCCCCATGCAACACTGATCTTCTTTTTGTTTCTATAAATTAAAATGCATTTTCTATAATTATATATAAATGAAATCATCCAGTATGGTATTTCTGGCCTGACATTTTTCACTCAGCACAATTATTTTTGAGATTCATCCATGTGGCAGTATATTTCAGTCATACATCTTTTTTTATTATTGACTGATATTCCATTGTGTGGATGTATCAAAATTGCTTGTTCATTGAACTGTTGATGGACGTTTGCGTCCAGTCTGGGGCATGAGTGTTCATATACAAGTTGTACATGGACATTGGTGGGAAACAATGTTCAATGAAAATTTTCACTTGTCTGTGAGCTAAGAACATTTGTATTTGTATTAAGAGATAAACAAGTAGCATTACGGGGGATATACCCTGAGAAAACAATAACTGAAAAAGACACATGTACCTCAGTGTTCATTGCAGCACTATTTACAATACCTAGGACATGGAAGCAAGCTAGAGGTCCATCAACAGATGAATGGATAAAGAAGCTGTGGTGTACACACACATACAATGGAAAATTAGTCATAAAAAGGAATGCATTTGAGTCAATTCTAATGAAATGGATGAATATTTTGGCCACCTGATGCAAAGAACTGACTCATTTGAAAAGACCCTGATGCTGGGAAGGATTGAGGGCAGGAGGAGAAGGGGACGACAGAGGATGAGATGGTTGGATGGTATCACCAACTCAATGAACATGAATTTGAGTAACTTCTGGGAGTTGGTGATGGAAAGGGATGCCATGCATGCTACAGTCCATGGAGTCACAAAGAGTCGGATACAACTGAGTGACTGAAATGAACTGAGAGCCTATTATAGAGAGTGAAGAAAGTCAGAAAGAGAAAAACAAATATCATATATTAACACATATATATGGAATCTAGAAAGATGGTAATGATGAACCTATCTGCAGGGCAGCAGTGAAGACACAGACATAGAGAACAGACTGGTGGACATGAGGGGAAGGAGAGGATGGGACAAATTGAGACAGCTTCATGGAAACACATACACCACCATATATAAAACAGGCAGCCAGTGGGGATTTGCTGTATTACTCAGGGTGCTCAAACAGGTACTTTGTAACAAGCTAGAGGGGTGGGATGTGGTGGGAGGTGGGAGGGAGGGCCAAGATGGAGGGGACATATGTATACCTATGGTTGATTCATATTGATGTATGGCAGAAGCCAATACAATATTGCAAAACAACCATCCTTCAATTAAAAATAATTTTTTTAAAAAAAAAATGGAGACAATGAGAGAGATGTGAAGTCTTCTCTCTCCCTGTGTGTATGTGTGCGCAATGGCCTCAGTCATGTCTGACTCTCTGAGACCCTATGGACTATAATCCACCAGGCTCCTCTGTCCATAGGATTCTCCAGGCAAGAATATTGGAATGGGTTGCCATTTCCTTTTCCAGGGAATCTTCCCAACCCAGAGATTGAACTCGTGTCTGCTGCATCTCCTTCATTGCAGCAGATTATTTATCCACTGAGCCACCTGCAAAGCCCCTTCTCTCTCCCTATTCTCTTCCTAAAGACATCATTTATTTCCATTCCAAATGATAATGATCTAGAGACCTTCCCTACCCTCCCTAGAGAGGCTTCACTTACATTCTATATACCCTGGAGCAAAGCTTTCACACTCTTTCACTCTCTGTAATAGAAAAAGGGGTATATTTGCCACCTGTTCTCTATAAAATCTGAGATTCATAATTTTAGAATCTCTCTCCTATGGTGCAAATTCCTTCCCATGCATAGGACCATTAGGCCCTTATTGTATTAGCCTGTGGATTACTGAAACTTGAATAAGTGGCACTAAAATGCTCCTTGAGTAAATAATTGATATGTCCTTTGACCCAGGAAAATAAAGACAAAAAAATTTAACTAATGTATGCTTTCATTTCTCTTGGATAAATACGTAGGGGTGGAATTGCTAGATCAAATGGCAGGTGGATATTGAACTTTAAAAGAAGCTTCCCAACTGCTTCATAAATTAGAAATACCACTTTATATTCTCACAAGCAATATATGAGGACTCCCATTTCTTCTCATACTCTCTAACATTTGATAACCATTCTAATAGATGCACCATTTCATCTCATTGTAGTTTTAATTTGCATTTCCCTAATGATGGAAATACATGGAGCATCTTTTCCTGTATTTATTTGCTATCTTTAAATTTTCTATGGTGATATGTTGGTTCAAATTTTTGGCCCTGTTTATAAATTTTTTCAGGCTTCCCTGGTGACTAAGATGGTAAAGAATCTGCCTCCAATGCAGAACTGGATTTGATCCCTGGGTTGAGAAGATCCCCTGGAAGAGAGCATGATAAACCATTCCAGTATTCTTGCCTGGAAAATCCCATGGACAGAGGAGCCTGGAGGGCTATAGTCCATGGGGTTGCAAGGAGTCAGACAACAGAGTGACTGTGCACACACATAAATTAATTCTCTGGTTCAGTATTAAAAATGCTCTCTGTTCAGAGTCATAAGCAAAATACGCTTCTATTAATACAATATTTCCAGTGCAGACAAAATGCTAAGAAAATGCTGAAAATAAAAAGAAGCCTTGCCTTTACCTTTAGTCTATATTAAACATTTGCATCACTTTTTCAATTATTTAACTTTTCAAGATATCTTTTTGCAATTCTATAAAATAAAAACCTTCATGATTTATTTTATATCAAAGACCAGGAATCTGAAAACACATAGTGATTGTTAGTAAAGATTTTGAAAATTTATCTTTTCTTAAGTTAATTTAAATAAAGTGACCTATCCCTTGTTGACCAATGGATTTCACACTGCCTCTTGTGAACAGAGCCAATGAGGTGAAAGTACACATTTCTTCCCCGTTTATTTGTATTTCTAAATGACTTATGAGTAGGTAAATATATCCTAGGGAAGATAACAGCATTATCATCAAAGCATATATTACTTATTTTTCAGTAATCTTTTCCACATTTTCTAGGGTTTCTTTAAAAATAGGATTACCATTAAAACATAATTTAAAAATGCTATTCAATAGATCTTTCACTTTTTTTTTTTTTACGATGAATTAGTAACTTTGGAAAGTCTGATGTTGAAGCTGAAACTTCAATTCTTTGGCCACCTGATGCAAAGAGCCAATTCATTTGAAAAGACCTTGATGCTGGGAAAGATTAAGGACAGGAGGAAAAGGGGATGACAGAGGATGAGATGGTTGGATGGCATCACCGACTCAATGGACATGAGCTGGGGTGGGCTCTAGCAGCTGGTGATGGACAGGGAGGCCTGGCGTGCTGCGGTTCATGGGGTCGCAAAGAGCCGGACACGACTGAGCAACTGAACTGAACTGAACTGAGTAACAAGGAATCAATTTATATCAGAATCCTTTCCATTTACCAACTCTATTTAAAGTGGTATTAAATTCATTTTAAAACTTTTAAAAGTAGTAGACTAAGAGTTCTTTCAATCAACATTTTGTGACATAAATTAAGGTATATCTGCCTACCCTTTAGTACAATGCAATGCTTACTAGAAAGTGCTAGCTGGGAGCCATTTCACTGGACACGTTTAATTTACATTTGGCCTACTTCTCCTCACAAACCACCCCTAATTGAAGTCAGGTATAATTACATAAAGTCTGAATTACTTTCTTTTTGTATGCACCCAGTTCATCATTTCAGATATACTTAAGCTTTCCATTTGTCTTCTATTATTTTTCTAAAATGTTAGTTCTTTGAAGAAAATGATATAGTAACTCACCAAGTTAAACTGAATAATCCTTTTCATTCTGAGGACTATGTAAATGTAATTCATATGACTTTATTATTTATTTCTCATATTAACTGGATGGTGTTGATTTGTCTTTACTTAAATTTTAACACTACCTAACACTCTTCTCAAATTTGTAAGAGTTCTTAAATATAGGACTCTTTCTGACTAAATTTACAAAAATAATGACTTTGGATGATAGTTGGTGAAACAATTCACATTTTTTCTGTTTTTTTTTAAGGTGGATGCATAACATAATTTTATTTCTCAAGATATTAATACTTTTACAATTTCCTTGGTTACCTTATCTCTATATAGTGTCATTTGATTTGGGTAGCAGTTACTCAGAAACTATCACATAACCTGAAATAGAGTTTACTGATTTGTGGCACAAACTTATCTCCTGGCATGTTTTAAAATGACCAGCTGTTAAAACATTAGTTGTTTGTTTAGTTGCTAAGTCATGCCCAGCTCTTGCAACCTCATAGATCGTAGCCCGCCAGGCTCCTCTGTCCATGGGATTTCTCAGGCAAGAATACTGGAGTGGGTTGCCATTTCCTTCCCCAAAACATTAATAGATAATTCTTTAATACATTCACTTAAAGATTAAGTATTCAGACTCCAACATCAAAAACCCCAAACTTCCTTCCGTGGGTTAGATTTAATATATTTTGCTAAAAAGCAATCATAATACTGACTTCATTTTTTTTTAATTGGAGTATAGTTGCTTTACGATGTTGTGTTAGTTTCTGCTGTACAGCGAAATAAAATAGAATCAGAAGAAAAAAAGCCAAGCAATCATGAAACTGATCACGAATTCCAACTGTGACCAACATGAAAATATAGAGACAAAATTTGAAAGAACTGAAATCAGTAAAAACAGATATTAGGCAATGAAAAAGAGTAATGGAGATAGGAAACAAAAGACATAAGCCTTACTACCGCTCAAACTACTGTCTTCACAACGTTTCTAGGCTGTGACCTAGAAAGGGGAACCCAGACAGAGTCTGGAAGAATTTATAACTAAGGAGATGGAGCTGAGGGTTCATGGAGACCAAAGCAGCTAGAATCCACAGCACAGAGAACCAGAGATGAGACAGCTATGAAGAAAAAGAACTCCAGAGTTCTGAAGAGGATTTCTCTCAACTATTCAAAGTACTGATGAGTTCATGTAGGCTAAGAAACTACCTCAATCTAGAGAATACATCATTTGAAAACAACAAACAGACAAAGCCTTAAAAAATGTTCCAGCAAGTCAAGTTGGGATACTTGGTAATTTATAGGATACTTAGTAGATTTACTAGAAGGATATAACCTCATTAAAGCAAATAATTTGCCCTAGATGAAACAGTGTTTGACCTCACATAGCAAATCTTAAAACTAAACCAGAAAAATCAAAGTGTTCTCAAGTAACTTAACCTCATTTTTGAACAAAGCTCAAGAATATTCATATTAGTAATAATAGAAAAATATTTCATATAGATAATATTACAAGGTCTAGCATGCAATAAAATGTTACTGCATATACAAAAGCATGGAAAAATGAGAAAAAAACAATCTAATAAACCAAACTCAGAACTGACATGGATGTCAGAATTACTGACAAGAACACTAACAGAGTTATCAAAACTTTATTCCATATGATAAAATGTTACATAGAGGTTTAGCATTTCAAACAGAGACACAAAAGATATAAAAAATACAAATTAAATTCTAGAGATAAAAACTTTAATATATGACATGTAAAAAATGCACAAGATGAGAGTAACAGCAGACTAAACTTTGCAAAGAAAAATTTAAAGAAATAGCAATACGAGTTATTTGAAAATGAAAAAGAAATGATAAAAAGACTCAAAAATGAGAGATTAGTAACCTGTGGTACAACTTCAAGTGACCTAATATCTCTGTAATTCAATTATTCAACCATTAATAGAGAGAAATGGCAAAAAGTTATTTGAGAAAATACTGGAGAAAACCTTCCCAAAATGTATTAAATGTATAAACCTACACATGCAGAATATCTATAATGTCCAAGTACATAAGAGACAAAGGAAAACTACAGACAGTCACATCATAATGAAACGTTAGAAGAGCACCACTGTGGAAATAAATTATCAGTAGAAGGCAGAGCACCAAAGAATTGATGCTTTCAAACTGTGGTGCTGGAGAAGACTCTTGAGAGTCCCTTGGATAGCAAGGAGGTCAAATCAGTCAATCTTAAAGAAAATCAACCCCGAATATTCATTGGAAGGACATATGCTGAAGCTGAAGCTCCAATACTTTGGCCAATTGATGCAAACAGCAGACTCATTGGAAAAGACCCTGATGCTGGAAAAGATTGAGGGCAGGAGGAGAAGAGGGTGAAAGAGGATGAGATGGTTGGATGGCATGACCTATTCAATGTACATGAACCTAGGGGAACCCCAGGAGATGGTGAGGGACAGGGAAGCCTGGATTGCTGCAGTCCATTGGGTCGCAAAGAGTTGGACACAACTTGGCAACTGAATAACAACAGAAATATCCCTTTAAAATACTACCCATTTTTTAAAGTAAATAATGCATCCAAGCAACCATAGGTTAAGAAGAAATCAAAAGGAAAATTATAACTATTTGAAGTGAGTGAAAATGAAAATATATAAAATCTGTGAGATGAAGCTAAAGCAGTACTAGGTTAATAAATTTATACAATGAAATATCTTTATAAGAATAAATGAAGACATTCAAATAAATCTCAGTTCTTTCTTATAAAACTAAAAAAGCACAGTAAGCTCAACCTAAAGTCAACAGAAAAAAAGATATAATACAGTGAAAGTAAAAAGTGAAGTCACCCAGTACTGTCCAACTCTTTGCGACCCCATCTACTGTAGTCTACCAGGCTCCTCTGTCCATGGGGTTTTCCAGGCAAGACTACTGAAGTAGATTGTCATTTCCTTCTCCAGGGGATCTTCCCAACCCAGAGATCGAACCCAGGTCTTACACATTGTAGGCAGATGCTTTGCCCTCTGAGCTACCTGGGAAGTCCTAAGACATAATAAAGATTAAAGCAACAACAACAACAAAAATCAATGAAATGGAAAACAAAAAAATAATAGAGAAAAATCAATAAAACCAAGAAAAAGCTATTTGAGATCAATAGATTTAATCAAGTCCCTAACAATAATGATCAATAAAAAGAGGCCACAGGTTTCCAGTATTAATAATGAGAGATGTGCATCACTATATATTCTCTGGATATTAAGCAGACTATAAAGGGATATAGTGAATAATTTTATGTTAATAAATTTGACAATTTTGATAAAATGGATCAATTCTTTGAAATACACAAACTACCAACAATCTATAATAGGACCTAAATATCCTTAAATCTATTAGAGAAATTGAATTTGTAGTTAAAAATATTCTTACAGAGAAAATTCCAATTCCTAATGACTTCATTGGTGATTGTTTTCAGAAAACCAAAGGGAATATTTTCCAACTCATACTATAAAGCCAACATTGACCTAAAAGCAAAACAAAACATTATATAAAAGTACAAGAGAAAAATACCCCTCCTGAATATAAATGCAGTGTTATTTATAAAATTTTAGCAAACAAAACCCAATAACATAAAAAAGGAATAATACATTTTGATCAAGTGGGATGTAAACCAGAATGCAAGGTTTGTTTAACATTTGAAAATCAGTAAATATAAAACATCATAATAGGAAACTAAAAAAGAAAAACATATGATCATAATCCCTATTAATATAGAAAGACTTATTCAACAAAATTCAATCATCATTCAACAGTTTTTAAAATCCTTCAACAAACTAGGAATAGAAAGGAAGTTCTTCAGCACCTATAAACAGCATCTACAAATAATCCTACATGTAGCATCATTCTTACTAGTGAAAAACTAAATGCTTTCTCCTCTATCAAGCAAAAGAAAGAAACTGTATTCAGGTTTGAAAGAGGTAAAATTTCCTTTATTCACAGATGACAGCATCATCCATATAAAAAAAATCCTATAGAATCTAGGAAAAAGGGAAGTAATAAGTGAGTTTATCAAGGTTGGAAGATATGAAATAAATTTGGAAAATATAATGTATTTATATAAGCAGTGAACAATCAAAACTTGAAATTGGAAGGGATATAAGAAAATTACTGCTTTTTCCCTCAGAAAATTTAGGAGCTTCTTTCTGGAGCATACATTTTGCTCAAAATAATAACATAGCTATTTTAATAATTTAACTAAAGAGACACATTTTGGGAAAAAAATTAAAATTGAAAAGCAATATTGTAGTAACAAAAATGTGAAATAATTAGGGATGAACCTAACAAAAGATGTGCATGGGTTATACACTGAAAACAAAACACACTGCTGTGAGAAGGTGAAGATCAAAATAAACAGAATGAAAAACTATGTTGATGAAATATAAAACCCAATATTGTTATGATATCAATTTTCTACAAATTGACATGTAGATTTGATGTCATTTCAATGTAAATCCCAAGACACTTTGTTTTAGAAATTGACAAACTAATTTTAAAATGGTGCAGAAGTAACAAGCATTTATAATAAGCAAAACAACTTTGATAATGAAAATCTAGAGGACTAATACTATCTAATTTCAAGACTTATTTTAAAACTGTAATAATCAGAACAGTGTGATTTGGTATACAGATAGAGAAACACATGAATAGAACAGAATGGAATAGAATAGAATAGAACTAAAATAGAATAGGGTGGTATAATAGAAACACAAATATTAAAAAAAAAAAAAGACAGCTAATCTTGAATAAACATTCAAAGATAAGTGAAAGTGTTAGTCGCTCAGTTGTGTCAGACTCTGTGACCCCGTGGGCTACAGACCGCCAGGCTCTTCTGTCCATAGGATTCTCCAGGCAAGAATACTGGAGTGGGTTGCCTCTTTCTCCTCCAGGGTATCTTTCTGTCCCAGGGGTCAAACCCTGATCTCTCCCATTGCAGGCAGATTCTTTACCATATGACCCATCAGGAAAGTCATTAAATATAATGATTCTACAAAAAGTGCTATGACAATTGATTATTCATATGCAAAAAAACCACAAAAAACAACGATCCATATCTTGCACTGTTCACAGAAGATCAGTTCAGTTCAGTCACTCAGTCGTGTCCAACTCTTTCTGACCCCATCAGCTGCAGCACGCCAGGCCTCCCTGTCCAACACCAACTCCCGGAGAGCACCCAAACTCATGTAAATTGAATTGGTGATGCCATCCAACCATCTCATCCTCTGTTGTCCCCTTCTTCTCCTGCCCTCAATCTTATCCAGCATCAGGGTCTTTTCAAATGAATCAGCTCTTCACATCAGGTGGCCAAAGTATTGGAGTTTCAGCTTCAATATCAGACCTTCCAATGAACACCTAGGCCTGATCTCCTTTAGGATGGACTTGTTGGATCTCCTTGCAGTCCAAGGGACTCTTGAGAATCTTCTCCAACACTACAGTTCAAAAGCATCAATTCTTCGGCGCTCAGCTTTCTTTATAGTCTAATTCTCACATCCATACAGGACCACTGCAAAAACCATAGGCTTGACTAGACGGGCCTTTGTCGACAAAATAATGTCTCTGCTTTTTAAGATGCTGTCTAGGTTAGTCATAAGTTTCCTTCCAAGGAGTAAGTGTCTTTTAATTTCATGGCTGCAATCACCATCTCCAGTGATTTTGGAGCCCCCAAAAATAAAGTCTGACACTGTTTCCACTGTTTCCCCATCTATTTGCCATGAAGTGATGGGACTGGATGCCATGATCTTAGTTTTCTGAATGTTGAGCTTTAAGCCAACTTTTTCACTCTCCTCTTTCACTTTCATCAAGAGGCTCCTTAGTTCTTCACTTTCTGTCATAAGGGTGGTGTCATCTGCATATCTGAGGTTATTGATATTTCTCCTGGCAGTCTTGATTCCAGCTTGTGCTTCCTCCAGCTCAACATTTCTCATGATGTACTCTGCATATAAGTTAAAGAAGCAGGGTAACAAGATAGGGTCTTGACGTACTCCTTTTCCTATTTGGAACCAGTCTGTTGTTCCATGTCCAGTTCTAACTGTTGCATCCTGATCTGCATACAGTTTTCTCAAGAGTCAGACCAGGTGGTCTGGGATTCCCATCTCTTTCAGGATTTTCCACAGTTTATTGTGATCCACACAGTCAAAGGCTTTGGCATAGTCAATAAGCAGAAATAGATGTTTTTCTGGAACTCTCTTGCTTTTTTGATGATCCATCAGATGTTAGCAATTTGATCTCTTATTCCTCTGCCTTTTCTAAAACCCACTTGAACATCTGGAAGTTCCCAGTTTACATACTGCTGAAGCCTGGCTTGGAGAATTTTAAGCATTACTTTACTAGCCTGTGAGATACGTGCAATTGTGTGGTAGTTTGAGCATTCTTTGACATTGCCTTTCTTTGGTATTGGAATAAAAGCTGACATTTTCCAGTCCTAAGGCCACTGATGAGTTTTTCAAATTTGCTGACATATTGAGTGTAGCACTTTCACAGCATCATCTTTTAGGATTTGAAATAGCTCAACTGGAATTCCATTACCTCCACTAGCTTTGTTCGTAGTGATGCTTTCTAAGGCCCACTTCACTTCACATTCCAGGATGTCTGGCTCTAGGTGAATGATCACACCATCATGATTATCTGGGTCATGAGGATCTTTTATGCACAGTTCTTCTGTATATTCTTACCATCTCTTCTTAATATGCTCTGCTTCAGTCAGGTTCATACCATTTCTGTCCTTTATTGAGCCTACCTTTGCATGAAATGTTCCCTTGGTATCTCTAATTTTCTTGAAGAGATCTTTCCCATTCTATTGTTTTCCTCTATTTCCTTGCATTGATTGTGGAGAAAGGCTTTCTTATCTCTCCTTGCCATTCTTTGGAACTCTCATTCAAATGGGTATATCTTTCCTTTTCTCCTTTGCTTTTGGCTTCTCTTCTTTTCACAGCTATTTGTAAGGCTTCCTCAGACAGCCATTTTGCTTTTATTCATTTCTTTTTTCTGGAGATGGCCTTGATCCCTGTCTCCTGTACAATGTCATGAACCTCTGTCCATAGATCATCAGGGACTCTATCAGATCGAGTCCCTTAAATCTATTTCTTATTTCCACTGTATCTAATAGATATGTAGTAGCATCCCACTTGATTGGTGATGGACAGGGAGGCCTGGCATTCTGTGGTCCATGGGGTTGCAAAGTCAGACACAACTGAGCAACTGAACTGAAAAAAAACAAAAATTATATATACCACACCAAGTATGATAAGTACACTGCTGGTAAAATGTAAAATGATACAACCACTTTGAAAAACAACTTGGCAGTTTGTTAAGAACTCAAAAATACATATGTACTGTGACCAGCTATTTCACTAATAAGTATTTACCTAAAAGAAATGAAAACCCATGTACATACTAAAGCTTGAACATGAACTGTCATAATGGCATTTTTTTTTTTGCAATCGTTCACAACTTGTAACCACCCAAGTGTCCATCTGTAAGTAAATGTATAAACAAACTGTGGTGTAGGCATACACTGGATTACTTACAGCAATAAAAATGAATTAACAATTGATGCACATAACATGATGGACGAAAAATAATTATACTGAGTAAAAGGACCTATGCACACTGTCCAGTTCCATTTGAGTGAATGCTAGAAAGTGAAAACTGATCTATAGTGATAGAAAGCAAGAAAGAAGTTGTCTGGGGATAGAGGGGAAGGGGCAGGATTATAAAGGAGCTAAAGGAAGCTTTGAGGGATAATAAACACATACATTGTAACTGCACCTTTTGATGCATGTATTTTGTCCAATTTTACATTGATAAATTGTTCTAACACTTAAAAAAATAAACAGACAAAAGTCAAGGAAAGCTAGGGAATGATCATGTCTGCTTAGCATAAAAGTGAAAGTGAAATGGGCTCAGTCGTGTCTGACTCTTTGCGACCCTATGGACTATAGAGTCCATGGAACTCTCTAGGCCAGAATACTGGGGTAGGTATCTGTTCCCTTCTCCAGGGGATCTTCCCAACCCAGGGATGAAACCCAGGTCCCCGCATTGCAGGCAGATTCTTCACTGTTTAAGCCACCAGAGAAGCCAAATGAGAGATGTAAGAAACACTGAGTATTATTTAGGCAAGCATTAATGTTTGTTTGCAGAGCTCTGAAGTGATCCAAGGAGTCTCTGCAAATAATGAGAACTGAGGGAGCTGAAGAGGCGAAGGCAAGAGTACTGGAGTCAGTTGCAATTCCCTTCTCCAGAGGATCTTCCAGACCCAGGAACTGAACTGAGGTCTCCTACATTGCATGCAGATTATTTACTGACTGAGCTACAGGAAAAACATAGTGGATCTATTAATAGCTGGGTCTAAAGCAAGGTCTACTCCAGCATTTAAAAAGTTTTTTATTTGGAGACAAAAGTGCTTTACAAGTTTGTATTTGCTTCTGCCATTTTGCTGTTGTTCAGTCACTAAGTTGTGTCCAACTCTTTTGTGATCCCATGGACTGTTGCCTGACAGGCTTCTTCTGTTCGTGGAATTTTCCAGTCAGGAATATTAGAGTTGGTTGTTGTGCTCTCCTCCAGGGGATCTTCCTGACCCAGGAATAGAACCCCTATCTCTTATGTCTCCTGCACTTGCAGAAGGGTTCTTCACCACTAGTGCCAACACAAATCAGCCATAATTACACATATTCCCTTCCACCTGAGCCCCCTTCCCCTCCCTTGATCCTACCCCTCTAGGTCATCACAGAGTGCTAGGCAGGGTACCCTGTATTATACAGCAACTTCTCACCACGTATTTTACACATGATAGCGCATATATGTTGAAAATACTTTCTGTATTCAGCCCACTCTCATTCTCCCTCTGTGTACACAAGTCCATTTTCTAGATGTTTGTCTCCATTCCTTTACCCCAGCCTTCTTTAGTTAAGTGTGTGAATAAACTTGATCATTCAGGAAGTTGTTTCAGGTTGGATTTACTGTCAAAAGAAACAAAAGAAATTTTAACTGATATAGTGTCTTTTTTATCTTATTCTCTGGGGTGAATTCTCAGTCATTCAAAATTACAGCAATTACAGAAAACTGAGATTTGACAAAACCATTAAAACCCCACTTGTTCTCCCAAGGCTTTGCCTTCATCTATGCTTCACTCTCAGAAACCACAGGAAAACAAAGGGACTGTATTTCCTCTGCATCCCATGAGCTGGTAGTATCTATTGATGATAAAGCATCACTGCTTTTTTCCTAACTAGGTTTAATTAGGGCTGACAGGTTTAGCAAATAAAAATACAAAGATTGTATGGGATGTGTTTATACAAAAATATTATTTGTTGTTTATCTGCAATTCAAAATTAACTGGGTGCTGTGTATTTTATCTGACACCCCTAAGTGAGATAAATAATTTCAGATTTCTACCTCTGACATCCTATATCCTGGAACCATTTCTGTTAACAAACAGAAATCATTTTAGGAATTTCAAGCAGAATGAGATTAAACAGAGAATTCTATACTTAAAACTACACTAGAAGGAAGGAAAATAAAGGTCACAGAAGTTTCCTTCTACATCTCATGTATACCTCTAGTGCTCACTCAGAAGCTGCCAGAAAACAGTTCCACCGGTCATAGCTATCTAAAGGCTAGGCAAACCACATGTCTGGTAAGGGGTTAAAGTTCAAATATACAAAGAACATATATGACTCAGTAGCCAAAAAATAAATGAGTAAATGATGCCGAATAGATGTTTTTTCAAAAAAGAGAAACAAATGGTCTAAAGGTACATGAAAATTGCTTAATATCACTAACTATTGGGGAAATACAAGTCAGAGCCACATGAAAACCTCCAGGTGCTTCTTGACTTCCTACTTTTGCATTCCAGTCCCCTATAATGAAAAGGACATCTTTTTGGGGTGTTAGTTCTAAAAGGTCTTGTAGATCTTCATAGAACCATTCAAGTTCAGCTTCTTCAGCATTACTGGTCGGGGCACAGACTTGGAATACGATGATATTGAATGGTTTACCTTGGAAATGAACAGAGATCATTCTGTCGTTTTTGAGATGCATCCAAGTACTGCATTTACAACTCTTTTGTTGACTATGATGGCTACTCCATTTCTTCTAAAGGACTCTTGCCTACAGTAGTAGATATAATGGTCATCTGAGTTAAACTCACCAATTCCAAGCCGTTTTAGTTCACTGATTCCTAGAATGTCAACGTTCACTCTTGCCATCTCCTGTTTGACCACTTCCAATTTGCCTTGATTCATGGACCTAACCTTCCAGGTTCCTATACAATATTGCTCTTACAGCATCGGACCTTGCTTCAATCACCAGTCGCATTTACAGCTGGGTGTTGTTTTTGCTTTGGCTCTGTCTCTTCATCTTTCTGGAGTTATTTCTCCACTGATCTCCAGTAGCATATTGGTTTGCCATTCCCTTCTCCAGTGGACCACATTCTGTCAGAACTCTCCATCATGACACGTCTGTCTTGGTCAGGCATTAGTTTGGCATGGCTTAGTTTCATTGAGTTAGACGAGGCTGTGGTCCACATGATTAGATTGGTTAGTTTTCTGTGGTTGTAGTTTCGGTCTGTCTGCCCTCTGATGCCCTCTCTCAGCACCTACCGTCTTACTGGGGTTTCTGTTACCTTGGACGTGGGATATCTCTTCACGGCTGCTCCAGCAATTCGCAGCTACTGCTGCTCCTTACCTTGGACATGGGGTATCTCCTCTCAGCTGCTAGTCACTCCAGCGCCAAGCAGCCATACACAATAATAAGCACCATACACAATGATAAACTCAAAATGGGTTAAAGGCCTAAATATAAGACCAGAAACTATAAAACTCTTAGAGGAAAACATAGGCAGAACACTCGATGACATGAATCAAAGCAAGATCCTCTTTGACCACCTCCTAGAATAATAGAAATAAAAACAAAAGGAAACAAGGGAGACCTGATCAAACTTAAAAGCTTTTGCACAGCAAAGGAAACTATAAGCAAGGTGAAGAGAAAACCCTCAGCATGGGAGAAAATAACAGCAAATGAAACAACTGACAAAGGATTAATTTCCAAAATATACAAGCAGCTCATACAACCCAATACCAGAAAAACAACCCAATCAAAAAGTGGGGAAAAGACCTAAATAGTCATTTCTCCAAAGACATACAGATGGCTAACAAACACATGAAAAGATGCTCAACATCACTCACTCTTAGATAAATGAAAATCAAAACTACAATGACGTATCATCTCACACTGGTTAGAATGGCCATCATCCAAAAGTCTACAAACAAACAAAAAAATGCTGGAGAGGGTGTGGGGAAAAGGGAACACTCTTGTACTGTTGATGGGAATGTAAATTGATAGTTACTATGGAAGATGGTATGGAGATTCCTTAAAAACTAGGAATAAAACCACCATATGACCCAGCAATCCTACTCCTAGGCATATACCTTGAGGAAACCAAAACTGAAAGAGACGCATGTATCCCATTGTTCAATGCAGCACTAGTTACAATAGCTAGAATATGAAAGCAACCTAGATGTCCATAAACAGAAGAATGGGTAAAGAAATTGTGGTACATCTACACAATTGAATATTACTCAGCCATAAAAAGGAACATATTTGAGTCAGTTCTGAAGAGATGGATGAACCTAGAACCTATCATACAGAGTGAAGTGAGTCAGAAAGAGAAAGATAAATACCATATTCTCAAACATATATATAGAATCTAGAAAAATGGTATTGAAGAATTTATTTATAGAGCAGCAGTGAAAAACAGACATAGAGAATAGACTTATGGATATGGAGAGAGGGTAGGAGAGGGTGAGATGTATGGAAAGAGTAACATGGAAACTTACACTACCATATGTAAAATACATAGCCAACAGGAATTTGCTATATGGCTCAGGAAACTGAAACAGGGACTCTGTGTCAGCCTGGAGGGGTGGGATCAGGAGGGAAATGGGAGGGAGGTTCAAAAGGGAAGGGATATAGGTAAACTTACGGCTGATTCATGTTGAGGTTTGACAGAAAACAGCAAAATTCTGTAAAGCAATTATCCTTCAATACAAAACAAATTAATTAAAAAAGAAAAAAAAGAAGTTAGTAAAAGGTTACAAACCTTTAATTATAAAATGAATAAGGTCTGAAGACCTGATGTATAACATGGTGACTATGGTTGATAATACTGTATTGCATAAATTTCCTAAGAAATAATACAAGTGTTTTCACCAAAGAAAAGTAAATACGCAAAGTGGTTGATGACAACACAGACATATATCAAATTATCTCTTTAAATATATTATAATTCTGTTTGTAAATTATATTTCAATTAATCTGTGGAAGAGTAAATACTGTGTGTATCACTTTATATGAATTCCAAAGGCAAACAAAGATGATCTAAGGTGTCAGAAATTGGAAGAGTGGTCACCTCTGAGATTAGAGAGTGAGACTGATTGACATGAAACAGGAAAGATTTTTCTTGGGTGCTAAAAATATTCTGCGTCTTTAACAGGGTGTTGATTACATAAATAAATACACACATAAATATTCACTAAGCCATAAACTTAATATTTATGCACCTTACAGGATACATGTTATATCTCAATTAAAAGGTTTTTTAAAAGTCATATTTGCTGAAGCAAACATATTTATTTATTACTATTAGCAGAAGAAAAATATTCTCTACTTTCCTTACAACTTTCAAATTTTATCAAGTGCCTCTCATTGGTAAAAACTGGAGTCATACCAACAAAAGAATCAAGGGAGTTCATTTCCCAGGATTCTGGGCCCACAAAACAGGGAATATTGTAAAATGAAGTAAGAATAAACACTGAATATCCCTCTCAATGCACTTATTTTGTGAGAATTTAATTAAAAACAAAGGATAAAGAGAATCCTAGAATATTGCACTACAGATGATATTTTTAAAATATTCCTTTTGGAATATCCTAAGATTCATAATTAAAAGCCAACAGGTGTGTGTATATTTTAACCAGGAGAGCAATATGAGGGAAGCATAGTTACCTAGGAAAAACAGTATTAAAATTGAGTCCCTATACAATTGCATGATTAAAATCTAAATGTTCTTACAATGTAGGAATGACAGTTTTAATTAGACTATACCTTAAGAGAACAACACACAAGCACTGACTCTCTTACAAAAGAATTTCTACTGAAATGATAGAAAATGCAACAACTTAAAAATAACACAATTCAACTTTCTTAACATAATACATGATATAAAAATATGAATACCTGATCTATGTTTTCATTTTCCTTGTTGCATTTACTTTACTTAGAAACGTAATCTTTGAATGTACCATTTCTAGCTTCAAGCTTGTCAATCCATTTATGACTTTTTTCTAACTAGCATGTTTTACTACAGAGAGAAATATTTGGCATATTATAAAGTATGCTGTCATTTGTGGTGGACTTTTCTATTCTTTTCAAATTAAAAACCTGTGATTATACCGGCTGTAAATCAACAGCTCAATGTTTTATCCTACCACATTATAACTATAAAGCCCATGTTATCACCGAGAATAGTAAGTTATTAGGCTTACAAAGAACAACAAAAGTATTTTTAGAGATTTGTTGCCTACTGCTCTGCTAATTTTCATCTTTAATACTATCCCCATTGCTACAATCTGTCACATGCTCTTGTCCATCCTTCCGTAGCTGCCCAGACAATGTCATCTGACAAGCAAAGCCCATACAACTCTTTCTTTTCTTTTTGGAAGCCTCCCACTGTAACTTAGCTTGGCATAAATGTGACAGGCCTCCTTATGAGGAGGAACACAGGGCCACCCACAAAAGAAAGATCATTTACCCCACTTCACCTATCATTGTATCTTTTCCCGCCACTCCTGAGTGTGGGAACCCTAGCTTCATTTGAATGTCATGTTCTCACGTATCTCAGCGTGGTCCTGAGATAAAAACACAGTCTCTCTAATCTAAAGTGTTCTCCCTACCTTCCTCAAATAGCATATTTTGCTATTCACTGATCATTTCCTTCTGATTTATGGTATACCACTGTGCTGCCTGTGTCATCCAATAAACTATTCATGAGAACATTTGCAGCAGGATTACTAGGGGAAAAAAAAAGATGACTAGAAAATTACATTTACCAACGTCAAGGTTTTCCCCTCTTGCCATACTCTTTCTTAAATAATATTATTTCAATGTTGTAGTCATTTGACATTTTCCATACATCATTGAGGATTTTCGCCTGAGTTAGATAAGAACATTTTCAAACATCCAGAATTCAGCATATCTCTGACCCACCATAACTTCTGTAACTTTTCAGTGAAAACTTTTTCTTCTTCCATCACTTCATGGACTTTGACACTCTTCCCCCAATTCTGTTTCTTTAGTGACCTCTGAACTCGTTTGATGTAAATTAACTCTCTCTTTGACTTTAGGAAGACCACTGCCCCTCCGTGGGCCTCTCTTTCCTCACTGTAAACAAGAAAACTCATTGGGGTTGCTGTGTGAGGTTACAGGCTGCGCTAGAGATTCTGTAGTTCTAAGAATCAGTAATGGTATCTGAACCTATATTGCTACATCTCTATCTAGCCATCTTGTTCCCCATTTTCTATTTTTACATAAGAATAGAACCAAATTTTTCTCTGAGTTTCCAGCCTTAAATTCTTCAATATTATTTTTTGGCTCCTTTTTATTTTAACTTCTACTTTATTTGTTGTCTATTTCTTCTTGTTTTTGGTCTGAACTCCAGAGAAATCAGATTCCAAAATCTGTAAATGTTCTGCTCTATAAGTCTCAAATCTGGCAACATTTGTTAAAGCTGATTAGTTTGTGAACACATGAGCACACTCACATACACACACTTTGCCACTTCTGAAATCATCCTGGGCTAAGTTCAAACCCTAGCTATACACTCCCCTTGCTAAGCCATAGCTTCCTCAAATGTGAAAAGAAAGTCATGTCCTTATTGTTGTTGTTCTTTAGTCACTCAATCCGGTCCAGTTCTTTACAACCCCATGGACTGTAGCCTGCCAGGCCCCTCTGTCCACGGGATTCCCTAGGTAACAATACTGGAGTGGGTTGTCATTTCCTTCTCCAAAACATACCTTAGAGCTCTGTTATGAGAATTACACGGGATACTGGTTAAACAGGATAGTGTTTCACACAGTGCCAGTACTTAGTAGGTCTTAAGCTATTCTCCTTCTCCTCATTCTCACTATTTTAATATTATTTCACAAGCAAAATGCAACTCAGCTCCTTGAGACAAGTCAACTTCGTTTGTCCTCCACACCAGACACAGGACGTCCACAAGAACCTCCACACACAGGGCGCCAGGACCATGACTCCAGTGGAAAGATGGGAGTCCTTCAAATCTCTGGATCTATTTTTAATAATACATAGAAGAGTTTCTTTACTTGGAGATTTTCTGACAATGATAAAAGGACTTGTTGGCTAATGACTAAACTGACTCTCTGTAGAGAAACTGCATAAAGTTTATTCTAAGGTGTGAGCATCAGTTCCAGATCACCTCCTCTTCCCTGAGGAACTGGCACGTCCCTTGGCCAGTGTGATCAAAGGGACATTTGCCTGGAACCTCTTCTGGATCTTGTCACATGCAGATTCCTCCCTCTTTCCCCCATAGGAACTCCTTTGTCTTTTCATAATGAAATCAATGAATCTAACTATATCCTTACCCTTATTTTTTATCTTGTCTTCTGTTATAATGGAAGACATGGCCTGCCAACCCTCTGCTTGTGCTCCAGATCCTACTTCCATTTCCTTTCTTGAAGGCTTTTCCTCTGCAGTTATCTCTTTCTCTCCTGCATTATTGATTCCTTCTTCTCGACCATGCTATTCCCATCTGCCATTGAAATGTTTTAGGCTATACTTTCCTTAAAACATAAACTTTCTCCTTAATCCTAAATCCTCCTATAATTAATATAGCTTAATACTCTATCTCCAACCCCCACTTGGCAGCAGAACTTCTCAAAAATCTGCTCCTTTTTATTCCTTCAATTTTCATCATTCTTCAATCATTCTGATTTCTTTCACAATGGAATCAAAACTGTTCTTTATATGGCAACCAACAAACCATCATCTGGTGAAATCCAAGCCCATCTCTCTGGTCTTCTCTTTCTTAGCCTCTTAGTAGAATTCACAAAACACTCACTTTTTTATTAAAATACTTTTCCCTTTATCTCCAATGTGTCACACAGTCTTGGTTTTCCTTTTATTCTATTTTCTGTTCTCCCTTGCTGCTTCATTCTCCTTCCAAACATCTAAATATTGGAGAATCTTAAGGCTCAGTCCCGAGAGGTTTGTTCTTAATCTTTCTGTATTTAGCCTCACCATCTGTAATCTCTTCCAGCTCCACAGATAGAATTGATGCTTTTGAACTGACTTCCAAAATTTTATCTCTAGCACCACGCTCCTCTCATAGACATCCTGTATTTCTAATTAGATATACAATAGGAATCTCTTACTTGACATATTCCAGACCAGTCTTTTAACATAACCCCTCTCCTAATCTTTCCCATCTCAGGATATGGCACCAACCCTTTCCTGTTATACAGGCTAAACACATAGTTTCATCCTCGATGCCTCTTTCCTGCCCTCTCCCAATTTAGTCTACTTAAGTCCTGCCTATTATTTCTACCTGTGAATTTGATCTCAAAATACTCATTTTTCTTGGCCCCAGATGCCACTCTGCCAGTTAAACCATCATCTTTTCATGTTAGCTGGGTAGAGGACTTGGAATGAAGGAGGATTAAAGCATAATGCTAACATATTTACATGGCAAGGAATTTCCCCATTCTTCAGTCCTGTCTTTTCAAGGAGATTTAAAGGGGAAGAGAAGCATACTGTGCATACTTACTTCATTAGAAGAATTGGGGTGAAGAAGAAATGGGTTTACAAGTACAAAGAGCACATGGATGAAACAGATATTACTTTTTTGTGAGGTCCTTAGTATTGACTGGGATTCCCTCTTGACACAGTGGTAAAGAATCCACCTGCAATGCAGGAGAAACGTATTCGATCCCTTGTCAGGAAGATCCCCTGGAGGAGGAAATACTGAAAACTGAATGGATACTGAAACCCATTCCAGTATCCTTGCCTGGGAAATCCCATGGACAGAGGAGCCTGGTGGGCTACAGTCTATGAGGTCGTGAAAGAATTGGACAGAACTTAGCAACTAAGCAAAAGAAAAAAGTACTGACTAGTAGAAAAGCATAATGGTAATAGTTTAAATATTAAATTAGAAATAAATCCATGTCTTGAAAGTGTAAATTCAAAATAATTCCAAAATGCATTAGGTCTGTTGTTCTAAGCTGAATACATTAAATATGCAGCTTTTCCTAAAGGCTCCAAATATTTGTGTTTTTAACATGCTGTGGCCATAAAGGAGATTTTATAGAAAATATATCTTCATGTGTGAAGTTAGAACTTAAAATAATTCTCATTTATTCTTCTTGTATCCCCACATCCCCACTTCTCATACAACTGAGAAAACAGTCATGCAGACATGGCTAAGTAATTCCTTCCTGCTCTAATGTAATAAATTAGTGGCATTTATATGTATAAATTGACTCAGTTTTTCTTATGGGATCTAGGAAATACCTCTTTCCATTTGAGTTACCTTTCAGTTCTCTGATTGGTTTCTTTACTCTGGGGAGCAGGAGTTGCTAATTTTTTTTATTTGCCTGTTTATTTAGCTCTACGCTACCTTCCTGAAGCCTAGAAGAGGACAGATGATGAAATGCAGTGGTGGAAGGACTGCTATGCTCCAACTCTGTGTTCCAGCTCTATTTACCTCAGTGACTGGCTTTCCCTGCTCTCTAAAGAAGACAGAGTTGCTGCTGTGGTCTTTCAAATATTTAAGAGAACTAAAATCTTACTTTGGTTTCTCTCATTGCCATTTTTATTTTTTTGGCTTCTTCTAAACAATCATTTTTCTCTTGTCCTCCTCTTCCCAAGATGACCTTATTGTCCTCAGCTATTGCTTTAAATCTCTCTCTGCCAATCAGAATACCAATGGTACCCTAGCTATAGTATATTCTCACTAGATAATTTTGTTAATACAGTGTGTTTAGTTGACTCTCTTAATACATCCTTTGAATTCTCCTCTTGATCTACTGCCATTCTGATCATATTTTTCAACTCTATTTCTTTCTTCTTCCCTATTGCCACTTCTGTTACAGCTTCCATACTTTTACCTCTATCCAAGTCATAGTGTCTCTCAGCCACACCTTTTCTGACCTTTACTTTCTTGTGTCATATTCTTTTTTCTTAACTTATTCAGAGGAATCACTAAAATCACTTCAGGGTCCCAGCTTCTCTTCCCTCATGTATTCTCCAAACTCTGGTCCATTTTTTCTTTCCCCACCAATTTGAAGCTTACAGAAAATCCATTAATAACAAGCATTTTAATTATCTCAAACATGCCTCTTGTGTTCAATCCAACTGAGTTTCTAATCAGTGTTCCCTGGTTGAACAACTCGTCTCAACCCCCTGTGGCAAATCTGCGCTGCAATTTTTCCCTCCAAGGCATTGCCAGCAGCATCCTTTTAGAGCCCCAACATCTTTCAAGCTTACTCTAAAACTCCTCCTGAAACTGGTCCTTATTTTTAAAAAATATCTAAGCCAACGAGGTGAGCTTGTTTTTTTTTTTCTCTCCTTCTGTTTCTCTTTCCACACCAGCTCAGCTTCTCATAGCAGCGCTCCTCGCATTGAAATTTCCCGTTTGCAGCCCACAGGCTTGGCCGAGCCGGGAACCTCCGCTGACGGCGCAGGACAAGCAAACGCCCCCTGGTGGGCCCCCGCTGTACCTTTCCCGCTCCAGGAGGACCACAGTGACCTGAGCAAAAGGCTCAGCTGTTGCTTTCCCCTGACTCCTCCAACACGGGAACTAGTGTATCTGTAGACTGAAAACTGGAAGCCGTGAAAATTGCTTTAGGAGTTTTGGGCTCTTTCCTCCTGATATTTTCTGTAAATTAAATGTGCTTTGCTTTCTTCTTTGCTCTTCCTTTACCCCGCATCCCAGGGGTAGTCTCGCCGCCTTGTCAGAAATACAAGCCTCTCTCACAGCTATAAGAGGGTCCACAAGCTAAACTTAATATGAAGTCTATTTGAACTGTATTTGCGCAAGTATTTGTAATTACTTCTAACCTGGAAATTACAGGGATCTACTGTGATCTCGTCTGGCAGGGTACCACAATCAAAGAAACATAGGCAAACAAATAAAAGTAAGTGACAGTTATTTCAAATCTGTATTTATCCCTTAAGAAAGCCCAAAAGGCATAGTGAAAGAGCCTTAAAAATCCTTTCTAGCCATCATTGCTGCTCTCAATAGTCTCTACACAGGCAGCTGCTGTTAAGTCACTTCAGTCGTGTCCGACTCTCTGTGACCCCATAGACGGCAGCCCGCCAGGCTCCCCTGTGCCTGGGCTTCTCCAGGCAAGAACACTGGAGTGGGCTGCCGTTTCCCTCTCCCTACACAGGTAGAGGTGCTCTCAAAAACTCAAGCCATATTTTCCTTCTCTCCATATTTTCTCTCTAATGTTAATGGTTAAAGATCACTCGTCCTTGTGTTCATGAATGCAGCTCCGCCGGGCTGCACACTGCTTTCCAATTTCCCTCCCTTCAGGCTCAGGCCATCACCTCATCCACCAATCTTCTCCAGAACATTCCAAAGAGCAGAGGAAAGCGGGGCCGTGAATCTACTTCTCTCACAAGAAACAGCACATCAGGCACACTCTGCCAAACTCTGTACAAGAAAGGAGTTGGAAATTGACCCATCACTGGAAAATGGAATTCTCCCTCCTTTAAAGTGGGCACTGGAGTGAGAAAAATTATGACTGTGCTGAATATCTTATTTTCTTTTTACAAAGTTCAAGTCCATAGTACTTGACTATATCCTGCACAAAAAAAAAGCATATATCCCAAGAAAAAGATGGTTCAAAAGAATACATTCACCCCAACACATTTACTGCAGCACTATTTATAATAGCCAAGATATGGAAGCAACTTAAATGTTCAACAACAGATAAATGGATAAAGAAGATATAGCACACACACACACACACACACATATATATATATATATATATATAGGGGACTATTACTCAGCCATAAAAAAGAATGAAATAATGATAGTTGCAGCAAAATGAATGGACTTGGATATTACCATATAAAGTGAGGTAAGTCAGAGAAAGACAAATATATGATACCGCTTATATGGGGGATCTAAAAAAAGGAATGATACAAACGAACTTACTTACAAAACAGAAACAGACTCACAGACTTGGAGAATGAATTTATGGTTATCAGGTGAGGAGGGTGAGAGGGAGGGATAGATTGGGAGTTTAGGGTTGACATGCACACACTGTTGTATTTAAAATAGATAATTAGCAAGGGCCTTCTGTATAGCACAGGGAATGCTGTTCAATATTCTGTAATAAATGGGAAAAGGATTTGAAAAAGGATACGTGTATATATATAGCTGAATCACTTTGTTGTACACTTGAAATTAACATAATATTTTTAATTAATTATGCTTCAATATAAAATAAAAACATTTATAAAAAGGAGTAACAAATTATGAATCTAATTATAATTGTGGGCAACTGGAGCTATTTCCTTCTGGGAACTCAGAGAGACTGTAAAGGAGACACCCTCGGAGTTACCTCACTCCAAGATGAGGAAGACGGGGTATTTAAACAGCAGTTTCTATCAGACATCGATTGGGAGCTTTTTTGTTGGGGGAAGTAAGTAGTAAAATCGCTCAGTCGTGTCCAACTCTTTGTGACCCCATGGACTGTAGCCTACAGGCTCCTCTGTCCATGGGATTTTCCAGGCAAGAATACTGGAGTGGGTTGCCATTTCCTTCTCCAGGAGATCTTCCTGACCCAGGGATTGAACCCAGGTCTCCTGCATTGTAGGCAGATGCTTTACCATCTGAGCCACCAGGAGGTGTTAATTCTATGATAGTGTTCCTTTAGAACAGACAGAGAAGGATCAGTTGATCAAAGTAAACACTTAGTCAAAGAGCCACAAATCCTACTAGTGTGAAGATTTTGCAGGGTGCATGGAAGTAGTAATTATCAAAGGGCCATGAGTATGACACTTGTGGTGTCTTGCTATATTGTGTCCCTTGCGCCATTCAGATTCTCTCATACCTCATGAATGCCCCTCCACCGTATCGCTGGTTCACAATTTCTCTTTTATAATGACCTTAGGAATATGAGCAGTTCCCACTGCTCCAGTTAATTCTGAGACCATAATTGATATGCCCTATGTCCTTCTTTGCCATTCATGCTAGTTTTTTCTTCCTTTTCAGCCAGCACTTCAGTTTCTCTGGGCTGCTTGCCTGGTAGCGCAGCCCAGACTCCCCTCCCTGAGGGCTCTGAGTCCTGATTCTCATAGCCTTGTCAGAAGGTGACTGCTGCAGTGTGTGATCAAAGTTATCAGACTTGGGAGACACCTCACCGAATCCCCTGGGTTCCAGACATGCTCTTTCTTTTCCTCGTTAGCTACCAGAAACTCTATCCCCTCTTGATAATCAGGGCATGCTATCCTGCCAGTATGGTCATTTCTTTCTCTGCCTGCTTGTCGGGCTCCAATACTTCAGCCACCTGATGCAAACAGCTGACTCACTGGAAAAGACCCTGATTCTGGGAAAGACTGATGGCAGGAAGGGAAGGGGATGGCAGAGAACGAGATGGGTGGATGGCATCACCGACTCGATGGACGTGAGTTTGAGCAAACTCCAGGAGATGGTGAAGGACACAGAAACCTGGTGGGTTGCAGTCCATGGGGTTGCAAAGTGTTGGACACAACTGGGCAACTGAACAACAACTACTACTACTTTGAGAAGCAAAGAATTACCAGATGATAGCCCTGGCTAAGATTTAATGGAACACTCACCATGTCTATTTTCAGAAGACTTACTTCCCATTCTGGAAACCAAGACTTCTAATCCAGCCGAGCTTAAAGTTGTGGAGAGAGGAATCACAAATTCCGCAATCAAACTGATGGACCACTCTGACTTCCATCCCTCAGTTCTTTTTCTGTCAGGGACACAGAGTCATACAGTGGCAAGAAATTCAAAGTATATACTACCTCTTGTAGGCAGCACCCCACCTCCTCAAAGCTTCATCCCCAGCTGGCTTTATAACCATGCCTTTAAAAACTAAAGAGCAGCATTCCATTAGGCCAGCATCTTCTGGGTGATACATATAATAGAAGTAATGGGTCCCTAGGTCATATATTCATTGCTGAACCTCTAACACTCTAAGTGCTTCCCTTGATCCAAGCAATGTCATGTGGGATTCCATTATGATAAATCAGACATTCTGTGGGCCCTTTGATTGTGGTTGCTGGAAAGGCAAAAGGTCACATTTATTGTCAATCTGAAAGCAAGCTGCCATGCACAGAAATGATAAAAGCCAAAGGGATATGAGTGGGACACTGACATTATCTGTAAATTCCCTGAATCTGTCTCCCCATGTATCAACTGGACCAAATAATAATATATCTCATAGGATTTCTATGGGAACCTACTTTTGAAGCAGTATAGAAATGTAAGCTATAAATATTCATTTTTTTTGAAAGAAGCTACAAATATCATTACTCCAACCTCCAGAAAATGAGAATCTATTTTGAGTTTTCTTTTGCATAATATTTAATACGTAGCCACCTGTAGTTAATAAACCTAAGATACGAAAATTAGGCAACTAAAAAGAAGAGTGATATATGTTTAACTTATATATGAAAAACAAAGATTTCCATTTCCAAAAGGGTTGTTGCCACTAATAACATATACAAAAGAAATTAATAATAATTAATCTTCTAAAATAAAATCTGAAATTAAATATTTGGGCAGTTGATGGAGGGGAAGGTCATTTACTTGATTATCTCAAAAAATATAATCAGTGAATGATACCCTTATTTCAAAGATTTAAGAAGAGTAATCATTAAAGTAGGTTTTTCAGTATTATTTTAAACTTATTACATTCCTTTAAATGTATCAATGGTATTTTGTTTCTATGAGTATCAACTAAAACTATTTTATACTCAGTAAGTACATATCCATTTTTGTGAAAATCTAGTTTCTGCTAAGCTGCATTAGTTTTTGTGGACTTTATAAGGAAAAATGATGGTGTAGCTCAGAACATGAGGCCATATTGTAAAATGCAAGAGCCAAGTCTAATAAAAAAAAGTTTACTAGAAAAGAAAAGGCATGAGGCTGAGACTGTAAGAAGAAAGGACATTTAATTGCTCAGAGAGAGCATTTTTGTACAAAGAAGTTGTTTTTAAGAGAAAGAGCAGATCTGACCTAGTTGGTCCAAATAGTAATGTTGACAAGTAAGAGAATCTTGGGGAGATAGAACAAGTTTTCTCAGAGGAATAAGAGTGTCAACTGCCAGACCTGGTAAACAATTAAATCTTTAAAAACTATTGTTATTTTTAAAAAGAGACAAATTGCATTTGCATAAATTTTCTTTGTCTTTCCTTTTTCATTTGTTATTATGGCTAACTGTGGCTGCCTTAAATATATATATCTTATTACAAATAAATATCAACACGAGCTTTTCTGAGACCATGGTGAAATCCGTTTTCACATTCCTGAGGCTGCTCAGTTATTCACACATAACTAAGGAATATCTAGTATCTCTTCTCACCCACTGCCGATAACATATGAGTGAGCACAAAATCTTAGCTGCAGCTGAGAAATCTAGTTAGATTTGTCTCAAACCTCAAAGTAATCAGAAAAATAATGGGCAAAGTTATACTCAGTAAAAAGACATGGTGAGATCCCTCCCATCCTTTCACAAAGAGCAAACATGAAGAGAAGAAATTCATTAATGACAACAAACACCTGTCTGAAGGCTTCAGGCTGGACAAATCAGGACTGACAACTATACCAACATCCAAGATTAATGTTCTCTTTTGTTCACATGGAGAACCCTAGACATGATTAAAGGTCTGTCTCTGACCGCATCTCCTCTTGTATTCTTTCCACAAACACAGAAATGCTTTCCTTCTCATCAACCTGAAAGATAGCTGTACCACATTCTCATACCCACACTCAGGAAAAATGTATATAATATTGTAAAGCAGATTGACTTCATGTATTTCACCACCTGTGACATAAACTGGTACATATGTATATATGTATATATATTCATATATACATATATATTTATAATATATACATTTTATATATGCACTAAGTTTTATTCTTAACTTCTTGATGAGTTAAGCTTTTTTTCTATCAGCATAGAAATATTTCCATGAAATATTTAAAGCTGATGTTCTAGAGGAAATAATATTTTTGGCAATCCCAGGGAGCGAGGAGTTTATTTTTTCCATTATAATGCACAATTGCAGAGAAATTTGTTTTCTTTACATCTTTACACTTGGATGACATTTTGGATATTATTTTTCAGGCTACCTTAAAAGAAATGTGCATCTCAAGGTATTTAATGATGAGTGCCATTCCCCCAAAATAAGGATATAAGCAAAAAGGAAAAAATGAAGTGTTTAAGAAGAAAGTTACATGATTACCAGGGCAGAAATTATTTTTAATCACAAGGTAATGATTTGAATCAAAATTCAAACCCTAGGTGTTACAGTTTATAGTAGCATAGTTTTCTGTGAAATATAAATATGTATAAATTAGATTGAATTCTGTCAGAATGGGAAACAAGATCATATATTTTGTCAAAAATGGATGTTCAATTCACTTTGAAATTTTTAAACTGACTACCAGTTACACTATACAAATTGAAACACTTTTGTTCTATTCAAAGGAGAATACAAGAGTTAAAAAACAGAGTTCTTGATTATTGCAATATTTATAGTATTATATTAATATATGTATTCTATTATGCTTACTTGCTTGACAATTTTATTTAGATTTAATTTATATTAGTGCCAAGATATTCAACTAACCTGATAACCATACCAAAATTCTAAATATTAAGTAAAAAACAGATTCAAGACAAAGTTGAATTTCCCTATTTGCTTCAAATACTTGGATTTTCAAAGACAGCAAATTTTAATGCAAGAAAAATTCTGTGAACTGAAGATGCCACCTTTATGTAATACTGCTATTAAACGCCTACTACAACCATTTTATAAATTTACGACAGTCTGTCTTAGAACACTTTTATATACTTAAGGTGTTTAACAAAAAATTGTGATTCTAATCCAAATTCAAATATATAAAGCTCTCCTAGTAAGTAAACATAATAAGCAAATGTATTTGAATTCAACAGTATGAATGTGCTCTGCATATTCTGAAATCTCCTCAAATGACTCTACAAAAAACATGAAAAATAATGGAGAAAAGGATGGGAAAGGAACTAATATTTACTGAAGGCCTTTCTCTGTGTTTTTCTGTTTTTAGCATATTACATAGATCATCTTAAATAGCAATTGTCTTCCCTTCTGTACTGTGAATCAAGAGTTGGCAATTTTTTTTCTGTGAAGATCTAGACAGTATTTTGGGCTCTACTTATCTCTGTCACAACTATTAATTGTCAGCATAGCATGACATGGACTGTACATAACTGAAGTCCCCTGTTCCAATAAAACTTTATTTGTTTAGGCTGAAATTGGAGTTTCATAAAAATTTTTATGTCAAAAATATCCTTCTTGTAACTATTTTTGAACTATTTTCAAAGGCAAAAATTATTCTTAGCTTGTGAGTTATACAAACAGGTATCAGACTGGATTTGACCTACAGACTTGAGTTTGCTAATCTCTGCTCTAAATTTACCCCAGTATAATCTGTACTTTAACAAATTAAAGTGGTGGTATTTCACCAAATTAAAATTAAACTGATGGTTTAATGGAAGATCTATTTACTTTCATTCAATTCTTATGTCTCTATGGATTCCATTTGTTTATGTGTTTATTTTTTAGCATCCAAACAATCCTATAAATTTAAGTAGAAATTTATGGCTAAAATCAAGGTGATTATTGAAATGTTAAACTTTTAAATTTCATTAATTTGAAAATGAAATCTGATGGATACATGTATATGGATGGCTGAGTCCCTTCGCTGTTCACCTGGAGCTATCACAGTATTGTTAATCAGTTATATCCCAATACAAAAAAAAAATAGTTCAAAAGAAAAAAATGAAATCTAAAAGTTAATGCCTATGCTTTATAATGAATGCTGTAGTACCTTTTAAAACGTAAAACTTACAAATACAGATGGTCAGTATAATAGTTAAAAGCTGTATTTAATAGTATATAGTAAAGTACATTCATTTAGATAAACTGTGAAAACAAATGAATTCATATCATATAAGCTAAGATTCAGATCAAGAAGATGAAGTAGGAGGACACAGAACTCACCTATCATCAAGAACACATCAGAAATATATCTACACGTGAAGCAACTCTCACTGAACACTAACTGAAGACTGGTTGAAAGACTCGGTATGACCAAGACTGTGAGAAAGATTCACATGGACTTCGGTAGGAATGGAAGAGGAGTGATCAGGTCAGTACCCGTGCTCCTGGGAGAGGACTCAGAGGAAATAGAATACATGGGTGGAGGTTCTCCCTGGAAGGATCTTTGAGACCCCATGGATGCAGCACGCCAGGCTTCCCCATCCTCCACTATCTCCCAGAGTTTGCTCAAGTTCATGCTCATTATGTCGACAGGCATCTGTTAGAAGTTCTCAACCCTTTCAGTCGTGGTGGGGCCACATGACTAGTTCCTCCTCCCCCAAAGGAATATGAACAGAAGGAACTGGAAGTCATTCTGCTCTGAGAGTAAGAAGAAGCAAATGTACATTCTTTCTACTCTCTTTCCTTTTCCACCAGCTGGTGATTCAAAGGAATTTGAGAACTTCCATTTTGGGGAGATTTAAGGTGGAAATAGCCCGAATCCTTCATTCAATGGAAAGACAAAAGCCACCACAGGAAAAACAACCTTCTATGTTTCTAAGCCAGTTAAATTTTGAAGTTTAGATGTGATGACAGCCAGGATCAGTCTAATAAGGATAATGTCTCAAAGGTTTTGTTGTTCAGTTACTCAGCCATGTCCCGCTCTTTGCGACCCCATGGACTGCAGCATGCCAGGCTTCCCTGCCCTTTATTACCTCCTAGAGTTCTCTCAAAGTCATGTCCACTGAGTCAATGATGCTATCTAACCATCTCATCAGGGTCTTTTCCATTCAGCTCTTCACATCAGGTGGCCAAAGTACTGGAGGTTCAGCTTCAGTCCTTCCAGTTCATAATATTCAGGGTTTATTTCCTTTAGGATTGACTGGTTTGATCTTCTGAGTATAACGTCTCAAGGGTAACATGTAAAAAGTAGAACTTTCCATCTCCATGACATTCCTTGCCCACTCTTGGCCATCTCGATAAACATAGCACCAACCACTCAGCTTCTTGGGGTTAACACCTTGGTGTCATAAGCCCAACATCTACTTCTGAAACATAAATCAGATTATGACAATCCCCTGCCTAAAACCATTCAAAATGTTGTCTACGAACTGAGACAGAAAGTCCAAATTTCTTATTATAAGCCTTCCAGGATTTTTAACCTCGCTTATCTGCCACACATACTCTCAGTCCTTGCATTCCAGCCAAAGTGACTTCTTTCAGCTCCTCAAATGCACTGAACTCATTCCTACCACAAGAAATCTGAGCTTGGGTTACTGTCATCCTGGAATGCTCTGCCCACCCTACTTGACTTGGTTAATTCTGACCTCTGCTCAAATGCCTCTTCCTCAAAACGGTCTCTCCAACATCACTGTCTAACTTAGATCTCCCTTTTTTCCCTTCCCATAACATTGCATTTTCTTCACAAATTTGTTATACTTAAAATTATACAAACATTTTTCTTTCTATTGATTCAATGTCTATCTCACATACTGGGCTGAGTTTCCCACAAGGGTAGCAGGTTGACATGGGCTGCATCTGAGGTTCCATTATTAAAACTGTTTTTTATGTTTCTTTTTATTTCATCTCATCAAAATGTATTTATTTTATGGACTTGGTAAATTAGTAAAATAGTACAGGCATGCAATTTATAAATAACTATGCATGTTAATTGTTGCTTCTAAAAATATTTTTCTAATACAGCTATTCAATCAAACATTAAAAACATTGCAGTAGACCATAAAGTCCACAAGAGGAAGGATTATTTCTGTCTCTGTCCCCTTCAAATGGCCTTACAGATGATTACCCTCTATAAATACTTATTTAATAGATAAGTGAATAATAAGCATCTCCAATTTACTGTCTTTAATAATTAGTGGGAATCATCATATGTATGCTAGAGTAACTAAATCTGTATTTGTAAAAACAAATTATTCTAGGCTCGCTTTAATAAACAGACAAAAATCAATTCGTAAATAATAGCATGCATTTACATATGAACAATGTTCTAAAGTCTTCTAAAATTATGTTGTCTCTTTCATAAAGGTTAAATACCTCCCATCATCTTCTTTAAGCTATTCATCTATTCAGTTTAAATTTTCTTCAAGATAATACGAAAGGAAATGTCAGTCTTGGCAAATGATCACAAATTCCAAATTAAATAGACTCTGAATTAATGAGGTTTTATGGTATTTTAAAACCAACAAAATTCATTCACCATGCTCAAGGTCATTGCTTCCATTTTTAAATGATAAATTTAACTTTTAAGTCAGTAGTGATTCTCAAGCCGGATGGTATATTCATATCTTGTAATCATGTCTTGGGAAACATTAAAATAATTGTTGCTATTAAACTTTGTGTCTTCAGTATAATCAACACCATACTTTTACAGCCTTTTCAAATCACATAGCTTCTTTACTATTTCTGAGACATATTAAAAATATAAAAATTTTTATATTGTTAATATAATCTTTTCTATATAGTATAGTTTATTGTTTTGAGCATTTCCAATTATCTGTCTCAATTTTTTTCCCCTTTGTCTAGTTCCTTTTAAGCTGAAAGAATCCGCTTTCTTCCTACTGATAAGTTATCAAAATGAAGTGACAGAAAGTTTAGCAGGGATTTGATCTCTAATATATACCAGTCTGTTTTTCTGCAGTCAAAGCTGGAAGAATAAGTTAAAAATTCAATCAGTAGTGAATGACAAACACTAACCTCCACACACAATTACTAGTAGTATTTCCTCTCATTCATTTATTCATTCAATAGCCGTTATTTATGAAACCCCCTTATAGGTCAAGTGTTATAGATTGATGAACAGAACAGACTTAGGCCCTGCCTTCATGGAGTTCCCTATTCAGCAAGTGATCAGTGAAAAGATATATGAATATATTCTTGTAAACTGTGGTAAATGTTACAAGTCAAAAGAACAGATGTTCTAATTGCAGTCTACCCACAAACTGATTTGATAAACAAAATCAACCACGAATAGTGAAAAGAACATTTTTTAAAAATCCCATCCTATGTATTGGCAAATAAATGAACATTAGCCAAGACTTTTCTGGTTAGAATTCACACACTGCTGTGCTTATTCACTCTTGTTGTTGTAATCACATCATACCTTGCTTTTCCCACTAGCTTTTATCTCAGTATTCTTGAATCTTTCATGGTTACTCTGTATAAAAAAGTTATGAAGAGCAAGGTAGGATGTGCAAGAGGAAGTTAAACTCAATTTTAAAAATATATATGTAAAATAATAAAATGTCTACCATGGTAAACATTAAGGAACGTTGAGATAAAGGCATGGAAAAACAGGAAGCGGCTGAAATGCTGACAATATGACAGTCATTCTTACACACTAGCCAGAAAATAATACAGAGTCTGATTGCATTTCGCTAAAGACCTTCATATACATAAGTGAATATATATCAAACATATATATATGTATTCGATCTCTGGGTCAGGAAGATCCTCCACAGAAGGAAATGGCAACCCACTCCAGTATTCTTGCCTGGGAAATGCCATGGGCAGAGGAGCCTGGTGGGCTACAGTCCCTGGGGTTGCAAAAGAGGCAGACCCGACCGAGCCACTTAGCAACTGAGCACAAGCACAATGGAAGTCTTCAGTTCCTGCTGTGGAATGTGCTTAATTGTCTCTTTCTTTCTGAGCTTCCAGAGAAAATATCAATGTAAACTTACAACACAAACGAGAACATAGTTTAATCATTACCATTTGTTGCTTCACAAACTTGGGATTTTTTCTGGTAAAATCTGAAACCAGCCCCCAACAGAGAGGGCAAGGAGAAACCAAGGAATGAGGCAAACCACTCCAGACTGGTGAGTAGAAAACAGGGAGTGTAGAGTATGTCAGACCTTTCTATTCCCAGTCCCAAATTTCCATTTTTAACCTTAACACTACATCTGGTGCTCCAAATGACATGATTTTGCTTTTCTTTCTTGACTTATCAACTTTAGATACTATCTATTCCAGCAGGAGATCAATAGACAGGGCTTTAGCTCATTCACACCGCTTCTCCATCTTACGTCCCCTCTCTTCCTAATATAGTTATATTGTTATTTTCAGTTCATCTATTTTTTATCATTTGTTATTATACAAAATTTAGTGTCACTTAATTGTTTTTTGCTCTATCAATTTTAGACATAATTACTAGCTCTGTATTCAAAGATGAAGCTTCTAGCTTGCCTATTCTTTCCCCTATCTCTCCTTTACTCAAGGTTCATTCATCCTGCACCTTCTAAAGGACAAATGACTTAGTTTTTAACAAAACAATGACAAATCAAAAGGGTGGGTGGGGAGACTATTATACCATAACAGGGACTTGGGAGACTAGTAAAAAAGTAGTATGTAAAACACAATTGATTCCTGATTTGAATAAGCCAACTGTAAAAATATATCTTTGAGAAACAAGAAAATACAAATATAGACTGGATAATCAGACAACATTAAGGAATTATGATTAATTAGAATAGGCATGATAATGAGAGAATGAGTACATTAAAAATGCCTTTGCAGTTGCAAATTAATATGAAAGTATTTATAGGTAAAAATGACATGATATCTTGGATTTGCTTTTAAAATGTCTCAGCAAAATAGAATGTTGGGTATGATAGGAACGCAGACGTATAGAACAGACTCGTGGACTCTGTGGATGAGGGCAAGGGTGGGATGATATGGGAGAATGGCATTGAAACATGTTAATTATCATATGTGAAATCAATCGCCAGCCCAGGATTGATGCTCGGGGCTGGTGCACCGAGATTTCCCAGGGGGAGGGAATCGGGAGGGAGGAGGGAGGGGGGTTCTGGAGGGGGAGCATATGTAAACCCATGGCGATTTCATGTCATTGTATGGCAAAACCAATAAATAAATAAATAAATGTTTTTTTAAAAATGAGGAAAATAAATGATTTTTGTCTCCAGATGATAAGTACATTGGAGATAATTATGTAATACTATGTTCTCTATTTTTGTGTATATTTGAAAGTTTCTACAATATAAAGACTTTTTCTAACTTTAAGAAGTAAATGGATTTAGATGTAGTGGAAGATTTTATTTAGTAATATATAGTTTGTAGGAAAACTAAAATACGTAGATAAGCACAATTAAAACTGATATCATGCAATGTCATTGTGATAAACACCATTCCAAATCTTTTCAAAGTATGTGCATGTGTAAAAAAGTGGTGGCTTGTACTTGAAGAAATAAATTTATCCTTAGCAACAGGAACTAAGTGCTGGACAAAAATGATGAGCTGATTTTACAGCTGAGACAACTTGAAAAACCTTCTGGACTCAGCTACTGTGGACTTGCCTTGAAAACAGGGCTATGAGTGAACATTAAAAGGATCACAAGTTTGTGAGCAGAGCCAACCTTCCTGTTGAGAGTTTCTGGCTGAAGAAAAGAACACTGAATCAAGAGTGTTCCTCCCTCACACCCCGAGGATCCTTGGGCTGAGCAGGGGTATGCACCCACAGAGGGGGCAGTGAAAGAGCAGGAGGCTTGGCCCCAACCCTATCATTTCATGCTGACAAACCACAGGGGCAACACCTGCTTCCTGCCTTGTGGGAAACCTGGTAAATCAACCAGTATTCACTGCTAACAGACTGTCCTTCACACTAAAGGTAGAGTAGCTTAATTCTAACTCTTGCAGCATGGCTAGGAAAGTAGGATGGGTCTTTTCAACTTGAGAAAACATCCCTAGGTGCTCTTGCAAATATCAGTGAAGAAGGAACTAAAGTGAAAATAAAACATGTTATTACGCTTTATAGGAAGATGCTCCACTGTTATAACATAAATGTTGGGTATTATTTATTGAAAAGCCATTATTTTCTCCCTAAACAATTAAGGAGAGAATCACAGCTAAGTCTGTTTATTAACATAAATATGATCATTTGTACATGTTCTTTGCCTTTATTCCACTGACTAAATTGTGAATATATCAATAAACAAACCATGATGCTATCCTGATTGCAAGAATTCCATTACAGTACTAAATCAGTTTGCTGTTTACCCTCTAGATCTAAATATTTAGGTTGTTTCTCAATTTTTACTATTATAAAAAATGACCCAGTGGGCATTTTTATAGTTAAATCTTTGTACTTATCCTTGAAATTAGGATGAATTTCAAGCAGTGAAATTTCTGGGTCAGTACGGTATTGCAAATGAGCGAAACAAAACAAAGCACTTCCTTGATGGCTCTGTGGGTGAAAAATTCACTTGCTCTGCAGGAGACACAGGAGATGTGGGTTCAATCCCTGGGTTGGGCAAAAAACAAAATGAAGGGCACCCAGGTAGCTCAATGGTAAAGAGTTTGTCTGCCAAGAAGTAGACCCAGATTTGATCCCTGTGTTGGGAAGATTCCCTGGAGGTGGAAACAGCAACCCACTCTAGTATTCTTGTCTGGAAAATCCCATGGACAGTGGAGCCTGATGGGCTACAGTCCAAGGGGTCTCAAAGAGTCAGACAGGACTTAGAAACTAAACAACAACAAAACAAAGTGAACTGCCCCAAGCAGAGCTCAGTATATGTAAAGTATTAAATATCTGATAAAGTAGACATCATGGATTAAAATAGAATGAAATTATTTTACAATAAATGCTACTAGGCTAATTACTCAGCTATTCATCAGATTTATTTTTTATACCCCTCCCTGTTCTTAAACAGCTTAAGACGGTTTACCAAGGTATGTATCATAGAGCAAAATAAGATGAATTGTAGATGAGAAAACAAAGTAAGGAAGAAACAAAGAAAAGGAAAGAAGGCTGGTGGGTTTTTAGTGCATGTCTTAAAATGCTATATATTTCTTACTCATAAGCCACAAGCCTAGCATCAAATGAGAAGACAGAAAGTAGCTGTAGTTATTTAACTGCCATAGATAATGAAATAAAGACAACCTAGTTGACAGGAAGAAGTACAAATACTTGTCCATAAACCCTGAAGGAAAATCCCCTGGGGGCTTTCTTGGAGAACAAGGTATAAATGAAATGTACAACACCCTTACAGCGCATAGCAACGCATTTCGTCAGGGTGCTTACTGCGACATCCTTCAACACAAGCTAATGGCATTGTGTCGAAGTGAGAATCAATACAAACTCCACAGGGGAAGGTGAGCAATAAAATGCAGTCCACACAGACAGCCACCTAGTGTACTGATTTTATCCAGGACAGGGTATATAAAGGAGGATGAAGAGCATTTTTTTAACTCAATCCCTCTTAAATACAGTTTCTCTCAACCAGAGCTTTGATAGATAATGAGCATTAGGGAGTTAATACTTCCTGAAACGTACCATGAGTATAGCCATGTTAAAAGTGGTGAACAGAACAATGAAACCCTTACAAGGATACATAAACCTTTGTGTAAGTCCATTTCATCTCTCTGAAGTAAGGAGAGCAAGTAGCTTTAAACAGTTGAAATGGAATAACTAGTCAGTTAATGGGTCCATAATCTTTATGTCATGGCTGTAACTAAACCCTGATGTAAAGATATATTTAACATGTAATATCCCTGGATAGACTGTAAGCTCTGAGGACAGGAACCATAGCTATCTTACTTATTGTTGTTGCTGCTGTTTAGCCTCTAAGTTATGTCTGACTCTTTGTGACCTCATGGACTTTAGTTCACAAAGCTCTTCTGTCCATGGGATTTCCCAGGAAAGAATACAAGAGTGGGTTGTCATTTCCTCCTCCAGGGGATCTTCCTGACTCAGGGATCAAACTCAGGGATCATCTCCTGCATTGGCAGGCAGGTTCTTTACCACTAAGTCACCAGGGAAGCCCATCTCACTTGCACAAAACTTAACTATCATAGACATTTACAACCCACCACTACCACCTCCTTATATCTTGCATGGAATATTGACCAATAACTTCAGGCTTGTAATTTATAAGCCAAAGAATGGCACACATTTTGGAGAGATTGTTCAATAAGTTAATAGTATTTGGGGAGATTAAAAGAGCTTCTGTTTTAAAAAGGGATACACTAAAACTTGGGACCTCACATCACTTGATTTTACTTGTGTTGATAAACATGTAAACTCTTTAACATGTAAGAGTTAAAGGCCAAAATGAAGAGAGATTTTTTACCATGTTAATAACAAAAATTCTTTCCCAGTTGCTTCATTAGGCTTGAAACTTTAATCACATTCTGAGTTCTGCAATGTTTGAAGCAGGGGACTTTATTTTATAAACTGGAAAAGATAAATCTTCCCAGTAGTAATTTCCCAGAAGTATTGTACTCCTTAAACAAACAAATCCCTAATTGATGGTGATGTGGATAGCGGTGGAGATCCTATTCCACAACTTTCTTTCTTAGGATACACTCTGCCTCTGAGATGAGGGTAGAGGAGAAATGAAAGAAACATATGAGCTTTCTTTTCTTCATTCTTAATCCTTGTTTACTTCATATATCTTTTGCTAGCATGTAGGCCACTTTGTAATAATGTTTTGTACTATAAGACACTAGTATCATATATCATATGTAGTCCATAGTTTTAAATGAATTGTTATGTAGTTTTTAATTATCCAATAGCATGCTTTTCCTAAATAAAATGGCAAAAAATAACTCTCCTTGAGATTCCAAGCTCTTCCATTCATGAGCTATCAAGAGTCCAGAGAAATGTATGGCATTATCATTATGAATTCTATGCTTAGAATACTGGCTCTATGAAAATATTGTCTTTGTATTTTTGTTTTTGCTCTGGTAGAACATGTAAAAATAAGTTATCTTATAATACAGTGATGAACCATGCATAGGAGTGGAAGTCTTACTTTTTGCTAATATTACTTTAGATAATATACATAGAAAACCAAAAATTTAAATTAAATATTTAAATAATTAAAAATCTATCCTCAATCTCAGTATTAGGGGAAAAAACATAAATTTCTATAATGACAGTTGAACTTTACAAAGCTTGCACTTAATCCAGGAAACCAAACTAAACTCAATTAATATTTCATTTGCCTATAACCAAACTCAATAATCAAGAAAAGTTAGTCCTTCTTGAACATAGACAAAATGAAATTCAATATTGAAACACAATTTGCACAATTACTTGAAATGAAAAAAACAGTAGAGCCGCCCTACACTAAGTAAAACAGAGGGCAGGGTAGCACATATGTGCAATTATCTGGAAGCCCAAATCAACACTACCCATCTCTGGAACACTGATGACTTGCTGAACCATCTGTGCAGAGAATTCTAAAGTAGCAGCGGGAGAGGGGATGTTGTGATGGAGCAGAAATTGAGAGGGAATAGGGAGAATTAATGGTCTAAGGCTTTATAAGGGACAGGCAGGGTCCCTGGGAGACTGCTAGAGAGAAAGAAAGAGAACTGAGTCACCAGACATGATTTGATCCACTGAGTAAATAAGCATCTGAATGCTTACAACATACCAGATGGTGGTCCAAGCATTAATGACATCAATTTCAAATACTTGAAACAAAATCTTCAAAGACATAGGACGCTGTAGTTCTTGCCAAAGTATTATACAACTGAAGCATAATAAGAAACATGAGTACCAAGAAATGTAGAGCAAATGGAAAGAGTCAACATGAGCAAATGAGCAGGACTAGTATCTGCCAGGCTCGATCTTCTCAACTAGAACACATCATCAGTTGAAGGATGCTAAAGCACCTGCGGTCCCTTTGTTTTATTTTCTCTCTTGATGGATAAATACATTTCTTACCAACTTGTATATTAGAACATGACTTATATTTCATAATTTAAAGAGTCAGTTTTAAGTTGATGATAGCGACAATTCTTTTTTTTTTCTGGTAGCATACATGGAACATATGTGGCCTCCTCTGAACTTCAACACACATATTCCTGATAGTCTTCTTATTTGGATTTATTTGCAACTTGGAGCAAGATTTATAATTGCAAAAACCCTAAACATAATGGTGGCTAAAATTGTATTTGCTTGACAAAATTATTAATATTGTAGATATAAAATATTATAGATCTATAGATCTAAGATCAAAGCTTGCTTTGAAACATATAATATTTCAAGGCTCCAGGGCCATACATGTTCTTACACTGTCAGCTACTTTCTTTTGACCCAACTCTATTTGAAAAACTGCTGTGGTGTCGCCTTTCCTTATCTGAATTAAGGATCACATTTATCCTCTGGCCTTGTCCTCACTGAGAGTCGCTTAAAGACATGGTGCCCTTCTTCTGTCAGCTGCTCACTGCTCTTCACTCACTGAATAACAAGACTCAGAAAAAAACCTTAGTCTGCTCTACCCCTATTCATCTAAGGGGAAACTTTTTAGAAAAATACCAGGTGATGTGTATAATTTGATAAATGGCAGCCTAGTTTAAAAAAATAAAAACCAAATGATTATTACTAACAACATCCAAAAGATATATTCTAACATCTTTAGCACAATAGAAGTTCAATAAATATTTGCCGAATCAGTGAACAAATTAATGGTAAAGAAAATCAACCTATCTTTATACTCATTATGGAGTTGAATTATACTCATCTAATGATATGATATTCCCTTTACTTGTTCTATATAATATTCTCCAAGATTTTGATATTACTGCACTCTTTTCTAACCTATGAAACACTATATTCTACAACTTACATATACAAAAGTTTTAATTAGGGGTGGCACATTTGTTGCCCAGAGTCTTTTCTTCTCAATAAAAACTATTTTTGACCCAGAGCCAAGACTACCTCAATCTATTTGGTCAGTGACAACTGACCTCAAGAGTCTTAAATTAGGTCACAGCACAGGAGACCATACTGACCGGAACAAGTCATTAGGCTCTTTCAACTTCTAACTTCTTCAGATTTTTCTAGATGACTATAAAAACATAATTTTTTAAAAAAGAAAAAATAAGTGGGAACACTGCTTATACCCTCATACAGACACGACATTTAGACCTCCATAGTTCATAACTTCCACAGAAGCTAAATGACTATTACCAGTCACCCAGAGCTGTCATAGGTTATAAAGTAATTACGACCTTTTGAAGAGTTCATAATGACTATTTTTTTCTTAAAGCACTATGGCAAGCAACAAATGACATTCAGCTGCATTTAAGTCATTTTAATGGTTTGATTGTATCACATTTATCATTAAGGCAAAAAACTCAGAAGGCACATTTTCCATAATTGCTTTGTACAAAGTACTGCTGCACATGCATTACTTAACAGACACTTCTCAGTTCCCGAATACAAGAGCATAAAGGTAGTCTTGAAACTTTAGCTTTACCTCTATTAACTTGAGTTGATGCATCAATACTAGACAGTATCCTCAACACTTTTTGGGCACTCTTTCTGTTGCCATAAGGCCTTCTTGTCCACATACGTTTTATGCATGAGAAGATATAAACAGCTATGACCAGAAGGAAGTGTTTTTGAAAGCAAGCGATAATCATCGCTAAGTCTTTTAAATGATATGGAAGACAAGTGTAATGAGCAAATCTGGGTACTGGCAGGAGTGACAAGTTATCACAAGTTATGGTTATCAAGAAAGGACAGAAAGAAGCTCAGTGCTTAAGAAAAGTGAATGGAAACGCGCTGCCTGAAAGCTCTGAAGTAGACACTGAGGTCTGGATGACAGCTTCCATTCTCATTTACTGCTTACCAAAGACTGATGGCAAGTAGTAGACGAAGGAATAAAGATAGCCCCGATCCTACATACACACAGCATCTTTCAGCAGTTCCTTTGGGAATATTAAAATTATTGTTTTTATATCCTAAACCCAGATAGAGTTCTAAAGAGTAATCGAGAATCTAACCAAAATGGCATTAACCCACAGGATTTGAAAGCACAGAATAATGGAGGTTAAAAATACATTTAAGAAGATAGGTTTGAAATTTAAACTAGTCTCTCATAATATTCAATATATAATTGATCTGATGTATGCACTTAACTGTATGGATATAAAATAGCATGCGGTGACATTTTATTTTTACTAAACTTAGGCTACCACATGTTTTTGGAAAGCCATCCATGAGTCATTGTATGAAATCATTCCTCTTTGGTAGCACAAATATATAGGCCTTTAACAAGTCAAAAATTAAGCCATCTTCTATCATTTTTGAAATAGAGTAGATTGATGGATGGTGTGTGCGTGCTCAGTCATGTCTGACTCTTTGTGACCCATGGACTTCAGCCTGCCAGGCTCCCCAGTCCATGGAATTTCCCAGGCAAGGATATTAGAGTGAGTCACCATTTCCTCCTCCAGGGGATCTTCCCTGAGTCTCCTGCGTCTCCTGAACTGGCAGGAGGATTCTTTACTGCTGCACCACCCAAGAAGCCTAGATTGATGGACAGAGTCAGGTAATTATGGATTACTGGTTTTGAATGTGTCAACTTGCAGGTATATCATCCCTTTTTTCAGTCATGGTGTCAATTGTCATCATCATCATTGTCATCATCCTCAAAAATGATAGAATGTTTGTACTGGAAGGAATATTAGAGATAAAGCTGCCAAACTGCTTAATTTTCAAGAAATTAAGGTCTAAAGAAGCTAAACAATACTGAACAACCTGGCATGAATTCAACTATCACCCCCCCCCCCCTTGCCAACACTTTGTAAGCCAATATTTAAGCCAATACTTTGCAACTAATTCTGTGCTACTCTGAATGTCTGCTTCTATCACACTGTATCTCATTGGATGTAAGACACTATCAAGTATCTAGCACACAATTATTTTATATATCATTTTAAAAACAGATAATGGACATTAAACTATGCTATGCCATTAACTGTATGCCACATCTTTACTTCAAAGATGTTAATTATGAAAAAATGGGTATCTTAGAATTACTGAAATATGGTATCACATACTAAACATGAAGGAAAGGATCACTTCTTGGTTCAATAACATTCATAATTAGACACTAATTGATGATTATCTAATTTATACAACAACTTTAATTCTATAAGCAATTGGGATCCAGAAGAACAAGTGACTTTCCTTAATCACACAGAGATCTGATACAAATATTAATGAAGTCACTGAATATAATCTCTACATGATAGAAAAAATAATAACTATATAGAAGTATATAAAATAAGTAACATTTCCCTTTACCTTCTTTTCTGAGGTCTAGGTCCCAAAAATGACCACTTTATATATTGTGTGTGTTTGGTTTTGGGGGAGACTGCCATCACAACTCTACATAATGTAATCAAGCTTCTTTTTATAGTTTATAAATATAATGTCTGATATTTTTTATTAAAGATGAATTTATACTATATTCTATAACTCCTGCCACTTCTCCACTTTGTTTCATTTTATTATTATATGTAGTTCTTCTAATGGTTTCTCTTTGAAGTTTAAATAGCACACTGAAGACTCAGATTTTTGATTCACACTGTGAGATATTGTTCATTACCTTCCCACTATTTATGATAATAATAAGCGGTGTGACTGGACCTAAGGTGAAATAATTATAATTCCTTTCCCATAAAAGGCTAGCAATTGACATCATGTTGTTTTGAATTCTCTAACTTTTTCCAAAATTTCACTTTTCTTAGATGAAATTGCCTACCTTTATTTACTGTATCCTGTTCCATCTTTCTTGCATTCATTTTATCATTTTGATCATTTTACTGAAGTACTTACTCCCTAAGAATGATACTTTACTGATAAAGTATACGAACAGTAAGTGTTCCAAGTATTATTGTGTTCAAATTTTTGTGTATTTCTCTGATAATTTAGCTGGATATAAATTTCTGGGTTTAAAATACACTCTGCTATACTTAAAATGGATAACCAACAAAGACTTATTGTATAGCACAGAGAACTCTGCTTGTATGTGGCAGCCTGCCTGGGAGGGGAGCTTGAGGGAGAATGGTTACATGTATATATATGGCTGAGTACCTTTGCTGTCCACCTGAAGCTATCACAACATTGTTAATCAGCAATTCAGTTCAGCACAGTCGTTTAGTCATGTCTGACTATTTGTGACCCATGAACCACAGCACGCCAGGCCTCCCTGTCCATAACCAACTCCAGGAGTCCACCCAAACCCACAGACATCGAGTCAATGATGCCATCCAGTCATCTCATCTTCTGTTGTCCCCTTCTCCTCTTGCCCTCAATCTTTCCCAGCATCAGGGTCTTTTCTAGTGAGTCAGCTCTTCGCATCAGGTGGCCAAAATATTGGAGTTTCAGCTTTAACATCAGTCCTTCCAAAGAACACCCAGGATTGATCTCTTTTGGGATGGACTGATTGGATCTCCTCGCAGTCCAAAGAGACTCTCAAGAGTCTTCTCCAACACCACAGTTTAAAAGCATCAATCTTTCGGCACTTGGCTTTCTTTATAGTCAAACTGTCACATCCATACATGACCACTGGAAAAAGACTAGACAGACCTTTGTTGGCAAAGTAATGTCTCTGCTTTTTAATATGCTGTCTAGGTTGGCCATAACTTCCTTCCAAGGAGTGTCTTTTAATTTCATGGCTGCAATCACCATCTCCAGTGATTTTGGAGCCCAGAAGAATAAAGTCAGCCACTGTTTCCACTGTTTCTCCATCTATATGCCATGAAGTGATGGGACTGGATGGCATGATCTTAGTTTTCTGAATGTTGAGCTTTAAGCTAACTTTTTCACTCTCCTCTTTCACTTTCATCATGAGGCTATTTAGTTCTTCTTCACTTTCTGCCATAAGGGTGGTGTCATCTACATATCTGAGGTTATTGATATTTCTCCCAGCAATCTTGACTCCAGCTTGTGCTTCATCCAGTCCAGGGTTTCTCATGATGTACTCTGCATATAAGTTAAATAAGCAGGGTGACAATATACAGCCTTGACGTAATCCTTTTCGTATTTGGAACCAGTCTGTTGTTCCATGTCCAGTTCTAACTGTTGCTTCCTGACCTGCATACAGGTTTCCCAAGAGACAGGTCAGGTGGTCTGGGATTCCCATCTCTTGAAGAATTTTTCACAGTTTATTGCGATCCACACAGTCAAAAGCTTTGACATAGTCAATAAAGCAGAAATAGATATTTTTCTGGAACTCTCTTGCTTTTTTGATGATCCAGTGGATGTGGGCAATTTGATCTCTGGTTCCTCTGCCTTTTCTAAGTCCAGCTTGAACATCTGGAAGTTGAAGCCTGGCTTGGAGAATTTTAAGTATTGCTTTGCTAGCGTGTGAGATGATGCAGTTGTGCAGTAATTTGGGCATTCTTTGGCCTTGCCTTTCTTTGGGATTGGAATGAACACTGACCTTTTCCAGTCCTGTGGCCCCTGCTGAGTTTTCCATATATCCTGGCATATTGAGCGCAGCACTGTCATAGCATCATCCTTCAGGATTTGAAATAGCTCAACTGGAATTCCATCATCCCCACTAGCTTTGTTCGTAGTGATGCTTCCTAAGGCCCACTTGATTTCACATTCCAGGATGTCTGGCTCTAGGTGAGTGATCACACCTAGAGCAATATTCTAGTATATCAATATCTAGTAATCAGCAATACTCTAGTATAAAATAAAACATTTTTTAAACAACCCTCAAAACTTTGAGGAAATAGTTCCATGATCTACTTCCCACTGATGCCTGAGTAGTTCTCCTCCTTATCAAGTGACCTCCTTTTTTTCTCCAAAAGTCTTTAGAATTTTCTTTGTCCTATAGGTTTTTAAATTTCACTAGATTGTATCTAGGTGTGGTTTGGAGGTTTTGTTCAGTTTTGTTTTTTGTTTTTTTTATTAAACACACTTGGAATTTCATGGACTTTTTCCATTTAAAAACTATCTATTTCTTCAGACCTGTGTTGATGTTTTGTTTTTTGTTTCATGGCTTATTAATATCCTCTCCTCCCTCAACTTTATTTCCTATTTTTAACCTTCACATTAGAAGAATATTGTATCAATTAAAATATTCATTGATATATTTCAGCTTTTCTAATTTTTTATTCAACTTTTTATTGCCTAGCTCTGTGTTCTCAAGTTTATCTTTCAAATAATAGGCTTGGTATTCACACAAGTCTATTTTACTCCTCAGTCATCCAATGAATGATTTTTATTTAAGTAAACAATTCTAAGTTTTTTCTTGTTCTTTGTTTCTTTTCCATTAAGGCTTATTTTTGATTCATGGGCACAAATTTTTCTGAGGTTAATAATTAGATTTATATATATAATTTATATATATATATATATATTTTTTATTTAACTGAAATATCTCCCTTTCTAAGAGGGATTTTGAGTCTTTATGGTAGATACTGTGGTGTGCTGCCCAGATTTCTATCCAGGAAGATGCTGTTACCCTAACTGTGAGTGCATTCCACTGTCAGCCCCATCAGTTGCAGAGAGTCCCCAGGACGATACCTCTTCCCTAGATTTCCCACATCTCACGCGGGCTTGACATGGCCTAACGTGGGACAACTCTGAACTGCCACTTCAGTCCAGAGCTTCTCTTATGATTGGCTGAGGTTCTTATTAGGCCCACATCACAGTTCCATTTCTCCCTATGCCATGAGAAAGAAGGAAATCATGGAATTTATTCAGCCATGAGAAAGAAGAAAATCTTGCCACTTAAAACCACATGGATGGGGCTTGAGGACATTATGCTAAGTGAGATAAGTCAGACAAAGAAAAATACTATTTGATATCACTTATACATGTAATCTAAAAAAAACTGAACTTATAGAAACAGAGATAGCATGGTGGTTGCCAGAGACTGGGATTGGGGAGAACTTGTCTAAGGGTACAGACTTACAACTAATAGATAAATTAGTTCTGGATACCCAGTGCCCAGTGTAGTGATTATATATAGCCAATAATACTGTATCCTTCACACTGCTAAGAGCATAGGTCTTGATTATTCTCACCACAAAAAAAAGAAATGATAATTACGGGATGCGAAAGAAGTGTCAGCTAATGCTTTGGTGGTAATCAGACTGCAATGTATAAATGTATCAAATCAATACTTTATATCCCCTAAACTTACAAAACGTTGTGTCAATTATCTCACTTTAAAAAAAAATGAATGTATCACTTCTATTTCTTAAATGGCAAAAGGATTCAGAGAAGAGATGAGATGTTATAGATGCCAGAAAAGATATTGACTTTGTCTCTAATGCATTCTGTAAAAGGTGGATAATAGCAGATCTTATGTTTTGTATATTACAGCAACATTAAAATAAAGTAACAGTTTCACTTTCCTCCTCAATACTTTATGCTACCAAGAAAATCTCTCAGCAGAGAGTGGTTTTGAAATAAGTATTATTGACTGACAAAACCAGAAGAAATTTAAAATATTTTAAACCATCGCCTCATTTCCATTTTCAAAAATGAGAGCTCATTGAGCTCCTCTGAAGTCAAAGCAGCTTGAAAAGTATGTGATAATTTGAGGGCAGGCCAACAACCTGATCCAAAACATTTCAAATGCCGAGAATAAATGTAAAGTGCATCTCGACACTATAAAGACATGGTTAATCCTACTCACACAGAGTGGGAAATGCGAGATCAAATTTACTATAAATTGATTATCTTCCTTCTTTCCCTGAATTAAAGTTTTCTAAATTTCAAGCTATGAGTAATGACAAAGAAATGAACTAAATCCTATGTTGTCTGAATCTAACCATCTGCTATTCAAAATTATGTTTAGAAAAGGACATAGGGACAAAACAACCAAAATCTCTGCTACTGTAAACATTCTTTAAAGAAAGAAAAATTCCTTACATAGCAAGAATCTCACATGAAAATAAACCTTGAAAATTTTTGACCATGAAAAACAAAGCATTGAGACATTTTTAATGAAAATGTTACATCAGTTTCAGATTTGAATCCAGGGCTTTTAAAATATAAGGTACTTAAAATTATTTATACTGTTATTTTAGTTTAACAATACTGATTCCATATATGTAGCTTTTTTTAGAATCAACCATAGAGTAGTAAAAATTTGATACTTCTAGTCTTTAAAATACATATACACAGAACAACTTCATAGCTATTTACAGATAAAAGTAAAATTTAAATGCACTATTTCTAGCACTTATCTCATGAATATGGCAGATTTTCTGGGTATTCCCATAATTATGTAGCTGTGATTTCTATGTATAGCTTAATTAGTTCTTATTTTTCATATTAATGAAATAAATCACAATCATAAATAAACCAAAATAGTATACTACTCTCCCCTCAGCAAGAAACCAAAACCTTTTGTTGAAAAATAATTTTGTCCTTTCGTATCAAGAGGCAGAATGTGAAATGGCTAAGAATGTGTGCTTAGAATCAGAACCCCTGGGATGGATTCCAAGCCTCTCTATGCATGATTCTATAATTTTGAGCAGATTTCCCAGCCAGATATCTAAGCCCTAGTATCCTCATTGGGTTTCTGATTCATGTTGGGTTCTCTGGTGGCTCAGTGGTAAAGAATCTGACTGCCAGTGCAGGAGATACAGGTTTGATCCCTGGGTCAGGAAGATCCCCTAGGGAAGGGAATGGCAACCCACTCAGTATTCTTGCCTGGAGAATTCCATGGACAGAGAAGCCTGGTGGGCTACTGTTCATGGGGTCACACAGAGTTGGACATGACTGAAGTGACTGAGCACACACACATGCATATACATATATATGATATATATAATACATAGATTATATATGATACATAGATTATATATATATATACATAGATTATATATAATACATAGATTATATATATACATAGATTATATATAATACATAGATTATATATAATACATAGATTATATATAATCTATATACATGCAATTATTCTTCTCAGAGGAATTTTTACCTTGTAAATCAAAACTAAGCTTTAATGAAAAAGGAACAATCAGGGAACAAGAACAAATTTTAAAAATATGCTTCCTTTAAAAATAATTCAGTGGATGACCAGAGAAAAGCTGAGAGTTGTAAGAATAAGTATAAAATATTAAAAATCAAACAAATTCAGAGTTTAGAAGAAGCAGTAGTCTGGTTTCATGCTAAAGTACCTATTTCCGTAAGAAGCTGGGCAACTGAGAAGCCTAAACAGTGAAATCAAAGCAAGGCAAGAATGTCTGTAACAACTTCAGGGCAGTTATTTTATCATTCCTGCTATTCCCCTTGCTTGAAAGATGAATCCAAGGAGTTTCAACAATAGAAAGAGATAAGAGTACCCGTGCATAATTTTTCTCCATCTTTCTAGCTTGATTTCACTTGGAAGTAGGAAATGTTAAATGATAATGAGAACCTAAATGGTAATTTGAAGACTCCCCTCAACATAAATATGTAATGAGCAATGGGCCAAACCTATGATGTCCCATCAGTGGCAGTTTCAAAGAACAGAACCTGAGGGTTGAAGTGACAGCTTTCTTCATAATGAGGCAGCAGTTCAGGGAGAAGGCTGCAAGGATTTTAGGCCAATGCACTCAGCTGCCAAACAAGGCAGAGGGGCCCTCAGCAGCTGACCCACCAACACTTCCCCTCCTAAGAAAAGCAGCTTTGGAATTTATGCCTCAAGCACCTATTCGAAAGACAGTGAGACCGAGGGGTATTAAAAAGCAAAGACGTTGTATTGAGCCTAGTTTCTTGTCTCTTTCAACTCTTGTTCCCTGTTTATGTTCATATTTATCAGCTTCATGTAGCAGTGATTATTTTAATCACATTCATTCCAGAAGACTTTTTTAAAAAAATATTTTATCTGTCTGCTTTAACACATTTCTATCTTTCTGCCTGTAAGCCCCAGTCTGCCCTGCACCACCAGTGTCTTCTCTACCTTGTATCAGCTTCTTCAGTTTGCAGAAACGAGCCTGAAGATAGTAATGAGCCGAAAGAGGGCATGCCTTGCCAACATAGTATGATTTTAGGGACAGCTCATAAGATTTGGAACTGAAAGAGACACGAACTATCCCTCATTTTAGGTAAGGACTCTGAAGTCAAAAAAAGATTTAAAGAGAAAAACCGTGTCCCAGGTCACATGGCTGCTTCTGCCCCCACACCTGGCCCTGTGTTAGGGCTGGGCTGTGCTGGCCTCTGTTCCACCCACTGAGGCAGCAGCTGCCCCAGCTCCAGGTCCCAAGCCCAACCCAGGATTCTGACTTTTCCCACTCTTCCATATTCATGTAAAGTGCTGTGCCATGGGACATAGGATCCAGCTTCTAAGAGGCAAAACCCGGACGTACAGAAGATGACAATCAGGAGCTGACAGATTCCTCTCCCTTCCTCCCTCTCTGAGACTGTTCTGAAGTGCCGTGGGCTCCACAGCTCATCCCATCCACACCTAGCTGTGGTTTTTCACTGTCATGCAAGTTTGGTAATGAACCACCCCACCCTGACTGATTCTCCTCCCTTGCCTCTCCTGGCTTTTTGCCTCACTACTGCCCTCCTTCCTAGTATGATATTATGGCGAAATGTTTCGCTCCAGGCTCTATTTTCTGCAGAGTCCTGACTACATATTTTGAGTCATTCCTCCAAGAGAGGTACTCCACAAACTGAAACACATGTGTGTTGCTTTCCCTGAGTTCACCGCAATAAGTATGCCACAAACTAAGGGCTGTATTTCAATACATGACTGGTCCTAATTTATACATGCAATAAAATAAAAATATTCAACTTTGCTCTATTAATCTTTGTTCTTTTATAATTTCCAGATATGCATTCCAAACTGTACTTGAAAGTCTTTTTCTCCCAGTTATTTTACTCTACCAAGATTTTCATGGGCTTCCCAGGTGATGCTAGTGGTAAAGAACCCCCCTGCCAATGCAGGAGACGTAGCTTTGATCCCTGGATCAGGAAGATCCCCTCCAGAAGGAAATGGCAACCCACTCTAGTATTCCTGCCTGGCAAATTCCATGCACAGAGAAGTACAGCCCATGGGGCTGCCAAGAGTCAGACACTACTGTGTGACTGAGCACACTGCGGTAAAGAATCCGCCTGCCAACTCAGGAGACATAAGAGACGTGGGTTCAATTCCTGGGTGGGGAAGATCCTCTGGAGGAGGAAATGGCAATCCAATCCAGTATTCTTTCCTGGAAAATTCCTTGGACATGGAAGCCTGGCTGGTTACAGTCCATAGCGTCTCAAGGAGTTGGACATGATTGAAACAACTTAGCACTAGCACAAGCTCTTCATAAGCTTTCATTTGAAAGTGTATTGTTTGAAATATTTCTACAGCTCACCCAAGTTTTGATGGTGCAGATTAAAATTTTTTTTCTCCTTAAGTCAAAGTTTTAAAAGAGAGGAATGTTGTTCTTAAAAATGCAGAGCATGCATACATATGAGAATAGAAGGCTTAATATTTTACCAATTTCTCCTCTATGGTGGCTCAGATGGTAAAGCGTCTGTCTACAATACAGGAGACCTGGGTTCCATCCCTGGGTCAGGAAGATCCCCTGGAGAAGGAAATGGCAGCCCACTCCAGTACTATTGCCTGGAAACTCCCATGGAAGGAGGAGCCTCGTAGGCTACAGTCCATGGGGTCGCAAAGAGTTGGACACGAATGAATGACTCCACTTTCTACTTTTCTCCTCTATCTAGAGTAGACATGTAAGACACACATTTTTTGGAGAATACAATAAAAAAAGGAGAGATAGTTGTTAAAATACTGTTCCATCACCTCTAGATTACTGAGTAAAGCTCACACCATCAAAAGAAGAAAATTAATGCATTAGCAAGGAAGACTGAAAGGATATCAGATTATAAATACTTAACTTACAGGAAGTATAGGAGGTTTTGTTAGTTTCCATTGAATTAGTTGATTCAACTGAAGCTTTCAGATCTATTTATAATTAAGCTCAATGATAGTGATATATTGGAGATGAACTACATTTTCATTAATAGAATGTTCAAAGGATGTGGAGAGGCTATACTAGGTCCTAAAGATCATGAATATTGTAGACATTCAGTCCAACTTGAGGACATTCAAACAATGGCATCTTGTCATAGGCCATTACAACCAAACAGAGTCAATGAAGAATTCACAACAGTACAGGCTCTCAAAAAGGAAAATATTAGACTCCTTTGCCTTTAAAAATAAACTTTCTTTTGGATATTTTAAGGTTGTGTTCCCTGAGATACAGTGAAAGCTAAAGAATGCTTTCATTAAGCGGGTTCCAACATAACACCACTGAGAGGATATCAACTGAAATCTCAGCACAGGGGTGGTGGTGTCTTACAAACAACAAATAATAGACCAAAGACTGAGTGAACAGATGTCTACCACTTTAGGAAGGTAGCTACACATCCATCTTGTTTTCCTCTGTGGAAAGTTGGGTGGATTATGGTGTACACTTTTCTTTTCAGCTTTTAACACACTGGTCTTTGAGAAAGTTATCAAATCCCTGAGAACATGAATTTCCCTTCTGTCAAGGCAGCCTTCATTTAAATGAGGCAGTCATAATAGAAATTTACAAAACTCCTCTAAATGTGCTGGCAGCTTCCTTGCTTGAATTGAGTACATGAGCACTCACATATCTTTTTCAGAATATCAGGTACTCCTGATCTATACAATTGGTGATTAGGGAACATAATAGAAAAGCATTTCGAAAAGCATGCTTTTTAAAATGTGTTTGGTATATTAAAAATATGTTTGAAAGGGTAGGGAAGAAAGAAGTAACTTTGAAATCAGTGGTCCACCAGCTTCAGTAAAGAAAACCTTATCTTTAGGAGCTAAGGATTAGGAGTGAAAAAGAAGGGAGGAGGGAGGCACCAAGGAGGCTGGGTGCCTTGGCCAGAATAAAAATAAAACTAGCCACTGTTAGAAGCTTGGAAATATATGACTATTGCTGATTGGAAGGTGAGCATCACAGGAAGACAGGAGAGAAAGAGAGAGAAAAGGAATAGCATCTTTTCTATTTTTTTCTGAAATAGGCAACATCAAGCAGTTGTCCTTCTAAGCAATATGCTATAAACTAGCTTCCTACACTGTGAGCTCCTGGAGAACAAGGTCTGTGTCTTCTTTATATCTTTTATCCCCAACAGGCACATAATATGTGACACATAGAAGGTGTGCAATAGGCGTTTACTGGATGAATAATTGACCAGGCTGCTCTTTAGTAAGAAGGAAGCTCAGCCAAGCAGGATACAGAAACACAAGAAGTTAGCTCATGGAAGATGTTATCCATTAGTGACCACCACATGCAGAGAAGCAGAGAAAAATACAGCCTACGAGATCCTCCCCCCTGTCTTTTATCTTCTGTCTCCACCATTCGAGTTTTATAAGATTCCTGAAGGAAGCCACCTTGGGCAAAGAAGTAGACAGCATCTTTTTATATTTTAATCACTGCTGATACCTAACATTCTTTCTTGAAATATAACATTATCTGCTGAAATGGTACTGTTGAGGCTAGGGCATCCATACCTTACCCCCTGTCTCACCTTCTTTACCAGTTCACTCTACCAGCATCCCAGTTTTACTTCTACATCACAGACATGCATATTCAGAATCACATTTACTTTATTTACTTGTGAAGTTCACACATTCATGGCACCCATTTGATTGTAGAATAGCTTGAAAATATATTCTAGTCACATTTTAGGTTTATAATTAAGAAAAATATTGGCTCAAATCCCAATCTGTAGAAATAACTCTTCTTCTTCTACCATCAAATGTATTCCATGGCTATTTGTTTGGGAGGTTTTAATGTCCCCAAACACCAATTCAGAACAGAACATAGGGTAAGTCATTACTTAAAGCACAGCTACACTTTAAATTGAATGTTTAAGTGACTTGGTGAATTTGTTTTTTCTAGGTGACATTCACATTGTTTATTGTTTGGCACACCCATGTGCGATTCTCCTGAATACTAACATTAAAAAAAAAAACACCGCTGAAATACTGGGACACTCCCCATGATGTCTCCTTATAGCAAGTGTGTCTGTCCCAGAAGCATATGCCACTAGCACATACAGAGCAGCCAGACCCAAGCTCTCCTTAATGGGTGACTCTCACGAACTAGCTGACACCTTGGTTTGACACACAATCCTGTCAATCCTAGTTTTCTGACTTTGGCTATTCTCTTGCTTACGGCTTCATCTTTCCATTTTGGCAAATGCTCCCAGAAACAAAGCCCCTTTGTTTCTACCCACTAGAACTCTAGATGCATATTCCGCCCCAGGTGGTAGTTTTCATCTGGTTTGTCCCCAGCTTACAGAAAGAATTTGTACAATAGTTTGATCTACAGTAGACTATATCATGCAAACCATGCATGATATTTGTGCTAATACATGATGTTTAACATAAGACTTTCTCAGCATGACAAATTATCAGATACATGAAGCTCATCTTTTCAAGTCTCCCCTTTTGCCAGTTTATTAACTAAATATCGTAGCCATCAAAATAAACACACCCACCTCTGACGATGCCTAGCTTGATTTACTGTCATTCAAGGATTATTAGACCTTACCTCAATCCAAACAGTGACCTCACAGCCCAACTCCTTTGGGCACATTCCCTCTCCTGGGCCTCACCTCCCTTGCAAGTTCCCTTTTGCTTCATTTTGACCATTTTTGTCTCATTACTCTACTGACATCTACTTATCCTCTCAAGGAGAGACTTCCCCACCAAATCTAATAGACACTAAGTTGCTAATACTGGTAAAGCTTATTATGAAATCAGGTTTTGAGTAGCTTCGTTCTAGTGATGAGCAACTGTTCACTAGTAGTCAAATCTCAGTCATCAGCAGCAAAATTAAGAGGAGATACTCCAGGGAAGAAATCCTTCTCATAGGAACCTACATATCTCTTCTACACAAAATGGACTGACCTCCTACCCTCAGTCCTCAGCCTTCCAAAGTGTAAATGATCAACATGACTAAACTCTAAGCATCCACTGAAGACATTAATTAAATGACATCCTCTCCTACCACTGCCAGTGATTAGATTTCCTATCAGATTCTATTGTTTCCTATTAACCAAATGTCAAGGTCTCTAATTTAATGAAATTGATATATCATCAACTCAGGATGTTCCTGATAAATTCTACAGTGTTCTTCATTCAGTAAAATATCTTTCTTGATCTCTAGAGTCAATTACTTCATAAAGGAAAACCTGAGATTTAATTGAGCAAAATTTAGCAAATTCCATTGCTGAGAGCTTTATTTATGTGCTGCTAAATCATCAAACAATGATATAAAAACTAGAAGTTCTCTTGTCAGAGATGACCTCCACACCAAGGCCAGAAAATATCTCTCAAGATTAAAATAGTAAACTTTCTCCATTAAGGCAGAAAAAAGAAAATTTGATTATTAAGAGTGACTTAAATAGCAAAATCTATGTTTAGCAAGAGTGCAGAATATCCCAGTCTCAAAAGTAATTATCCTAAAAGTAATGGTGAATGAAATTGAGTTTAAAATTCAATCTTAAAATTGAAAGGCATTATCAATTCTAAATCTGAGATGAAAAGAAAAGCAGAATTTTCTAGTTTTCACATCATGCCCTGTGTGATGATTCTAAGCCTCTGTGTTTGCTTTTCCCTTCAATTGGGAAAAACCCACTCTCCTTGACCCCTTGGCCAAAGGCTCTTTCAAGACTCTTGTTCAAATGAAATCTTTCCAAATATGATGGGACACTAATGATGGAAAAATCAGACATTACATGCTTTGTGATATGGATGTGATACATTAGGAAATATTCATATCTGCCTGTAAAATATAATTGCAAAAAAAGAAGAAGCTCTATCTAATCAAGCTCCTCAGTCTAACAATCAGTTTATTGGAAACATATGAACAGAAAAACCAGCTAAATGACACCACAGAGAAGCAATTAACCAAATGCAGAATATGGGACAGAATAAAAATACAAAGATACATCATAACCAAATGCAATAGGTTGATCTTCTTTTGCTTCCAATTCCAACAAAATAACTCTAAAAAGATATTTTTGAGATAATTAGGTAACTTTGAGTATGTACTGGGTATTAGATGATATTAAGGCATGATCATTATTTAGATATTATAATTAGGTGACTCATATTAAAATATTCTTCTCAGTTGTCAGAGAGTCATGTTAAGTGAAATGACATGGAATTTGCTTTAAAATACTTAAGCAAAAAAAAAAAAGAGTAGACTATAGTTGAAGTAAGATTGGAAAAATTATAGAAATCATTGATGCTGGTGAAAGGTACCTGAGGATTCACTGAACAACATTCTCTACTTTTGTATCTTTGAAAATTTGCATAACAAAATGTTTTGAAGTGCTGAATACATACAGTGTGGAGTAAAATCACAGAACTCTGTGTATATGAAGGTGAATAAAAGCTCCAGAGCTTACAGTCTCAAGCAGGAAAAACAATATTAAGCAATTTAATTTTATGAATGGTTAATAAATTAGAATTTGTTGTTAGTGTTTCAGAAGAAAAATACAGTGTGTCATGAGAATGAGCCCCTATATTTTCCTCAACATGCAGCTCAACCACCACACCAACTCAGAGGGCTTTTGTCCTAAGACATTCAATTCTCTCTCCTTTGTCCCTTAACTCTTATACCATACACAATTTTATTGATAACATCTATTATAATTTACTGTACATGTTTGACTTATGTCTGCTTAATCCATGCCCACCTCAAGTTTATAAGGACTTTAATGATAGGGAACACTATTCAATCCAGTTCTGGGTTAACTGGGCCTGTGTAGATGCTCAGTTCAGTTCAGTTCAGTCGCTCAGTCATGTCTGACTCTTTGTGACCCCATGAATCGCAGCACGCCAGGCCTCCCTGTCCATCACCAACTCCCAGAGTTTACCCAAGCTCATGTCCATCGAGTGGGTGATGCCATCCAGCCATCTCATCCTCTGTTGTCCCCTTCTCTTCCTGCCCCCAATCCTTCCCAGCATCAGGGTCTTTTCCAACACTACCTGGTCCCAGTACAACCACCTTCTCACCTAATGGTTGGGCTGTACACTGGTAATCATTGCTCAGATACATTATTGGAGCAAAGTTTTGAAATTAACTGCTTGATAAGGACACAGACTTCTGATGGGCAGGCCCTCCACCTGCCACTACACTAAAGCCACATCAGGCCAAATGCCAGGACCCAGATGGACAGAAGGACCTTAGTCTGATCTCTGACACCTCGACTTCCTGACTTCACAGCTCATGTCTCCTCACTTCTGTTCACCCCAAATTGGGGTTTGAGTTCTTCTTCTGTCCTTTGGAAAACCTCTCATTGGAGGTAGAAGAACCTAGATTCAAAGCAGAATGAAGCCAAAACTCTCCAAGAAAACCAAGTATCTTCTCTCTCTTGTGTGTGTTGTGCTAAGTCAATTCAGTCATGTCTGACTCTTTGCAACTACATGGACTGTATGCCACTAGACTCCTCTGTCTATGGGATTTTCCAGGCAAGGATACCAGAGTGGGTTGCCACTTCTTACTCCCAGGGATCTTCCCGACCCAGGAATCAAACTCAACTCTCTTAGGTCTCCTGCATTGGCAGGCAGGTTCTCTACCACTAGTACTCCTGGGAAGCCCACTACGCACCCTAATGTAATCATAGAAGTGATTATATTTCCTAATACATCCATTACCTTTGCCATATTCTATTTTTAGAAGCAAGTCAAAGGTCTCACCTACACTCAAAGGCCAGATATAAACATGGGAGCCATCCCAGGGTCTGTCTGCTACATGTATGAACAACATTTGCACTATAATATTACTATAAATTAATTTGCTTTTCAAATTGCAGAATCAATGTACAAAGAATAGCTATTAATATTCATTATAAAGTTCATAACAGGAGAGATGAAAAATATTAAAAGGTATGTTCTAGAGTGGGTAAATGAATAAATGGAGAGTGTGTTATTGAAAGTCATAAAGGTGACCATTGGAAAAACTAAAAATAAGACATAAATTTTTAAAAAATAGGGGGAAAGTGAAGAGTTTGCTGGTAACTTTTTAAAAAAAATTTGAATTTTATTTATTGTACTGTTTATTTTTGGCTGTGCTGGGTCTTTGTTGCTGCACATGCTTTTCTCTAGTTGTGGCAACTGGGTATACCCTTTGTTGCATTGCTGGCTTCTCATTGTGGTGGCTTCTCTTGTTGCAGAGCATGGGCTCTAGGGCACGTGGGGCTCAGTAGCTGCAGCTTCCAGGCTTGAGAGCACAGGTCCAAGAATTGTGGTGATTGGGCTTGGTTGCTCCACTGCATGTGGGATCATCCCAAATCAGGGACTGAACCTATCTCTTGCATTGGCAGGCAATTTTTTTTTTTAACCACTGAGCCACCAAGAAAACCCTGATATTTGTTTTTTGATTTATGTTTTCCCTCCATCCTTTATAAAGGGAATCAATATTTTCTAGTAGTCAAACTAGAAATCAAACTACAAGTATATTGTTTAAATGGTAATCATTGAAAGAAGTAAAAAACAAAAGCCACTAATGCTTGCTTGCATGGCACAGACTGGTGGTGGAAACAGGCAAGAAAGAAGACTCATCATTGTTTTAGACTCTTGTATACTACTTGATTTTTTTTTACCATCTCATTATTTTCATATTATTTTTAAATTTGCTTCAAACATAAGACATTTTAGGAATTGGGTGACAATATTTACATCAAATATAAAAGCTTGAAAGGAACATAAAGATTGTAAACACCAAGTCATAGAGAAATCACATTGTTTAACCTAGATTGGGGTTCCCAATCTCCAGGCTTCAGACCAGTGCTTCCTATCAGGTGAGTTTGTGGCGTTAGATTAGGAATAAGGTGCATGATAAATGTAATATGCTTGAATCATTCCGAAACCACCCCCCTTTCCCAGTCCGTGTAAAGTTTTCTTCCATGAAACCCATCCCTGGTGCCAAAAAGGCCTTGGACCACTGGAGATCATCCTGCTGACTTGGGGCAGAGTCATCAGTAGAACCTTAGTCTTCTGATTCTAAAGCCATTCCCCAATCCCATACAACACAGTGCTCAAATACATTTAAGCAAAAGGCAGGAATTCTGGGTTTCAGTTCTGGATTTGCCATAATTTGTTTGGGGTAAGTCATTCATTGAACTTTAGTTTCCTCATGTATAAGTTGCACAATCATGTATACATTAGTGATTTTTAACTTTTTTTTAAGCAGCAAAATGTACTGTTCAAGTGAAATACTGGAGTCTCAGATTTGACAAAAGCTTGAAATGCGAGGGAAAAAAGTCAAACCTGAGCTTCTTTGACTAAAAAGGGAGAATGAACGCTCAGGCTTCTACAGCCCAGGCAGACTCTTTCAGAGTCTAGAAATTTCTGCGGTCCAAGTATGTGAAAACCATAAAATAAGGTTCTAATTGAGAGGCTGGGTGGGTGGGGAGGCAGAGAGTCCACATTTCCAACAAACTTCCAGGTGGTGCTAATGTTGCTGGCCTTGTCATAAGTCACTAGATGCTCTCAAGGCTCTTTCTAATGTCTGGGTGGATTTTATCTTATCTTCATTTCCTACTTAACATCTATCTTTATGAGCCCACTGACAACAGAGATCAATCTCAAAGAGTATCAGTAGCTCTCGATTTACTAGTGAAGTCTACTAGTGAAGGAGCAGGATCATCCGAGGCTGCAGTGAGGTACCAGGGCACAGCGATGGAAGACATGACCTCTGGGTGTTACAATTGCAGGTCTTAGTTGTCCCACTTATTGGTTAGGTGACCTTGGCAAGTAACTTCACCTCTGTGAGCGTTAGGTTTCTCATCTGTAAGACGGAGATAAAAGTAGCTATCTTGAAGGTTGTTGGCAGGATTATAAATGGTATCTATCTTTAACATCCTTAGCATGATGCCTTGAATGCTACGAAAAGTGTGAAAGTGATAGTCGCTCGGTCATGCCTGACTCTTTGCTATCCCATGGACTGCAGCCCACCAGACTCCTTTGTCTATGGAATTTTGCAGGCAACGATTCTGGAGTGGTTTGTCATTTCCTTCTCCAAGGAATCTTCCCCACCCAGAGATCAAACCTGGGTCTCCTGCCCTGCAAGCAGATTCTTTACCGACTGAGCTAACAGGGAAGACAATGGGCAATCAATAAATGTTAGCCATTAAAGGCGCATAGGGGATATTTTAAAGAATTGCTTGCAAAGCCTTAAATCTAGTATCAAAGTACCTATGTATAAAGAATTCTAACCTGTGGTTGGTAGACTCACGGCAAAGGTACGATGTACAGGGCAAAAGCACATGAAGGGTTCAGTAGCTGAAATAAACTGCTATTTTCCACCAGGGCCCTACTGACTATTTACAGCCTATCAGGACAACAGTGTCATGATTTCATTACAGTTACCCAATGTATCACCAGAAAGTATTGTTCACATAATGTGTCTTTGTAAGAACAAGTTATAAATAAAATACAGACAAGAACAGATCTTTTCTAACTGACTAAAATCTGCTCTGAAACATTGATTCCACCTCCTTAGCTCTTCTGTCTTTTTCTTCCTGATAAAATCTCTACTGTTATAAGAATATATATATATCCTCAAAACCAAGAATTAACATTCTTTCCATCATATCAAAACTATGCCCTCTAATAATTTCCCCCAGCTCACAACAGACAAGTTACCAAAATAATTTTTGTGAAGATTCTGCACTACAGAATTCTAGATTTAAAGAGAGGAGGTCATACCACATTACTGGGAAACATACTCAAGAATGCTCTGGCTCATTCTGATTTTCTCTGAAGTGGTACTCCCTATGACAATATAACTCATTGTGTGGGGTAGCCTAGGAATTCAGTGATTTTGCGCTGAGGCATCATGCTAAATTTTGGCAAAGTATTGTGCAAAGATCCAGCCTCGATCAAAATGCAATTCTGGAAAGCTTAACCATGAATAGACAGCTAATTTACAAAATAATTGAAAACTTAATCTGTCAGTAGAATATGAAAGAATAAATGCTAAAGCTTCATCAAATGATTATTGACTAGAGGCTGCACATATTTTCAAAAATAAAACAATTTATTAGAAGCACATATATTGCAGAAGGGCAACTACACAAGGCAAAAAATCAATTTGTTGAGTCTTAGTGAGTCTCCTGGGGGCTTCCCTGGTGGCTCAGTTGTAAAGAATCCACCTGCCAATGCAGGAGACACAATAGATGCAGGTTCAATCCCTGGATCAGGAAGAACCTCTGGAGTAGGAAATGACAATCCACTCTAGTATTCTTGCCTGGGAAATCCCACAGACAGATGAGTCTGGTGGGTTACAGTCCATGGAGTTGCAAAAGGGTCAAACACGACTTAGGGACTAAACAACAACAAAGTGAGTCTCCCAGAGAATACTAAAGAAAAGAAGGTAGAGATAAAGCTTACCTACATGTTCCAATATGATATATTTTGTTTTCTCAAATTCAAGAAGTAACATTGTCATTTTTATAACCTCTAGATTAAAAAGCAAGTGAATGGACTTATTCCCCAAAGTTACCTCTAACAGGTTGTATGACCTTGGGCAAGTCATTCAATTTCTCTGAACTTTGACTTTTTATTGAATGAATGGATTGATCATTTCAATTATAATGTTATTACAAGTATACTTATAAATATGTTTATTTTATTGAAATATATAGAAAACTATATAAACTTCTAATTTTTCTACATTTGTTCTGTGTTTATTACTGCAACCCTTTCAATACTCATTTTTTACTTTGCTCTAATCTTTCAGAAACTTAAGAGTAACAAATATTAAATGATTAAAATAAATTGTATTTGAGAAGGAGGGGTATACATGTGAGAAAAAGAGACACCCAAAAGACACCTAAAAGTTCACACCTAAAAGAATACATATGTGTTTAAGGTAAATGAATAGCCCTTTCTAAAACAAACCTAGGTTTTAGTTTTATTTGATTTGTGTATATACACTGTGCCTCCTGGAGAAGAAGTTCAGCTTCAGAAAGATTCTGCACGGTATGTGTTACAATCTTGCAGGCATCTAGGGAGTTATGGGGCATCATGCCCATTAGAACTGTTTCTTCCCTATAGAATTACTCTTCCTTCTCTTCCATGACAGTTCTTCATATTATTTCCCAAACGGCACAGAGTCTTATATCTGGTAGCACTCAATAAATGCTTGCGGAATGAAATTGCTAGCTGATGTGAAAATAGAGCAAAGGAAGCAGTGTCTCCTGAACTTCTTTCTCCAGGGTCTATAAGTGCCTTTCTCTTACTTTGAGGTCTCAGTGTCCATCCTACCAAGGAAGTCTGCCCTTTCTCTGGTTCTCTGCCTTTTCTCTAGTTCTCTAGTTCTCTGGGAACCTCCTGCAGTTCAGCCACCTGCTTCCTGATAGAGTTAACCAGCATGCACCTCCCACACCAGATGGCTCCCCTCCTTTGCCTTTGCTTGGCAAAAATTTACAAACATATTTCTACGTGTCCACACTGGGACATGCATGGACACATTCAAGGGTCAAGAATCTGTATAAGCATAAGCATAAGCAGCTCAAAGAGCCCCCAATGAACTTGAAAGATTTGTATTGTTGCACTATTTTGCATTCTTTTCTTGTTTGTACTGTTTTGTGTGTATGTGTGGTATACAAACACTTTGTTCTAGAAGCTTTCTTCTGCCCAGCATCATCAGAATTCCTCAGAATTTTTGAGTTTCACTCAACAAGGCCATATCAGAGAACTGAAAATGATTTCTTTAGTCTCAGTTTCCTATCTGACCTCACAATTTTGTGTAACCTGATTGTCAATCCCAACACCACTAGGATCATGAGAGGAAGACTGGAGTACTTCTTTAGTGCAGCTAGAATTAGAGGTTTGGGAAGGGAAACTGTGTGGAGGAGTTAGACTTTAGAAGCTGTTTGGAAACCAAACATGCAGATCACATGTACAGGCTGAAAATTCAGTTTTCTATCCACATGTCAGAGAAGCCTATCATGTCTCTCTTCTTTTGACTTAAATAGTTCAAAAGTGAACCCAGTTGTCAAAATGGGACTAGAGATACTGTAGAGATGAAAGTTCTTTTGGCCCACCTGTTATGGAGCTGAAGGAAGGAATCAAATTTCTTCTACCTCAATTCCTCCTCTTACACTGTACAAATTAATATAAAAAGTAAGATCGTAGTGACCTTAGAAAAAACAGAAACAAGAAAATAATTCTCAAATTCTTTTACAACTACCTTCCTTCACTAAAAATCAGTGAGATATCTGAGCTATATAGCTCAGTTGGTTAGTTCCAGAGTCTCAAATACAGGCAAGGGCCAACAAACCCTTAAGTAATAAGCAAACCCTTAAGCAAACCCTTGAGTAATTTCCACTCCAACAAATATTATTTTCTTCTTTAAAAAGCTATCAAGGCAAAAACTTTATTAGCTTCACAGCCAATGGAAGGGAGAAAATACTGTACATCCATCATTTTCTTAAACATTTTCCTTTAGTTCAAGGAGATCCTTCCATTAAGAGCTGTCGACACTGAGCCACACGGTGTTGTTAAGCCACACAGAGGGTTAAAACAAAAACACAGTGAAGGTTCCTTATATCTATAGCTGCTTCACCCCTGCCCTCCCACTGTTGCTGTCTGTCTCTATTCCTCTTCATTGGAACCAGTCTAGCATAATGCTTTTCCTGTGGACCAAAGGTTCTGAAGCCAAAAGCCATAATTTTCGAAAAAAAAAAAAAGAGAGAGAGAGAGAGAGAGAAAGTAATGAACATAAACATCACTTCTCAATCACTTTGCTTGCTTCCAAAAGCATTGGTGCATTCATTTTTATTACTTTCCTAATGACACATTCCCTAAATTGCTCTCAAGAAATAGCTGAAGAAAGAAGTTGGGGAAGGAGAGAGAGAAAAATAAGACACCAAAGTTAAGGGCTGGCATTCTGAGTGGGCACTGTGTGTAGCTGTCTACCTCCTGTTCTTTCAGAAAGGCTCCCTGCCTCACCAATTTCCTTACCCCACCAACTTTCTAAGGTTGAAAATGCCATCATTAGACTTAGAAGAGTTTGAATTAAAATGCTAGCTCCTACTAAATTACAATCACAAATTCTGAGAAACCTTAAATGATGTATGAGATCCATTTATAAGACTAGAGCTTGATAGCAGTAATGGATGACAAACATGAGAAATCTGAGAATGAATTTAGACAAAAGAGAGAGAGAGAGTATTTCCCAAAATGATACAGAAAAACTATTGTTCAACATGATACAGATAAACTGCAAGTGACTAACTTTGAAGTCAGCATTATGTTTTCAGTAACAAGAAAGAGAATCACAGGTTTTTGTGGTACATTCACATTATTTGCCTTCTCTCTCATAGAACAGTGGTGAAACGTGCAGACTCTGGCATCAGAATGCCTTTTTTGAAGCCTGGCTCTGCCACTTTAAATCTATGCAACTTTGGACATATCCCCTTACAGTCTCAACCTCCCGATCTGTGAAGTGGGTATAATAATAGTGGCTGTGCACGTAAAGGTTAGTGACATGTTACACATAAAATGCTTCATTCAGTATCTGTTACATTAGAAAAAAACCTGAGTGTTTTCCATCATCATCATCATCATCATCATTATATATGAACACCAAGAAGAAACATGGACTCTGTGTAAGAAAATTATATAGTTAAATGGTTAATTTGAAAATAATTCCCATTTTATACAAATATTCCTTATAATTAAGTTCAGTGTCATATTACAGTTTGCTCATCTTAAATGATAATAGTAATCATTTATTGAGGAACTACTAAGTACAAAGCACTGTGTTATTTACTATATGCATTCACATTTAATCTAAAACATGGTACCACCTACAAAGTTTCAGTTACACTTGATGGTTAGCTTTGGATAACATAAGGCCTATAGTAACAACACAGTATCACATACTTAAAATTTTGCTAAGAATGTAGATATTATGCTAAGTGATCTTCCCACAAAAGAAAAAATATTTTAAAAATAAATAGCAAAGGCAGGGGATAATTTTGAGGATTGATGGGTAAGTTTATGGCCTTGATTATAGTGATAGCTTTATGGTCCAAACTCATGACATATTAAACAGTAAATATGTACAGCTTGTTGTATGTCAACCATACCTAAACAAAGTGGTTTCAGTAAAAAAAAAAAAAGACACAGTACCCTGGAGAAGAGCCAATTTTTCCCAAATAAACAGATTAAATTTTAAAATTTCTTTTCATACAGCAATTTATCTTCTAGAATTTTTTCATGAGGACAATCTCAGAGACCTCTGGGACAATGTTAAATGCCCTAACATTCAGATCATAGGAGTCCCAGAAGAAGGAGACAAAAAGAAAGACCATCAGAAAATACTTGAGGAGATAATAGCTGAAAACTTCCCTAAAATGGGAAAAGAAATAATCACCCAAGTCCAAGAAACCCAGAGAGTCCCAAACAGGATAAATTCAAGGCAAAACACCCCAAGACACATATTAATCAAATTAACAAAGTACAAACACAAAGAACAAATATTAAAAGCAGCAAGTGAAAAACAACAAATAATTCACAAGGGGAATCCCATAAGGATAACAGCTGATCTCTCAATAGAAACGCTTCAGGCCAGAAGGGAATGGCAGAACATACTTAAAGTCATGAAAGAAAATAACCTACAGCCCAGATTACTGTACCCAGCAAGGATCTCATTCAAATTTGAAGGAGAAATCAAAAGTTTTACAGACAAGCAAAAGCTGAGAGAATTCAGCACCACCAAACCAGCTCTCCAACAAATGCTAAAAGATCTTCTCTAGATAGGAAACACAGAAAGGCTGTATAAACTCGAACCCAAAACAATAAAGTAAATGGCAATGGGATCATACTTATCAATAATTACCTTAAATGTAAATGGGTTGAATGCTCCAACCAAAAGACAAAGACTGGCTGAATGGATACAAAAACAAGACCCCTATATATGTTGTCTATGAGAGACCCACCTCAAACCTAGGGACACATACAGACTGAAAGTTAAGGGCTGGAAAAAGATATTCCATGCAAATAGAGACCAAAAGAAAGCAGGAGTAGCAATACTTTTATCAGATACAACAGACTTTAAAACAAAGGCTGTGAAAAAGACAAAGAAGGACACTACATAATGATCAAAGGATCAATCCAAGAAGATATAACAATTACAAATATATATGCACCCAACATAGGAGCACCGCAATATGTAAGGCAAATGCTAACAAGTATGAAAGGGGAAATTAACAATAACACAATAATAGTGGGAGACTTTAATACCCTACTCACACCTATGGATAGATCAACTAAACAGAAAATTAACAAGGAAATACAAACTTTAAATGATACAATAGACCAGTTAGACCTAATTGATATCTATAGGACATTTCAACCCAAAACAATTAATTTCACCTTTTCTCAAGCACACATGGAACCTTCTCCAGAATAGATCACATCCTGAGCCATAAATCTAGCCTTGGTAAATTCAAAAAAATTGAAATCATTCCAAGCATCCTTTCTGACCACAACGCAGTAAGATTAGATGTCAATTACAGGAGAAAAACTATTAAAAATTCCAACATATGGAGGCTGAACAACACACTGCTGAATAACCAACAAATCACAGAAGAAATCAAAATATGCATAGAAATGAATGAAAATGAAAACACAACAACGCAAAACCTATGGGACATTGTAAAAGCAGTGCTAAGGGGAAGGTTCATAGGGATACAGGCTTACCTCAAGAAATAAGAAAAAAAGTCAAATACATAACTTAACTCTACACCTAAAGCAACTAGAAAAGGAAGAAATGAAGACCCCAGGGTTAGTAGCCAGAAAGAAATCTTAAAAATTAGGGCAGAAATAAATGCAAAAGAAACCAAGGAGACCATAGCAGAAATCAACAAAGCCAAAAATTGATTCTTTGAGAAGATAAATAAAATTAACAAGCCATTAGCCAGACTCATCAAGATACAAAGGGAGAAAAATAAAATCAACAAAATTAGAAATGAAAATGGAGAGATCACAACAGACAACACAGAAATACAAAGGATCATAAGAGACTATTATCAGCAACTATATGCAAATAAAATGGACAATGTGGAAGAAATTGACCAATTCTTAGAAAAGTACAACTTTCCAAAACTGAACCAGGAAGAAATAGAAATCTTAACAGACCCATCACAAGCACGGGAATTGAAACTGTAATCAGAAATCTTCCAGCAAACAAAAACCCAGTATCAGATGGCTTCACAGCTGAAATCTACCAAAAATTTAGAGAAGAGCTAATACCTATCCTACTCAAACTCTTCCAGAAAATTGCAGAGGAAAGTAAACTTCCAAACTCATTCTATGAGGCCATCATCACCCTAATACAAAAACCTGACAAAGATGACACAAAAAAAAGAAAACTACAAGCCAATATCACTGATGAACATAGATGCAAAAATCCTTAACAAAATTCTAGCAAATAGAATTCAACAAAATATTAAAAAGATCATACATCATGACCAAGTGGGCTTTATCCCAGGGATGTAAGGATTCTTCAATATCTGCAAATCAATCAATGTAATACACCACATTAACAAATTGAAAAATAAAAACCATATGATTGTTTCAGTAGATGCAGAAAAAGCCTTTGACAAAATTCAACATTCATGATAAAAACCCTCCAAAAAGCAGAAATAGAAGGAACATACCTCAGCATAATAAAAGCTATATATGACAAACCAAGAGCAAACATTATCCTCAATGGTGAAAAATTGAAAGCATTCCCCCTGAAGTCAGGAACAAGACAAGGGTGCCCACTCTCACCACTACTATTCAACATAGTTTTGGAAGTTTTGGCCACAGCAATCAGAGCAGAAAAAGAAATAAAATAAATCAATATTGGAAAAGAAGAAGTAAAACTCTCACTGTTTGCAGATGACATGATCTTCTACATAGAAAACCCTAAAGACTCCACCAGAAAATTACTAGAGCTAATCAATGAATGTAGTAAAGCTGCAGGATATAAAATCAACACACAGAAATCTCTTTCATTCCTATACACTGAGAAAACAGAAAGAGAAATTAAGGAAACAATTCCATTCACCATCGAAACAAAAACAATAAAATACTTAGGAATATATCTACCTAAATAAATAAAAGACCTATATATAGAAAACTATAAAACACTGGTGAAAGAAATCAAAGAGGACACAAATAGATGGAGAAACATACCATGTTAATGGATCAGAAGAATTAATATAGTGAAAATGAGTATACTACCCAAAGCAATCTATAGATTCAATGCAACCCTTGTCAAGCTACCAATGATCTTTTACAGAGAACTAGAACAAATAATTTCACAATTTGTATGGAAATTAAAAAAAACCTCAAATAGCCACAGAAATCTTGAGAAAGAATAATGGAACTGGAGAAATAAATCTGCCTGACTTCAGTCTCTACTACAAAGCCACAGTCATCAAGGAAGTATGGTACTGGCACAATGACAGAACTATAGATCAATGGAACAATATAGAAATCCCAGAGATAAATTCGTGCACCTATGGACACTTTATTTTTGACAAAGGAGGCAAGAATATACAATGGAGAAAAGACAATCTCTTTAACAAGTGGTGCTGGGAAAACTGGACAGCCACTTGTAAAAGAATGAAACTAGAACACTTTCTAACACCATACACAAAAATAAACTCAAAATGGATTAAAGATCTAAACATAAGACCAGAAACTATAAAAGCCTAGAGGAAAGCATAGGCAAAACACTCTCCGACATAAACCAAAGCAGGATCCTCTATGACCCACCTCCCAGAACATTGGAAATAAAAGCAAAAATAAACAAATGGGGCCTAATTAAAATTAAAAGCTTCTGCACAACAAAGGAAACTACAAGCAAGGTGAAAAGAGAGCCTTCAGAATGGGAGAAAATAATAGCAAATGAAGCAATTAACAAAGAATTAATCTCAAAAATATACAAGCAACTCCTGCAGCTCAATTCCAGAAAAATAAACGACCAAATCAAAAAAGTGGGCCAAAGAACTAAACAGATATTTCTCCAAAGAAGACATACAGATGGCTAACAAACACATGAAAAGATGCTCAGCATTACTCATTATCAGAGAAATGCAAATCAAAACCACAATGAGGTACCATTTCACTCCAGTCAGAATGGCTATTATCCAAAAGTCTACAAGCAATAAATGCTGGAGAGGATGTGGAGAAAAGGGAACCCTCTTACACTGTTAGTGGGAATGCAAACTAGTACAGCCACTATGGAGAACAGTGTGGAGATTCCTTTAAAAAACGGAAAATAGAACTGCCATATGACCCAGCAATCCCACTGCTGGGCATACACACCTAGGAAACCAGAATTGAAAGAGCCACGTGTACCCCAATGTTCATCGCCACACTGTTTACAATAGCCAGGACTTGGAAGCAACCTAGATGTCCATTAGCAGATGAATGGATAAGAAAGCTGTGGTGCATATACATAATGGAATGTTATTGAGCCATTAAAAAGAATACATTCCAATCAGTTCTAATGAGGTGGATGAAACTGGAGCCTATTATACAGAGTGAAGAAGCCAGAAAGAAAAACACCAATACAGTATACTAATGCATATATATGGAATTTAGAAAGATGGTAATGATAACCCTGTATGTGAGACAGCAAAAGAGACACAGATGCATAGAAGAGTCTTTTGGACTCTATAGGAGAGGGCGAGGGTGGGATGATATAGGAGAATGGCACTGAAACATGTAAATTATCATATGTGAAATGAATCACCAGTCCAGGTCCGATGCATGATACAGGGTGCTCAGGGATGGTGCACTGGGATGACCCAGAGAGATGGAATCGGGAGGGAGGTGGGAGGGGGTTTCTGGATGGGGAACATATGTACACCCATGGTGGATTCATGTCAATGTATGGCAAAACCAATACAATATTGTAAAGTAAAAAAAATAATTAATTGAAAAGAATTTTTTCTAGGAGAAAAATATCATACACAGAAATTTATATGCAATGTTTATAGCAACATCACCCATAATTGTCAAAATAGTGGGAAGAAAACCTGGATGCCTAAAAATATAGAATTGGGTAAATACAAAATGTTCACCCTTTTGACAAAGTAAGATTAAATTGTTTCAAAAAGAAATATTTAATACCCTGGGAAATTATCCAAAATATGTAAGTAAAAAGAGCATTTTACAAAACATTATTTATAGTATTATTTCACCTGTATAAATATTAGTGCAGAGTATCTAGCACAGAGCATAAATCAAATGATACTTGTAAAACACATGTAAATCCAAAGAACAAAGACAGTAGGATGTTTAATGTTGCCAATGGTTATATAGAGGTAGAGAGATTACAAGTGATCCTTGATTTCTTCTTTATATTTTTCTGATCTCTCCAAATCTTATATAATAAACAGATATTATTATTGTAATTAAAAACAACAACAACAACAACAAAACCTCATTCTGACTGTCTCAGAAAGTAACCAATGCTAAGAAGCTCAGCAAAGGAGAAGTATGTATAGGAGATAATAATGAAACCCTATAGGAAGTGAGGACTTTAAAGACTGAGTGGAGGAAGAACCTGGACAAATTTCCTTAGCAGACAAGGGGAACTGCAGCTGTTGTTGTTATAGGCAGCAGGTAAGAACCAGAAAGTGTGTGTTAAAATTCCAATCCACCTCAACATTCATTAGTGTAAGACCCCATGTGACCAATTCTTTTTAGAGTTTAGAACCAAAAAGAACAGTCATCTTCTCTTTAAAAAAGCCATTTAGATGTACCATCTTTAGGTCGGGGTCCTTCATTGGCTTTGAATGCATGTGTGCTCAGCTGTGTCTGACTCTGCTACCCCATGGACTGTAGCTTGCCAGGTTCCTCTGTCCATGGAATTTTCCAGGCAAGAATACTGATGCAGTTTGCCATTTCCTTCTCCAGGAAATCTTTCTGACCCAGGGATCAAACCTGAGTCTCCTACATTGCCTGCTTTAATAAAGATTAAATGAGATACTACATGTGTGACAGAAATCACTCAATATTAGCTACTTTTATAATTACTATCAGATTTCCAGTAGTCGTGTATGGATGTGAGAGTTGGGCTATAAAGAGAGCTGAGTGCCAAAGAATTGATGCTTTTGAACTGTTGGTGTTGGAGAAGACTCTTGAGAGTCCCTTGGACTGCAAGGAGATCCAACCAGTCCATCCTAAAGGAAATCAGTCCTGAATATTCGTTGGAAGAACTGATGCTGAAGCTGAAACTCCAATAATTTGGCCACCTGACGCAAAGAACTGACTCATTGGAAAAGACCTTGATGCTAGGAAAGATTGAGGGCAGGAGGAGAAGGGGACAACAGAGGATGAGATGGTTGGATGGCATCATCAACTCAATGCACATGAGTTTGAGTAACCTCCAGGAGTTGGTGATGGACAGGGAGGCCTGGCGTGCTGCAGTCCATGGGGTCGCAAAGAGTCAGACGTGACTGTGCGACTGAACTGATCTGAATTGAATGAAGCATATACATATCACTGTCTTTCCCTATTTGCCTAAGTATCTGGGGAGTCCTGAGTAAAATTTAACCTTCAAGTGTGCTAACTAAATTACCCCTCATGAACAGACTATTTTCCATCTTTGCTTTTACAAAATTTTGTTTTTTTATTTTGTTTAGACAATATCAATTATTTAATATTTTTCACAAAGTTATACAAATTATCTTCTATAGGAAGTAACCTTTTGGTTTTAATCTCTTCATTCTACTTCTCTTTCTAACTGCCTATCTCATCTTCCTTCATACTCTAGCTTCTCCTAAGGATTTTATAACTCAATGATCAATTTCCTTTCTCCTCAAACCTCTGTAATCTGATTTTGATCTGTTGTGGCAAAATCACACCACTGAAGTGCCACCTTCTAAGGTCTGCAATGGCATCTGAATAACTAAATTTACTGGATATTTTCAGGGCTCCTTTTATCTGACACTCAGCAGTGCTTGTCGCTATTCCTTAACATTTTCTTTGCTTTGCTTCCATGACACCCCTCACTTAATCCTTCTTCAAAAACGTCTGGCCCTTCTGTTTCTTAACTCACTGGCTCCCTCTCCCCACACTGGCCTCGACATGTCAATATCTTGAGGTGCCAGGCTTAATCCCTCTCTTCTGCTCTCTATAGTTACATATGCGTTCATCTTCCTGGTGATTTCACCTTACTCATGCTATAATCCATCTGATGATTCTCAAATTATCTCCAGCTCTAGGCCCAAACAGCCAGAGTCCACAGGCTTTTTCCACTTAGACGTCTCAAAGGACATTTATGTTGTCATCTCAAATCCAAAATCATAGTTTTGCCACCTAATTGTTTGAATGGCTTTATAAACCCCAACAGCAACAACAAAAATAATTCCCTTTCTCTAACCCCACATATAGTTTATTAATTGGTCTTACATAATTTAATAATACTTTTCTCTTCTTCCCTGCAACCAACCTGGTCCAAACTATCACCTCACTTGTGTAACACCCTTCAACCAACTTTGTTCAGACTATCACCTCACTCATGTAATAGTCTCTTAATCAGTTTCCCCAGGCCTGTTTTATCCATCACAAGACCATTCTCCATGTTATCTGACAAGAGTATTAAGTTTAGATTATAACCAAATGTTTGTTGTTGTTGTTTTTTACTTGGAGGAAAATTGCTTTACAATGTTGTATTGGTTTCTGCCGTACAACAATGCAAGCCAGCCACAATTATACATAAATCCCCTCCCTCTTGACCCTCCCTCCTCTCCCCCATCCCACTCCTCCAGGTTATTACAGAGCATCAGGCTAGGCCCCCTGTGTTATACAGCACCTTCTTATCAGCTATGAATTTTATACATGGTAGTGTATATATGTTGATGCTACTTCCTCCACTCATCCCACTCTCTCCTTCCCCCATTGTGTCCAATAAGTCCATTCTCTACATCTGCAGCTCCACTCAATCCTTGCAAATAGGTTCCTTAGTACCATTTTTTTAGATTCCATATATATGCATTAATATATGATATTTGTCTCTTTCTGACTTACTTCACTCTGTAAAACAGGCTCTAGTCTCATCCACCTCACTAGAACTGACTCAAATTCTTTCTTTTATATGGTTGAATAATATTCCATTGTGTATATGTTCCACAACTTCTTTATCCAGTCATCTGTTGGACACCTAGGTTGCTTCCATGTCCTAGCTACTGTAAATAGTGCTGCAGTGAACAATGGAGTACATGTATCTTTTTTGATTATGGTTTTCTTAGGAAACCATATTCCCAGTATTTCTCAGGAAACTACTTCCAATAGTGGGATTGCAGGGTCATATGTCTCTACTGTTTTAAGTCCTTCGTTCTTGGGGTAAAACACAAGGTTTAATCTGACCCCTGAGACCTTAAATTATCTGGCCTCTCCTTTCATACTGTTCTCCCTCTTATCCTCTGCTTCAGTTTCACAGGTCTCCACCCAGTTGCCTGAATATAACACCAGTTTCTCCCTCACCTTGAGCTTTTGAATAAGCTGTTTTCCACAGGGAACCCTCCCTGGGTCAGATCTTCTAATCCATGATCTTTAGCACCAAGCTTATTCCTTTCCTAGCCTGTTTGTTTGCAATTACATAATTATTTGCAATTATTTGAATAGGTCCTTGCCCACTAGTTAGTAGTTAGTTCAGTTGCTCAGTCTTGTCCAACTCTTAGCGGCCCCATGGACTGCAGTTTCTTGCCCACTACTATGTCATAAATCTTATGAAGTCAAAGTCAATTTCTGTTTTGCTCACCAGGGTTATTTCAGAATCTAGCAGAGTCTGGGATATCCAGTACATATTAATTGAATGAAGGCACAGTATATTTCACTTACCCACTTCTCCCCATACCTACTGCCTCTCCCAAGTCAGACGTGCATCATCACTTTCCTAGGTTACTATAACATTCCTTAACTGGAATCCCTTCTCCCCAGTCTCTTCCCCTTTTAGCACACTGTATGATTCACTGCCAGATGAATCTTTCAGATGTAGAACCCTGATCATTTCATTCCCAGCTCAGAAACTTTGAATGGTTTTCCACTGCCCGCAGAATAAATCCACATTCCTGACGGCCTCCAATCAACCTTTCCAATCTTCCTCTCCCACTAACCTTCACAGGCCCTGTGCTTGGGTTAAACTCGACTGTGTGCAATATGAGACATTTTGTGATTTTCTTGCTACACATGGGATCCTTTTTTTTTTCCCACAGTTTCTTTCACCTAGAGTATTTTAATGAGGCCTTTACCATCTCTACATGTTCAAATCTGTGAGATTTTCCTAATTTAGCCAAAGCCTAATTCCTCCAAAAAGCACTCTTTAATTTCTTCTAACTAGAAATAATCTCTCTTGCTTTTGAATTCCCATCCTTTCTTTCCTATACTTCTTGAATCAAGACTGTTGTTTTCTAGCATCATTAGAGCTGTTTATTAATACTATGTGAAAACTCCACAACACTGCACACTCGCTGGAGACAGCACTGGGACACTCAGTCAGTGCCCCGTGCAGTGGAGGAGCTACACAAATATTCACTGAATTTCAGACTTGGGCAAGCATATGAATTATTCTAGTAAGAGGCTCATTAAAGATTATTTCATAATTAGAAAGGGAAAACAAGTAATCTACATCACCATTCCTTTGAGGAAAGAAGTTGATTTTCATTGATCCAGTAGGTAATTTTCTTTGTTCACTTGCTTAATTTTTTGTAATCACTAAAGTGTCAAAAAATGATACAGGAGAAAATTACACTTTTAGCCCTTTCCTCCTCTTTTGATAACTTCAGGAAATGTCTGCTAGAGATCGTTATGATGGAATATAATTATGATCTATAGTCTTTATCTGTTTCTTGCTAATTCCATTTGGGTGCTCCAGCGGGCAACTGAAATTCTTAGTTTTTCCTTTTGCCTGAACGGCTGCTTCCAGCCAGCTTAGACAGCTCATACTGTGTACCCAAGCCATTTCTCTCAATGGGCTCCTGCTTCATCTTCTGAAGTAAGGAGGCAAACCAGGGAGACAAAATGCCTTTCCTGACAAATCTAAAGGTAGAAAGAGGGAATTAACCCATCAGCACTGCAGTGTGGACTGTTGTCACAACTTTATCCTCAAAAATTCAGAACCAAGTGAATTTTAGGAACATGAATTAAGAGATTAAGAGACCTCATAATGATGTCTTTAAACTTGCTTTGTACCTTTAGTGTGATTATACAAATATAAGGCATTGTTAATATTAACCAAATGTGATCTAAAAGGTTGATATAAACGTAACATTTAATTGTGCATGAAGCCATTGCATGTTATTTAAAAATCCAAAGGTTTTAACAGGAAGTAATTACATTAACCTCTCAGGCCGAGTGGCCTAATGCAAAGGATATTACAGTGAAGTCAGAAAATCTGTGTTCTGACTCCATCTGCCCCTTGCTTATCATGAGTCCTTGGAAAAAGTGCTAACCCTCTCTGAGCTGCAGATTTATTTTTCCTGAAGTGAAAACAATATCTATTCTACTTGCCTTTCTGGATATTTTTTGAGAATCAAATGAAAACAAATAAAATAATAAATATGTATGCTGCAAACCGAAAGCACATGATTTTAGTGACATATTTTCAGCCTAATGAATTAATGAAATTCAAATTATTTCCAAAAATATTTACCATAAACCAAATTTTAACTTTTCCCACCTTTATAAAATGTGATGACAGCATGCTTTCATACCTAATTGAGTGTGGTCTATCGTTTTTCTTCAAATAATCTGTTCTTTCTTAGGTGAGGCCATTACTTTGAGATTTTTCTCACAAAGCCTATTCCCTCAAAGCTGAAATCAGTCTTCTTCTTCTCTTCATCTTTTCCAAATTTCCAAAATCTGATTTAAAATGCTTATCTTAGCAGTAAACAGACTGAGACAGTGGGTACTGATTTATGTTTTACCTTATTACCCCACAGGTCTTCCTTCAAGCTATATTCCAATACCAGTTCACTTATCCTAGCATCTGTCATTCAATTGTATTTGTTGCGCACGTATTATATGTAAGGCAGTAGAGAATGCAGCAATGTAGAGAATACAAATTTGTGTTTGGTTCTATCTTGTCTTTCCAGGAGTTTACACTTCTGGTAGAGAGACAACATGCAACAGGTAGTACTGTCAGAGAATGCTTTGGTGTCAATAAAAAAACAGAATTATTTTTTTTCTTTTCTTTTTCAGAATTATTTTTAATTTATGGAAGTGCTATTCTGAGAAAGTAACTTAGACGTTCAGACTGTCCACAAAGTTGACTTGAAAGGATATTTTTACTTCTCTAAGGGAAAGTTGTGTGCTTAAATGCTAAAGGTCCTAGGCTAGCACCATTTGCTAACTTTATTCACATGTTTAAGTCACATTCTTCTTTACTAGGACCAGGGGACTTTCTGAATCTAATCAAAGTCCTCCCACACTGTGTTGCTGATTAATTTTTAGGTAGACATTTTAGGGGACAATGATGTTTTTAATATGCAGAACATTACTGACACCAAATAAAAAAACATAACCCACTGTGGCATTTTAAAATAAAATAGAATGTTAGAAATCTTCTAATTCAAGCTCTTACTTCACAGATTTGTAAAACTGAAGCCCCCCCAAAATTCAGAAACTAGTTTGAGGTCCCATGAGTAACTAGTAACTAATCTGTGACTGTCTCTCCTCCAAGGCCAGGGTCTGATCTACATTTCAAAAGAATATTTTGCACAGCCAGAACCAAAAACAAAATGAAAAGGCCACCTACTGAATGGTATAAAATATTTGCAAATCATATATCCCAAAAGGAGTTAATATCCAAAGTGTATAAGAGTATAAAATGCGTTAGAAAAAAAAAATCCAATAAAAAATGGACAGAAGATTTGAATAAATAATATCCAAAGAAGACATACAGAGGGCCAACAAGTACATGAAAAGATGCTCATCATCACTATCCACCAGGAACATTAAAACCACAATAATGCATCATTCCATACCTGTTAGAATGCCTATTATCAAAAAGGCAAGAAGTAACCAGTGAAAGAGAGGGTATGGAGGAACAGGAACCCTTGTGCCCTGTTGGTGAGAATGTGAACTGATGAAGCCACTAAGGAGTATAGTACAGAGCTTCCTCAAAAAGTTAAAAATAGAATCACCATGTAATATAACAATTCTGCTTCTAGTATTATCCAAAAAAATGAGAACCATAACTCAAAAAGATATATGCGTCCCCATGTTCACTGTAGCATTATTTTAAATAACCAAGATATGGAAACAAGCTAACTGTTCATTGATGGATGAATGGATCAAGAAGATGTGATTATATAGAACATTATTGAGGTATAAAAAAGAAGGAAATCTTACCATTTGCAACAACACAGACAGAACCTGGGGAGATTATGTTAAGAGAAGTCAGTCAGGCACAGAAAGACAAATACCGTATGATCTCATTTATATTTGGAATCTAAACAAAAAAAAATCAAGCTCATGGATACAGAGAACAGATAGGTGGTTGCTGGAAGTGGGGGCTAGGAGTTGGGCAGAATTAGAGAAGAGGGTCAAAGGGTACTAACTTAACAATTACAAAATAAATACATCATGGGGATATAATGTACAGCATGGTGACTTGTATAATTGATAATACTGTATTACATACTTAAAAGTTGTTAGAGTAAATCTTAAAATTTCTCATCAGAAGAAAAAGTTGTAACTATATGGGGTGATGGATAATAACCACATTTGTGGTCATCATTTTGCAATATGTATAAATATTAAATTATTATGTTGCAAGCAGTACCTCAATTATATCTCAATTTAAAATTTCTTTCTCTTAAAAAAAAAAAAAGGAACACCAGACACTTCTTACAGAGCTGAACCTCAAATTTGGAATTGAATGTGGTTAAAGAATTCAAGGCATGCTTGTAGCTTAAAATGAGTTTCCTTTTCATTCAAAAATTTTAAAAAAGACTTTGCCTTTCAGAGATGAAGATGCCGAAAGAGAAAATAAACCCCATGAAAGGATAGAAAGGAGCTCTGTGCTCCATGATCCTACCTATTTAAAGCTTCTCTTCCCTCAACACTACCTCTGCCAATCACTGTGAAGGGCAGTGTGGTTCTAGAACAGACATGGAATTCTCATTCCTGAGACCAACACTCTGGTTCTACCTCCATTTAATTAATTCTGATCAGAAATACGTTACCTTTTTCTGTGAAATTAGAAACCAAGTTCAGTTCAGCTCAGAACAGGCGCCCAGTCGTGTCCGACTCTTTGCGACCCCATGAACCGCAGTGCACCAGGCCTCCCTGTCCATCACCAGCTCCCAGAGTCCATCCAAACCCATGTCCATTGAGTCGGTGACGCCATCCAACCATCTCATCCTCTATCATCCCCTTCTCCTCCTGCCCTCAATCTTTCCCAGCATCAAGGTCATTTCAAATGAGTCAGCTCTTCGCATCAGGTGGCCAAAATATTGGAGTTTCAGCTTCAACATCAGTCCTTCCAATAAACACCATATATGATGATAATAAGCCTGATATATTAAGAAAATACTGGCTCAGCCATAAATAACAGTGATATCACTGTACTCCCAAAACAAACATAGGATTTCCAAATTCTCCTTTTGTCTGAATCCCAACTAACCATCCTATTCACTATGTCTGTGTTAGATACTACATTAAATAATCATAGATTCTCATTGAAGATAGACTATCCCAACACAAATCCTTTAAAAGCTATTTTTGCTGAATAAATAAGCTGGTTGGTTACAAAAGTTATCCATGTGGATAATTTAGGAGACTATGAGGTCAGGAGAAAATAAATTTCATTTTACATACTCTACAGCCTTTTTACATTAACATCTTTGATCAAATGAATGGATTCCTTTGTCATGAAATGAATTTAGGGTCTACTACTTCAAAGGCATCAGTTTATTCTTTCCTTGATATTTTAATACTGCATTAAATTTGTCATAATCATTCAGACTTTCTTTGCATTTTCATTTTTCAGTCATATGCGAACATTATTTGCTTGAAAAATTTGCTCTCACTTGACTCCTAACACTTCCCTCAAAATTCATCATAGATGAAAAGTTCTAAAGTAATATTGAGTTTTTCATTTTTAGCAATATGTAAGAATGACTTCATTCTTGCCCTGAAGGAGCTTTTTTTGAAGTTACTAAAAGATATGCAATAGAAGAAACAGAAGGGAATTAAAATCTAACTGTGAAAGTGTCTGTAAATGAACACAAAAATAAGATGAGAGATCCAGAAGACCTCAGACCTTTTCAGCTGCAGAGCTGCATCCATTTTAACCAGTGAGTTGGTATTTCCAAAAGTGGGTGAATATTTTATGGAGAATATTCTATGGCTGTAATGGAAGAATATAGTGCCCCGAACATAGATTAATTGGTGAATTCTAGAGCATTGGTGAGAGACTTTATTTGGGGGGGGGGCTCCAAAATCACTGCAGATGGTGACTGCAGCCATGAAATTAAAAGACACTTTCTCCTTGGAAGAAAAGCTATGATCAATCTAGATAGCATATTAAAAAGCAGAGACATTATTTTGCCAACAAAGGTCTATCTAGTCAAAGCCATGTTTTTTCCAGTAGTCATGTATGGATGTGAGAGTTGGACTATAAAGAAAGCTGAGCGCTGAAGAATTGATGCTTTTGAACTGTGGTGTTGGAGAAGACTCTTGAGAGTCCCTTGGACTGCAAGGAGATCCAGCCAGTCCATCCTAGAGGAAATCAGTCCTGAATATTCATTGGAAGGAACTGATGCTGAAGCTGAAACTCCAATACTTTGGCTACCCGATGTGAAGAACCGACTCATTGGATAAGACCCTAATGCTGGAAAAGACTGAAGGTGGGAGGAGAAGGGGACGTCAGAGGGTGAGATGGTAGGATGGCATCACTGACTCGAAGAACATGAGTCTGAGTAAGCTCCAGGAGTTAGTAATGGACAGGGAAAGCTGGTGTGCTGCAGTCTGTGGGGTCACAAAGAGTCAGACACAACTAGCAACTGAACTGAACTGAACTGAGAGAGCTGGACTTGTTATTTGGACACTGGTTAATTCTTTGCTCCCCCCTAATTCCACATTAATCTCAATGTCAAATAAATCAATGAACATTTCTGGGTGTCATATTCTGATTGTGCTCTGAGGATTATAGAAACATGTCACTTTCCTACTTTATAAGTATGAAGGGATGTTAGTTGTCTACAATATGTCTCAAGTAGTCTGAGGACAACACGATGGAGAACTGCACAAAACTAAAGGGATTTCTAAAGAGAAGCAGATGTATGGAGGGAAAAAATGAGAAATGTATATACTGGCTGAATTACAAGTTTCAAAAGATGATCAAGGTATTTAGCCAATAATTTCTGTCATTTCAATGCATTTCATACCAAAAAAATCACAGAATCATAACAAAATGTTATATGGTAGACAGACGGTGTTCTCTTGACAATATAGCAAAAGTTCATGAATGGAAGGCTGAGTGTTAATCGTGTTGGCGGGATGCTAAAAAAAAATATGGACACTTCCTATTTAAGGCAAACATTTCAAGAACAGACCAGATTGCTCAGTTCTGATTTTTCACAAAGAGGAAGAGCAGTGGATGCTTTCATTTTTCTTTTGAGGATGGGCATTAGTCGGAGGGCTCCCATCATCTGTTATTTGCACGGGATTCCGCATTATCTGGCCTGAACTCTTAGATGCTACTGATTTCACAACAATTTACTATGATCACATTGTGAGTAATTGGCAATATCTTGATTTATATACTGTAAACTGAAAAATGGGCATGGCACATGACAAAGCATCTAGAATTATGTCATCCATTTCCTTGAGGCAAAATCAGTAACAATGACATGATAAAGATATTGTACTTTAAAGACCTTACAAAGAAGATATTTAATCTGCCTCCAATATTTGCATTATGGAAAATATTCATGATTCATCTAATATTTATATAGTAGCCTTCTCTAAGGAAAGTGTTTTCATGACATGATTATTCTCAGAACAGTTAAAAGCAAGTGTTTGAGTTTTTATGTTTAATAGAGAAGTTGCATTGTATTTAACAGCATGGCTAGCACTGGAAACCCAGGTTTCTTATCTCTTAGGCAGTATTCTATGCCACACTTCATTCCTTCCTTCTTCAACCAGTGGATGAATAACTCCTCTGTGTCAAATACAGTGCTTGATACAATGAAACAAATACACAGGCTTGGAGTGGAGTGTTTTGCTTTTGAAAACGAACTTAATTGTTACTAAATGCATGACAATGAGCAAATTCATGAGCTCTTGGAAACTTGATTTCATGTTTAATGTGGGTATCTACTAGACTCCATTGCTTTCAAATGGGATGCTGTAAGTAAGTTAAGTGTCTAGTATATTATAGATGCTCAATAAATGCAAAAGAGGAAAAGAGAAATAAGAGAAGTAGTGAGGCTAAGAAGAAAACAGATTGAAATGGAAAAGGGAGGATATAACTATTCATTTTTGGCTTCAATTCCTTCACTTAAACCACAGTCATTGATTGTTATTCTCTTTCATATCTTCCCAAATTCAAACCACAACTACAATGGAAGTTCTGGGCATCAGGGACAAAGCTAACTGTCTACCTTACACTGGCAAAGAGCCGATGGCAATGTTTCCGCAAAACATTTCTTTAAAATATTTTCTGCCCCTGGCTGCCGGGGTCCAGCCCCAGCGGGTCCGGGGGTCTTGAGGGGTGAGTGGCATTGGCGAAGTACTGAGCTGAGTCAGTGTGGTGATGGAGCAGTCTCTCTCATTTATTGTTGTTGGTTTACAGTTTTATAGCCAAAAGACATCCCCATTACATCATTACATCACCTATCATTCTATACAATTTTTTGTTTTCTACCTTCCATAGCAACCTTATCATTGAGCTCATTCCCCAATCTATCATGAAACATTCCCCTTGCAGAAGTCAGATTTCTGCATAATTAGATTTAACAATAGTATGTTTACTATTTGAATGTCTTCAGCATACTTCATTCAATCATGATAAGTACATCAATCTAAGTAGAAAGGTTACTTTTCTCTTAACAGGTGCAACTATGTAGAAGCTAGAGGGAAGGGCTTAAGCTTGAAACTGTTTTATTCTATTAACCTACTCTGGTTCTTACAAGGAAAGAGGAAAGAGAACAAAGAGACAGTCTAGCAGCACTGCTTTAGCAAATAAACCCTATTAATCTTATGTAACTACTATAATGAATTCCTAGGTCTACATTATCCTATGGCAATCAATGTCTCCAACTATGCTGGCCACAGTTATGAGCATTCCTAAGTCCCATTCTAGCCTGGTATCTTCAAGGAAGGGAGCCTCTTCCGTGGAGTGGTCAGGGGAGTGGGAGGTGGAAAGGTGACCCAAGTACGAGCCCTTCTGGTGGTGGCCTTGCCATGACCCCCAGAGAACTCTTGGTAAACTCCCCAGTAATGAGTAGGAGGTGTAGTAATCTATTTAAATGTCCCTTTTATTCCTTCTAAGTCCCCAGGGAAGGGAATCCACCTTCCGGGATCCTCTGGTCAATAAGGTCTGGGGAAATTATCTCAGGATGAATTCTTTCTAACTGGGACTGACCTACTGAGATGAACTAATGTTCCGAGCATGGACAGAACTCCCAAGAAAAATACCAGGAGGGGCCTTTCCCGGGATGCCCCGATAAAGAAAGTCCGCTTTGCAATTTCTTTCTTAGTCTCGTGACCTTGTCATCCGAGCAAGGGGACATCCTGATGGCTCCCGGCACCTGGCTTCCTTTCTGCCTGTTTCTGCTGATCCCCATTCTTCTTTGCTCCTGGTTTTGTTTCCTTTCAATCCTCATCTTCTTCACTCTCTCCTCTGCATAAATATAGTTTTTACTGAAAGTAGTATCCTGTGAATTTATTTCATCTTTCTGTATATTCTCCTTCCCCATGATCTCATCCACTCTCATAACTTCAGCAATCCAAACCCCTCCTCCTGAGTCCAATGTTACCATGTGCTCCAAATTGCATTTTCATCTCTGCTTGACACCTCAGTTAAACTGTCCTTCATTGGTCTATAACCACAGGACAGCTTTCAATTGCCCTCCAGATCACCATCCATCCTGCTGTGTGCCCTAGAGGTTGACCCAAATGGAAGACATTGACAGCTCTCTTGACCTCTGGTTTCCATTCATGCTTGGTCAAAGTGAGAGACCTCAAGAGAAAGTAGAAGTGGGGAGGAAAATAAGTTCAGAGTATTTTCCCTAAAATTACTCTGAACTGGCTGCCTCTTTCTCCCAAAGGCTTTCTGCTCTGCTTTATCCTGGTCCTGATAAAGCTTCTGTCTCATACCACTTCAGACCTACCAGTGGTGATGGTACCTGCTCTAACAAGGCCCAAAGAACCGTGTTATCTATGCTTTATGGTTCCCCACACACAACTAGTCATACCTTCGAAAACAGTACTTTTATTAAATTCTCCATGATCCAAATTGAATGTGCCATTTGTTTCCTATCTGGACCATATGTAGCACTTCTTACATTCTTACTAAATCTCCAATCCTCTCTCAATACTCTAGGTGCTAGAGTACTATAATAAGGTAATACTTCTCAACTTCTCACCCCTTATCTTTCCCCACCATCATATCTGCCAGACTACATTTCTTTTACCATAGCACCAAACCTACTCTTCTTTTCCTCAAACTCTTTCAGTGGCTCCACATTTCCAGTTAAATGAAGTCTGGGATATTTCACCTAATATTTCAACTAATATTTAGGCCCTTCTGCAGTAAGGCCACCCTGTCTAACTTCATCTTCCACCACTTCTCCAAGTGAATTTAGATTGAGATGCATTCAACAATTACAAAATAGTAAGTATTCAAATATTCACTATTTCAAAACATAAGAACACTTCCCCACTAGCAAAGCTCTGTTCATGCTCTTCTTTCTCCAATACCTTTGCTCCCCACCAGCCTATCCCTTCATGTCCATCTTAAATGTCACCCTTTTCATGAATTTCTGTTACATGAACTAGTTTCTGCTCTTCAATTCCATATAAAGTATTTGTATTTTTCTTATTTGTCCTTAATTATAATTATTTGTGTTCTATCAATACTTTGAATTCCAGGGCCTCTTGAACACAAAGTCTATATCTTAACCCATTTTTCATATTTGACCTACACATAGTGTTCTGTTAAATAATTGTTAATCAAAATAGACAGTAAAAATTTTCATATCATATTATCATACATTATATGTATATTTTATATATATATTATTATTATTTAGTCACTAAGTCATGTCTGACTCTTTTTCAGCCTGCCATTCTCCTCTGTGCTTGGGATTTCCCAGAAGAATACTGGAGTGGGTTTCCATTTCCTTTTCCAGGGCATCTTCCTGACCTAGAGATTGAACCCACATCTCATACATTGGCAGATCGATTCTTGACCACTGAGCCACCAGGGAAACCCCATGTATTTATACGTACATATAGCCAAAAGTTATGAAAAATGCGCCAGTTCTGGTTCTTGATATGACATACACCTCTTTAGCAGTTGTATAATTGTGTTATTCTTTATCTCTCTATTTATAGTTTTTATAGTTTTACACCTACACATAGTTAAAAGAAAAAGAGGAATTTCCTCACCAATTCTATTATTGCACTCACAACAGGCAATCAGATGGGACTCTGCTGTACTAGATTTTTGTCCCATGTATCATGTAGGAAGGTACAGGGAAAGCACTGTCACAAAGAGTAAGCTAAATATCAAAAATCCAAAAATGCTAACCTTTGTAACTCAAGATGAAAGGGTAATATCTCCTGGCCTATTTGCTACCCCATGTATACTAATTCATTGATGTTCAGAATCAGGGCAGAGCAAGAATAGAACTTCCAAATCCCCAACAAAACAGGAGAAAGCTGCAACTTAAGTACAGCTCAACTTTAGTACAACTCTCTTATTTCCATGTTAGCTGTCTTGCCCAAAGTCAGGCTGTTGGTGGCTAGTTAGCCACCAAAACAAAATACTACAGGGTCTTTGCTTGTATGTTTATTGGCCCATTCACCAATTCATTCAGTTACTTACCGAATACAAATTTGTGGAGGCCATCAATGTGCTGGCCATGGAGAATCAACAAATAGCAAAGAAAAAAGTAATAAAAATTATAAAGAAATGCTTCAGGGAACTTACAAGCTGGTTGGAAAGAAACAGAATTCAACTCTTTCCTTTTAAAAAAGATGTCTAAGAGAAGACCTTTTTTCTCTCATCCCAAAACATTAAGGCACATCTATGATAAAAAAAACATTCTTAGCAGTTTTTATATTTCAATATAGAATTCTATTATATGACACACATTTATAATATATATCATGTAATGTACTTGATATACATCATTATACAAAATGGAAAAAATGGTGAGCTCCTTGGGCAGTTAAAATTTTAACTGTTAGGTGGAGACTACTTTGCTATTTCACCACCCAGAAGCATCCCTGTGGAGCCATTGGGATCTCAAGAGCAGGATTTGAAACCTCCCCTACTTTTCCAACGTGCCTCTTTGACATCCTCTCAAGAGTGGGGGTAGGGGATTCTTCTTCATAACTAGAGGAAGTCTTCACTAACACTTCAGTGGTTTTTGACTTGTTTTTAAACCTAAACACAGAAGTGGATAAGGGTCTTGAATAAAGAAACTCACGGTTTACAATAGCCAGAACATGGAAGCAACCTAGATGCCCATCAATTGACGAATGGATAAGAAAGCTGTGGTACATATACACAATGGAATATTACTCAGCATTAAAAAAAAAATTCATTTGAATCAGTTCTACTCAGATGGACGAAACTGGAGCCCATTATCCAGAGTGAAGTAAGCCAGAAGCAAAAACAACAATACAGTATATTAATGCATATATATGGAATTTAGAAAGACGGTAACGAGAACCCAACATGCGAGACAGCAAAAGGAACGCAGATGTATAGAATAGACTCCTGGACTCTGTGGAAGAGGGCAAGGGTGGGATGATATGGGAGAATGGCGTTGAAACATGTTAATTATTATATGTGAAATCAATCGCCAGCCCAGGATTGATGCTCGGGGCTGGTGCATCGAGATTTCCCGGGGGAAGGGAGGAAGAGGGGAGGAGAGAGGGGGGTTCTGGAGGGGGAGCCTATGTAAACCCATGGTGATATCATGGCATTGTATGGCAAAACTAATAAAAAAAAAAAAAAGAAAGAAACTGACGGTCAATTTCTACTGAGTCTGTGTGAATAAGGAGTCAAACAATCTAGAGAATGTGAATTCCAGAACCAATGGTTAATTGTTTGATCTAGTTCTTAGAGAGTGCTCACAATACAGTGGGTTAGGTGCCATATCAAATTAAAAACTGCCTCGTCTTGTCCTCCAGGAAACCAAAGATCTATTTTGGCCTTTGTTTTAAAAGAGAATCCATGAGACTTCCCTTGGCTAAGACTCTGTGTTCCTAACGCACACAGGTGGGGGTTCAATCTCTAATCAGGGAACTAGATCTTTCATGCTGCAACTGAAGATCCCACATACCCCAACAAATATCAAAGATCCCAGGTACTACAACTAAGACACAGTCCAGTCAACTAAATAAATATTTTTAAAAAGCCAAACAACAGAATCCTCCAGTGGACCAGCATTCAATACCTTTTTCTGGTTTACACAAAAGCAATACTCAGCTTCCCTTTGAGGGGTGGACGTTGTGAATGACCTGAATGAAAGTTGGGAGCAATGACTCCTTCTATTTCAGTTGAATGGTGTTTAGTGACTTTCTGGCTGTCTGATGATCAGACCTAAAACAGTGAAAGATCCTGTTTGTGCCTACTTTCTGAAAATAGCTTCCCCAAGCCCTCAGTTTTGACCTAACAGAGAGAGGAGTCATTCCTGTCTGAAGTTATGTTGTCACCAAAAGTAGAGGTCGGTTCCACCAGAAAAATTCAAGAATTCTGAAAGGAGTAAAAGAAAATATGTGCAAATAGATAATAGCAACATATACAGTGAGAACATGGAGGAAATATGTTTTAATTAATAATTCTGAGTAATGTAACATGAATAGAGAAACAATAACATCTCTAAATATTACATGAAAAGAGAATTTTTAAAAAGAGAAAATGTCTACTATGAGAATAAAGAAATAAAAGTAAACTAAAAGCAGTGAAGTAACACTCGGCACATCGACTGAAAAATGCCAACCAAAGCAGGGGGTGCAAGAGTGTGGTTGACATTTTATATCTAGCATGTGAGCTTTCCTAAATTTTCCCTTCCTATATTTTTTTCTCATAAAACCTTTGTAGTCAAGGACCAAGGCTACATCATGCTGTGAAAATGAGAGAGGAGAAAAGATTTAATGACCAGAAGCTAATAATAATAACTACACGGAATGAAAAGGAATTTGGACAAAGCAAAACTGTTATATGACAAAATCATCTTCTAAAGGTAGAAGTTAATCTTTTTCATCATTTCATTGGAACAAAGGACAAACTGAAACATAAGCATTAGCTACTAACCTTCTGTCATAAAGATCTGATCTGTCTCTGTAATTGCTTTAAGAACAGCTTAATTCAAAGAGAGTGAGAGGAATATAATATCATTAACCACAAAAATCAAAGTGACTTATTTGTTAAGCAGATATGATAACAGAAGTTGGAAAGACTCCTCTAAACACTAAAATCAGTGGAGTGGTCTTCTGAGCCTTTATCCAAAGAAAACAAAAATAATCATTTGAAAAGATATATGAACTCGTATGTTCACCACAGCATTATTTATAATAGCCACAATATGGAAGCAACTGTGTCCATCAATAAATGAATGGATAAAGAAGATGTGAGTTGGATAAATATATAGAGATAGAGAGACAGGGAAAACATTTTTTTAAATGAATAGTCATTTAAAAAAGAACAAAATCTTTTGGACATAGAGAGTATTATGTTAAGTGAAATAAGACAGAGAAAGATAAATAGCGTGTGATCTCTCCTATGTGTAGAATCTAAAAAACAAAACAGAAACAGACTCTCAGATACAAAGAATAAACAGGCGGTGGCCAGAGAGGAGGTAGATGGAGGGTTAGGCGAAACTGGTGAAGGGGATTGAGAGATACAAACTTCCAGTTATAAAATGAGTAAGTCATGGGGATGTAATACATAGCATAAGTGAAAGTGAAAGCAAAACTGGACTATACAGTCCATGGAATTCTCTAGGTCAGAATACTGGAGTGGGTAAGCCTATCTCTTCTCCAGTGGGTCTTCCCAACTCAGGAATCAAACCAGGGTCTCCTGCATTGCAGGCGCATTCTTTACCAACTGAGCCATCAAGGAAGCCAGCATAAGAAGTATAGTTAATAATAATACTGTAATAATTTTGTATACTGACAGACGGTTACTAGATTTATCATGGTGATCATTCAATAATATATTTACATGTCTAATCACTATATGGCACCCTGCAAAGTAACATAATATTTCACATTAACTATACTTCGATAAAAAGTCAACTCAAATCAAATCAAATCAGTGGAACGGCCTGCTTCTAGGGTTCATTCCTTACTTTTTACAATAGTCTGCAGTCATATTATGGAAATCATATGTCAGAAGAGCTGGCTGGCCTTCACTGAAACCTCTGTTTCTGACATCAAGTGAGAATACAGGTGTATAGGTTGAATTGTATCTTCCCCACAAAATTCATATGTTGAGGTTCTTACCCCCAGTATCTTAGAATATGAATTTATTAGGAAATAGGGCCATTGGAGGTATAATTAGATAAGATGAAATCATACAGGATTAGGTAATCCTTCTAAGGAGAGGAAATTTGGATACAGACATGCACACAGGGAGAACACCATATGACAATCAGAGTTAAGCTGTCCCAAACCATGGCAACTACAAGAAGCTAGGAGAGAGGTCTGCTACAGATCCATCTCTGGAGACTTCAGAAGGGAATACAACCCTGCAAACACCTTGATCTTGGATGTCTAATCTCCAGAACTGTGAGACAATAAATTTCTTCCATTTTTAACACTGATTTTGTAGCTTGTTTTTGTTGTTGGTTCAGTAACTAAGTCATGTCCAACTCTTTGCAATCCCAGGGACTACAGCACACCAGGCTTTCCTGTCCCTCACTATGTCCCAGTTTGCTCAAACTCATGTCCATTGAGTCAACGATGCCATCTCACCATCTCATCCACTGCCACTTCCTTCTCCTCCTGCCTTCAGTCTTTCTCAGCATCAGGGTTTTTTCCAATGAGTTGGCTCTTCCCATCAGGTGGCCAAAGTACTGGAGCCTCAGCATCAGTCCTTCCAAAGAATATTCAGGGTTGATTGCCTGTTGGATTAACTGGCTTAAATTCTTTGCTGTCCAAGGGACTCTCAAGAGTATTCTCCAGTACCACAGTCCAAAAGCATCAATTCTTTGGCATTCAGCCTTCTTTATGGTCCAACTCTCACATCGATACATAACTACTGGAAAAACCATAGCTTTGGCTATATAGACCTTTGCAGCAAAGTGATGTCTCTTCTTTATAATACACTGTCTAGGTTTGCCATAGCTTTTCTTCCAAGGAACAAGTGCCTTTTAATTTCATGGCTACAGTCACTGTCCACAGTGATTTCAGAACCCCAGAAAATAGAATCTGCCACTGCTTCCATTTTTCCCCACTTATTTTCCATGAAGTGATGGAACTAGATGCCATGATCTTAGTTTTCTGAATGTTGAGTTTTAAACCAGCTTTTTCACTCTCCTCTTTTATCTTCATCAATTTATAACACTCAGTCTGTGGTACTAGAAACTAATGAAACTGGGCTATAAATACTCTATTAGATTAATTAATTCCTATAACTTGTTTCCCTCATGGGCTTCTCTCATAGCTGAGTTGGTAAAGAATCCGCCTGCCTTGTAGACTTGGGTTTAATCCCTGGGTTGGGAAGATCCCCTGAAGAAGGGAAAGGCTACCCACCTCAGTATCCTGGCCTGGAAAATTCCATGGACTGTATAGTCCATGGAGTCACAAAGAGTCAGACACAACTGAGCAACCTTCACTTTCACTTTTGGTATCACTCCCATGGTACAGAAGTCATGAGAACTGGTCAAGTTTGTTGTTAAAGATAATCTGTCTCTACTTTAAATCAGAACCTATGCGTGAAAAATTGTTCAATTATCAAACCACTTACAGTGAAACTGAATTGTTGAATTAAAATATTAATGGGAGATATAGATTAAGAAAGGTCTTGATACACCTTAAAATCATAGAAAAAGGAAAATTCATATTGCTTTAATCCTTAACTATTCTACAAGCACATGCATTTTTTTTCCCAAAAGAAAGAGTCATCTCTATACCATGAAGGTTTAGAATTACAGAACAAAATAAAAGGCCCAATAGCTCCCACAATGCGTTTCCACATCCCTGGCTTAAAAAGTGTGATTTAAAAATTACACACATGAACCCCTAAAATAATGCTTCATGAATAAAACAGTAGAAGCAAAATAAATGGATGTGCATTTTCAAAGTGATAGATAATGGGCATACAAAATAAAGTATGTCTTATTTCATAGTTAATTTGAAATTATAAACCTAGAACCATGTGAGACCATCATTATTGTTCAGATAGACTATAGCAGATGAAGTCTATCAATATATATTTACTGCAAATTTCATCAATTAAAAAGGTCCTGATATGCTGCTATATTAACGGTTCTTTAGTAAATATCATCTCTTCAAATATGAAGACTGGTGGCATTACAAAAGGGAGAAAAAGAACTCCATGAAGTACATGTATCAAATGTTTTGCCCCTAAGGAAAATACTTAGAAAATAAAGATGAAAAATAAGGTATGATGTGTTGTTGCCATTCCTCAATCACACATCAGGATATGATGTGTATTTTATACTAAAATTTTTTGCTAACTCTTGGCTTTAATTTTATAGATTGTTTACTTCTTTATTTCAGCCATATTTATTGATGTACAATTTACACATATAACAAACTTCATAGTGTTCAGTTCCGTAGGCAGTTCTGGTAACTGCATAGAATTATATAACCCCCAGGAAACCAACAAACCAAACCAACAAACAGGTCCATCATTCCATAAAATTCTCTTATATCTTTTTGTAGTTAAGTTCTCCCTGCTATAGATTGACTGTATCTTTCCAAAACTTGTACACTGCTACCAACTTGATAGTATTAAGAGATAGGGTATTTGGGAGGTCTTAGGTAATGAAGGTGTGTTTTTCATTAATGGAACTAGTGCCCTTACAAAGAGAACCCACAGAACTCTCCAACCACTACCACTATGAAGAACACAGCAAGAGGCCCACAATTTATGAACCAGGAAGTGAGTCCTCACCAGATATTGAATCTGCTAGCACCTTGATGTTCAACTTTCCAACTTTTAAACTATGAGAAATAAATTTCTTTAATTTTTAAGTCACCCAGTCTATGGGATTTTTGCTATGGCAGCCCAAAGATATTAAGACTCTCCTTCTACACCCATTAATTGACAATCACTGACCTGTTGCCTGTCTCACACTTTTGCCTTTTCCAGAATATCATACAGATGGAATCATTCAGTTTTGTTATTCAGTCGCTCAGTCATGTCCAACTCTTTGCTAGCCCATGGACTGCAGCATGCCAGATTTTCCTCTTTCACTGTCTCCCAAAGGCTCCTTTTACCCAACACATTAATACTTTTGAGATTCAGCTATGTCATTGCCTATATCAGTAGTCCATTTCATTTTATGGCTTAGTATTCTATTTTATGGATGTCCCACAGTTGATATATACATTTATCAGCTGCTAGACATTTTGGTGGGCTTCCCTTATGGCTTAGAAGATAAAGCATCTGTCTGCAATGCAAGAGACCTGGGTTTGATCCCTGGGTTGAGAAGATCCCCTGGAGAAGGAATAGCAACCCACTCCAGGAGAATCCTCATGGACAGAGGAGCCTGATGGGCTAAAGTCCATGGGGTTGCAGAGTCGGACACAACTGAGTGATCAAGCACAGCACAGGCAGTTTTGGTTGTTACTAGTTTAGGAGCTATTACAAATAAAGCTGCTATAAACAATAGTGTAAAATTTTTTTATTTCTCTTAAATAAATTATCTGAGAGTATTAATGCCTGACCTTATTTAAGTGTTATGTCAAACTTCATAAAAAACTGGAGAACTGTTTTCTACAGTAGCTATATTATTTTATGTTCATATCAGTAATGCCTAAAGACTGATGCTGAAGCTCCAATACTTTGGCCAGCTGATGCAAAGAGCCAACTCATTGGAAAAGACCCTGATGCTGGGAAAAAGTGAAGGCATAAGAAGAAGAGGGAGGCAGAGGATGAGATGATTAGATAGCATCACCAACTCAATGGTATTAATTTGAGCAAACTCTGAGAGACAGTGAAGGACGCGGAAGCTGCTGTGCTGCAGTCCCTGGGATGGCAAAGAGTCGGACAATACTTAGCGATAGAACAACAATGCCTAAGAGTTCCAATTGCTCCACATCCTTCTTAGTACTTGGTAATAGCAGTTTTGTTTTTGCATTTTAAGCATTCTAATAAGTGCGTGGTGTTATCTCTTTGTGGATTTAATTTGCATTTTCCTAAAGAAAATGCTTATTAGCCATCCATCTTTCTTCTTGGTAAAGTGTATATTCAAATCTTTTACTCAGAATGAGAGAAAATAATAGCCAATGAAGCAACAGACAAACAATTAATCTCAAAAATATACAAGCAACTCCTGCAGCTCCATTCTAGAAAAATAAACGACCCAATCAAAAAGTGGGCCAAAGAACTTAACAGACATTTCTCCAAAGAAGACATAAAAATGGCTAACAAACACATGAAAAGATGCTCAACATCACTCATTATCAGAGAAATGCAAATCAAAACCACAATGAGGTACCACTTTACACCAGTCAGAATGGCTGCCATCCAAAAGTCTACAAGCAATAAATGCTGGAGAGGATGTGGGGAAAAGAGAACCCTCTTACACTGTTAGTGGGAATGCAAACTAGTACAGCCACTATGGAAAACAGTGTGGCGATTCCTTAAAAAACTGCAAATAGACCTGCCATATGACCCAGCAATCCCACTGCTGGGCATACAAACCGAGGAAACCAGAATTGAAAGAGCCACGTGGACCCCAATGCTCATCGCTGCATTGTTTACAATAGTCAGGACATGGAAGCCACCTAGATGCCCATCAACTGAAGAATGGATAAGAAAGCTGTGGTACATATGCACAATGGAATATTACTCAGCATTAAAAAAAAATTCATTTGAATCAGTTCTACTCAGGTGGACGGAACTGGAGCCTATTATACAGCGTGAAGTAAGCCAGAAGGAAAAACAATAATACAGTATACTAACGCATATATATGGAATTTAGAAAGATGGTAACGAGAACCCAGCATGCGAGACAGGAAAAGGAACACAGACGTATAGAACAGACTCGTGGACTCTGTGGATGAGGGCAAGGGTGGGATGATATGGGAGAATGGCATTGAAACATGTTAATTATCATATGTGAAATCAATCGCCAGCCTAGTCGTGTCTCTTTGTGACCCCATGGACTACAGCACAACCAGGCCTCTCTGTCCCTCACAATCTCCCCAAAGTTGCCCAAGTTCATGTTCATTGCATTAGTGATGCCATTCAGCCATCTCATCCTCCGAAGCCCTCTCCTCCTTCCACCCTCAATCTTTCCCAGTATCAGGGAGTTTTCCAATGAGTTGGCTCTTCACATCAGATGACCAAAATACTGGAACTTCAGCATTAGTCCTTCCAATGAATATTCAGGGTTGATTTCCTTTAAGATTAACTGCTTTGATCCCCTTGTTGTCCAAGGGACTCTCAGGAGTCTTCAGCACCACAGTTCAAAGACATCAATTCTTTGGCTCTCTGCCTTCTTTACAGTCCAGTTCTCACAACCATACATGACCATTGGGAAGACCATAGCCTTGACTATATGGACTTTTGTTGGCAGAGTGATGTCTCTTCTTTTCAATATACTATCTAGGTTTGTCATAGCTTTCCTGCCAAGAAGCAATTATCTTCTGATTCTGGATATTAGTTCTTTATTAAAGATGTAGGGATTTGAAAATATTTTTATTCATTCAGTGACTTGTCTTTTTATTTTTTTAAACTGTGCCTTATGGAAAATAAAAGTTTTTAATCTTGATGAAATCAAATTTTTCTTCTATGCATCAAGCTTTGGACATCATTTCTAAGAAAATATTGCTGAACTTGAAACCACAAAGATTTTCTCCCATGTTTATTTCTAGAAGTTTTATAGTTTTAGGTTTTACATTGAGGTCTGTGATCTACTTTGAGTTAATTTTTAAGCGGATGCAAGGTATGGATCAAGATTCTTTTTTGTTTCACATAGATGTTCAATTGTTCCAGCACCATCTGTTGAAAAACAATCCTGGATTTCCAGCTTCAGTTCCAAAAGAGCTTGGAAGTCATCACTCCCATCCTTACAAGAAAAATAGTGAACAAACTGAAAATCAATGACTTTTCTTGGACCCAACAGAGAAATGAGATTGCAGGGCAAACTGCCACCCCTGGAACCTGGAGAGACAAGTGAATCTGAGGAATCACAGCTCAATCTTTTAGTCTAAGAGTAGAAGCCACTAAGCACTTTCCAGGTAGCCAAGCAATGAAGCATCTTCCCAAGTAGTGAAGAATCTGCCTGCCAGTGGGCAGGAGGCAGAGGAAATGCAGGTTTAATCCTTATATTGAGAGGATCGCTTGGAGTAAGAAGTGGCAACTCACGCCAATATTTTTGTCTGGGAAACCCCAGGGACAGAGGAGTCTGGTGGGCTGCAGTCCATGGGGTCACAAAGAATTGGGCACAACTGAGCACACACACATACACACACACACACACAAAGCCACTAAATAGTGGGAGCACATAAAGATAATTTAGACTAATTATTAAGTGTGGAGTAGTATCAAAGTAAGAAACTCCTCAGAGTCACAGTTTTAGGAGGGCTCACAACCACACTGGGATTAACCTTCAGAAATCCCACCAAATTCAAGTAAGAACAGAGCATTAGAATTAGAGAACTTTGCTGAACACAGTACCTCTTCATCTTTACATCTTCTGATATATTTTTTTGCATTTCTCAAACTTGGGGTTGCATTATCTACTTTTAGACTCATACCTATTTCTTATAATTAAGATGCCAAATAATTAGAATGTTAACTACACTTATTTGGTTTATAACTACATCTATCATCAGTACAATTATTAATAAAATACTTATGAGGTATATAAAGATAAATGGAAATATAAGCTATCATAACCATTAGAAATTATCAAATAGTTAGCCATCTTTTAAAGGAATATATTTTTAAAAGGTAAATTGAAAATAATAACCTGCTAATAATAAATTCAAAAGGATTTTTAAATTTGGTTGTTTCTGAAATGTTTTGTACAAAGAAAAAGTAGGATTTAGTAGATCCACTAAGGTAAAGACCAGACTGGATAAATGCAGGAGCACATAAAAACTGTTTAATGACAAATGAAAATCTGAATCACATTCACTGATTAAAACATCTTTCAATAATGTGGATTGAAAACTTAGAAGGAACTAGAAAAGGAATGACACCACAATGCTACAAGGCCATAAGAATAACATATAAATATGCATGAGGAGTAGCTTGATCAATGGAATAAATGTCTGCATTTTTCCAAATAGAAAAAGGAGCTAGGCAGAAATAACTTAAGTGCTTTCTTATTGTAGAATTCATGAATAAGATCAAGAAACACTGCAAAGAAGAATGGAAGGGGGTAAAAATGAGCAGTGGGAACTGGAGAAAATAAGCATGCAAGTACTGATAAACCCAGATCATACATACAGAAATGAGGGGGGAAATTTAATCAGAAATAAAAGATTTGGAAAAGGTCACACAGATATGGGATATACCAAAAATAAAAACTGACAGAGGCAACATGTTTCATATATTGAAGCACAGACATAAATGCCAAGCACATGCCAAGAAAATAAGAGAGATTTAAACAATAAAATCTCACTTGAAAGTACAGAGAAGACCACAAACAGCTTAACAGAACATCTAAAAGTCATGAAAGTATATAATCAAAAACACATTTGAGTCAGTTCTGATGAGGTGGATGAACCTAGAACCTATTATACAGAGTGAAGTGAGTCAGAAATAGAAAGATAAATATTGTATTCTGACACATATTATAGGGAATCTAGAAGAATGGTACTGAAGATCTTATTTACAGGGCAGCAATGGAGAAACAGACATAGATAATAGACTTGTGGACATGGGGAAAGGGAGGAGAGGGTGAGATGTATGGAAAGAGTAACATGGAAAGTTACATTACCATATGTAAAATAGATAGCCAAGGGGAATTTGCTGTATGGCTCAGGAAACTCAAACAGGGGCTCCGTATCCTAGAGGGGTGGGATGGAGAAGGAGATGGGAAGGAGGTTCAAAAGGGAGGGATATAAGTATACCTATGGCTGATTCATGTTGAGGTATGACAGAAAACAACAAAATTCTGTAAAGTAATTATCATTCAATAAAATAATAATTGAAAAAATAATTAACCCACAATAAGTTACCATAATAGCTAGTGTAAACTTTTTCTATAAAACTTGTTTGTTTAAATGAGTTGTCTCATTTCTTTCATAAATTTGAAAGATGAAGAACACTAAAGAAAAGCCAATGATCTGGAGTGTAATTATTTTTTAAATCACTGCAATAAATAAACAATGCAAAAAAATACAGGAAAAAGTAGATTTATGTTTAGCTAGTGCTTACTATATACATAAGTTGTGTCATTTGAACTTCACAGTAATACTTTAAAGTCAGTATTAGCATTCACACTTTATAGTTAAAGAAACTAAACTCAAAGAATAAGAAATCAACAGAAGGAATATAGCTCTAAGGCAAGCAAAAGGATTCAGATATAAGTCTCTGAATGTAACGTTTAACCTTTTCCACTTTCTATGTTGCTCTCCTAATACAACTAAATCTAATGATGCACAAAATAGAAAAAGGGTATGTGTAGATTCTAGGAATCTGCAGTAGAACTAAGAAATTCACTGTAAAATTCATCCGACTTTGTTTGGTGTTTGAAAATTTTCAAAATAAAATGCTGCCATCTGGGGTTAGTGAGATACCTAGAAGTTTAAAAGATCTAATTAGAAAGGAAACTCTAGACATTACCATGTTACTTACAAAGAATACCAAAAGGCTTAAAGGCCCATGGGCACCTTCACTGGGGTGCCAGAAAGATGTTAACATCTCTTTTGGTTAAGATATTTGTAGCTCTATAAGGCTCCCATGCAAATAGAGACATGTTGCCTGGAATGAGACCACAACCTAAACCATTTGAATCCATGAACACATCATGCTAAGGACATCCTCTTAGTACCTCAGAAATCAGAGAAAGAGGCTCTGGAATAATGGTACTGAGAACAGACATACTTTGATACCGAAAATAGCAACAATAACAAGAGCAGCTCTACACCTACACTGGGTTTGCTGTGTCACAGCCACTGTTCTAAATACATAATAAGCAATAACTCATTTAAACTTCTTAAAAACCCAATAAAGTACTGATACTAGCAGTTTGATCTGGAGGAGGGCATGGCAACCCACTCCAGTATTCTTGCCTGGAGAACCCCATGGACAGAGGAGCTTGGCAGGCTATGGTCCACTGGCCCACAGAGAGTCGGACATGCCTGAAGTGACTTAGCATGCATGCAACAGTTTGATTCCAGAGGACATGCTCTCAGTCATGTACTGCAGTGTCTTTCTGAGGTTAATTGCAATCTCTTTGGAACCCCTGGATATCTGGGAAACGGCAGAAAACATTGAAAGTGATAACAGTCAAAGTTAGGAGATGGGGAAGGGGTTAATGGTGAAGTGGGACTGAAAATAAACAGAACTATTGATACATGACTTCAGTTGGGTGCTTACCAGAACATTTCTTATAACAGTATAAGAAAGGAAACAAGATATCAGCAAGATGTTTTCAATCAAATAAGTAGGGAGAAAGAGGATATAAAGCCAATAAGAAAAGAAGCAAAAAAAAAAAAAAAAAAGAAAAGAAATGCTTACACACTGGAAGAAATAAAAATTGAGCAAGAAGAAAGGAAGATGATAAACAGTGAAGAACTCTGAAAAGTTTTATTTTTAAAAAGGAGAATATTTCCAAGTCAACAGCAACAACATTTTAAATAGAAAAGTATCTGAGGATCGAGTATGGAGTGAGTCTGTTAGTGCAGATGTAAGGTATATCCAAATCATTATACATTTCTATGCAGATGTATTTCCTTTAAAATGTTCCCAGTTTCATATTCATTTTATTACTACGTTTTGCTACCCAGCATCCAAATACTTTCTTCTGGAGGAAAATCCCTCAGAAAAATTCCCTTAAGGAAAATTCCTTAAGATTCCCAGGAACCTCACACCCTCACCTCAGAGAGAGGGAGTGCATATAATCTATGGTTAGCCAGCTGGTGTTCCCACTGAGGACTGGAAGTCTTGTGGGCGTGATGCACAAGCTCAGTGACTGCAGTCTAATGCACAAGCTCAGATTAGAGCCATGTCAGCTCCCGTCATCAGACAGAGTCTGGAAGTCTCCAGCAGGAAACCCAAACAGACTGCTCTGACACATGACCTCGGCTGCCCTGCCTGCTGCAAATGCCTTATTGATTGCTATTCCTAGGCTAATCCATCAGTGTTTCCGTCAATTCATTTTCAGCTAAAATAGTCAAATTTCATTTTGTTGCTTGAAACTAGAAAACTTCATGAACAACAACAACAGCAACAGCAAAAATGGTCCCCTGGAGGAGGCTGCAGCAATGAGGGCAAGATAGGGAAGGCCACACAGCAAGAAAGGAATTGTGAGTGTCAAGACCTACTGGTGACACCACTTCCAGTGGTACTGAACAGATTAAAGAGAATGACAAGTTTATATCCCTAAATGTTTGCCTTAAGAAACGAACTAATACCTAGATATTAGGTCTCTAGGGATTAGACCTTCTCTGAATAGATTAAAGGGTTTCTTAAATCTTGAAACTTCAGTGTTGAGGTGGCCAAAAGGTGCACTAAGGTCTGGGTGAGTGACTTATTCAGTTATGTCCACTGAAGTTTAGAGCTTCTTCAGGTTTCTTTCACATAAAAGTTACAGTAGGGATGAAGAAAGAATAGTACCCTATAAACTGTGATGGGGTAAATAAAAGGCTTTGGGAGACACAAAGCATTCTGAACCCCAGCTTTCATTCCCCACTCTGTGAACTATCAGTCCCTCACTGTCTGTGAGACTGTTCCTCCTCACCTTACTGTTCCTCTTACATTACAAGAGGAGTGCATGTTCAAATCCTGCCCCTCCTGGCTCCTTCTGCTTCAATCCCAGTGCGCCTGGAAGGTCAGAGGCATCACTGATTCACTGTGCTGCCTTGAGCAGCTGGGAAGGATTATAATTGATTGCTCAGCCGATAATTAGAAACTTGGAATCACTGGTAGACTAACAAAAATGATCGTGCTGAATAGTCCTCACCGACTTCCATTAGGAAATCCTGTTGGATCTACATTCAAAATAACTTCACGATATGACACTTCTGACCATCTCAGGATACAACTCTGAGATGATGAGATGATGGTGGCTCATCATGGTCTCCCATCAGGATTACTGCAAAAGCCTCCTAACAGGTTTCTTGAATGCTACCCTTGCCTCCCCCACCTTCATCCCTATAGAGCAAGAGTGCTAAATCTCTGGGGTGTAATGACAGATGATCTCAGGTGGGGATGATGTAATAATAATAGAAGCAAAGTGCACAGTGAGTGTAATGCGCTTGAATCATTCTGAAACTATCCCATCCCCCCATCTCACACTGGTCTCTAGAAAAACTGTCTTCCATGAAACTGGTCCCTAGTGCCAAAAAGGTTGAGGACCACTGCTACAGATTGTTCCCGGTTCAGCAGCCAGATGGATCTTTAAGAAATTGAAGTTATGCAGTGTCCCTTTCTTCAAAATCTTGCCAAGGCCCTCCACTCACCCAGAGTAAATCCAAAACCTTTATACTGGCCCATAAAGCTCTACATGACACAGCTCCAGCTGGCCCTCTGAACCTTTCTCCTACCATCCTCCTCCTCCTCACTCACTGCTTTGTCCACGCTGGCCTCTCTGCTGGTCCCTGAACTTGCCCAACACACTTCACATTGGGGCATTTTTCCATTTACTGCTCCTTCAACCTCGATCACTCTGCCCCCAATGGCTGTGTAGTTGGTTTCCTCACCTCTTTCAAGTTTTTCTCACCTTCTCAAGGAAAGATATCCTAAACATTCTGTTTAACCCTGCAACCCGATCTTTTCATCCTATCTGGCAATCTCTGTCTCTTGACTTGCTCTACTTTTTTCCCCATTGACACTCATCCTCTTCTAAAACAATATGAAATAATTGACTTTATATGTTTACCATTGACCTTCAATCTTCTTGTGGTAGAAGATAAGTCTTCATGTGTCAGGCTTCCTGTGCTGCTTTTTGGTTCACCTAATTTGCCCTCAAATTCCTTCTGAGCCCTTCCTCCACTCAGCTCTGTATCTAAGAGATGCTGACCTCTACAGGCTGCATTCCCAGACACCCAGCCACTCCGGACCAGAGGGAACCAGAAAACAGAAATTGGTTGGTAAAGTAGATATTATATCTTTCACCAACCCCTAGCCCCGCCCCACTACCCCTACTATACCATGGCCAGAATCCTGATGTTTTTAGAAAGATCTTGAATGTCAGTCTCTTAAGGTTCTATTCACTGCAGTGAAGATGTGCAGTTTATTAAATAGTAACCTGATGGTTTTAAAGAGTTAATGTCACTTTAAAATTAGCTGAACATAATCAGGTCAAATCTTTAGGGAAAGAAATGAGGTTTTGTTTAATTTGCTCAGATATTTGTTTTGCTCTGTACAGTTCCCCTCAAAATTTTAAAACTATCACATTCATTTGAAAAGGCATATAAGTTGAAAATTATTTCAGAATACTTATAAAGCTAATTTGTCTTTTCTTGATTATTTTCCATAAATATTCCCTGATGGCTCCTTCTGTCTTTTATGTTTTTTGGAATAGTTTTGAAGTGTCTGAGAGATAGTCATGGTGAGCTAGCTGCATGCGAGCGTTCCAAAGTCTGTTTCCATATTTCTACCCGACAGTAGGCTATTTGTTCTTGGATATGTCCTGAGGCAATCTTGACACAGAAATGCAAAGTAATCACAGTTATCCAGAAGCTTTGATTAAAACTTACAGTGATAGCTTTGGCAGCAGAAATATTCTTATACACCAAGGTGTCATAAAGCTCGATTTTTAGACTGTTATTAAATAATGAATCCACATAATCCTGCAAAAGCACTTTTAAATTTATTGGAAAGGAAACCATTTATTTAGCCCAGTTCTGACTTAGCCATTTTATAAATATTATCTTTTTGGATTTTTACAATCCAGCTAAGACTATATTATCATTCCCATTTTACAGGTGAAAAACTGAAACTCATATGTCACATATAGCTGTATGTGGCAGCAGTGAGATCTCCATACAGCTCTCCCTTATTCCAAATTCTCAGATTTCCACTACTCTGTCACCTTGTTTGTTTTTTTTTTAATAAAAGGTAGAATGGAAAGAGATAGGGTTACACAAATATCTACAAAATTTTTATGACCCCCAAATAATATTAGCTCATTTCAGGAAGGAGACCTCAGGAGAATGAGGTGTATGCAAACCAGCAGATACAGTGGGAAAGGGAAGTAAACTGCCTGTTGTCTTTTGTGATGGTGGCACCTGCAAGTAATATGTATAACAATAATTTCATTATTTCTGAAGTGGTAAAGAAAAGACTGAGTAGATACATGGATGATGAGTTATTGAAGAATCCAAGTTGAATACACAGTGAAATTTTTCTCTACTACTATTAAATAATAATAATGAATAAACTTTTCATGGTTTAATATGTGTCAGTCACTGGGAAAAGTATGTGTAAGGGTCCTTTAAACTCTTACCATCGACTATTACAGCTGACAAAATTCAGAGAGGCTTAGAGTTTGTCTGATGTTTGGCAATTGGCAGAGTTTGCAATTAAAGCTCATAGTTTTGGGGGGTGGTTCAAATTTTTGGCTGTGCCATGTGGCATGTGGGATCCTAGTTCCCCAACTAGGGATTGAACCCAGGCCCCTGTATTTGAAGCACTGAATTCTAACCACTGGACAGCCAGGAAAGTCCCTTAAAGCTCATGTTTTTAATCAGAATTGTCCTAAGCACTGTGGAGCATTCATAGTATATTACTGAAATACACTGTAGCTTCACTCCGTGTCCTCTACCCTCTTGCAAGGACACAACATCTTAGGAAAATAATTTTAATTGCTTAGAATGCCACAGCACAGAACATTAAATAGAGCAATACTTAAAATCAGCTATATAAAGTTGTGAAACATCCATTATGGACCATTTGTTCTGCAATAGTAAGAATCATCAACTTTTTTCAACATAACGTTTTGGAAGGAGATCTTATCGCCACCATAAAACCCCCAATGAATTCCCCCCACCCGACCCCAGTAGCCACATTTTTGTGTGGTCTGCTCCAACACTGACTCTCAGTATGCCCACATGCCTTTCTTTGGCCAGTAAAACACAGCAAACATATCACAAGCAGAGGTTTAATAAGTGCTAAAGTGTTGGTGCATGTTCTTCTGGAGGACTCTCACCAAATTATCCTGCTGGAGAAACTACATGGAAGAAAACTAAGCAACCTTGGCCAAGAGCCCCAGACATGCAAGTGATATACTGTGGACCATCCAGCCACAAGTGAACCCCCAGATGACGGCAGACACAGGAACGACTCCCGACAAGGTCAGCAGAAGAATCGCTAGCTGAACCTAGCCAAAACTAAAGCATCACTGTATAAATAGTTGTTATTTTAATTCAATAATTTGAGGGCAGTCTGTTACCAACAGTAGCTAACTGATGTGATACAGTGTCAGTTTTCTACACATATATAAGCACACACATGCACATGTGTGCACACACATACACACACACACAGACTATCCTCCTGTCAGCATACTTCCATATATTACCTCTGTTCTTGACAATGGGAAAGTAAATGTTATAAAATATCTGGGTCATATTTCTCTACATTGTGTAAACCATTGATATTTCTGCCTTTTAACTGTACTTTTGTTGATCTTATGAATAATTCACGGATGTGTTTACTGTATGATAGTATAAAACTAGCAAATATGATGCTTATTAAAATACAAACTATTATGCCATTAAACACATATATATATAAATATACATATTATATATTTTTTAATATATATAAAAATATACATATTTTATATATATTTTAATATATATATAAAAATATTTAGGTCCTACCTTTTTTTCAGTGATAAAAAGATTAAAGGCTGCAGCAAGTTGGGAAAGAGTTTAACAGTAAATTGAGGAATACTTTAAGGAACATTGACTCATGTCAATTTCTTGACAAGATATAAAGTATGGACATCTGTTTATGGGACCCACAAAAATATTCTCCATACCTACATTACCCATAGATGATAGATATAGCATTTGAATATTAAATATTGTGATGCATGGCTTTGTTCCAAGTCAAAATGCAAATCCTTGAGACGGGGAACATCACTAGCCTCCTCATTCATTAACAATTTAGTATAATGATATTTCTTCTTAAGTAGGGATTTACTAGGATATTAGAAAGAATATAAAGAATCTAAGAACCCAAAGGTGTTTGACTAACAAAAGAAAAGGGTGTGGGAGACACTCACTGCATTTCAAAGTTACTCTGGAGATCTAGAATGGAATCAGCCTGGCTAGATATGGTTTCAGGGAGATAGGGAGGTACCAGCCACATGAGTCACCAACTCCAGAGAGGACCAGGTTTTATAGTCACAGGATTTTAGAGATATACAGATATCATTTATCTTAGGAGCCCCCAATTCCCCCAACTTTCCACATAACACTACAGTCTTTGTCCCCATTCCTCCTAGGAAACTGTACAACTGAGAAACGGAGAATCACAGGTTTTTGTGAAATAAGAGAAAAAATTCAAGCTCTGCTACCGAAGTTCTCTTGGTCCTAAGTTCTCTTGACCTAATTTCTCTTGGTCCATTTCTTCTGAAAAAAGGGAATAATAAATCTTTTCTATGATTGTTCTAAGGGTTAGCAAATTCTGGCCCATGAGCCAAATCTAGCTCATCTCCTGTTTTTGTACAGCCTGTAAGCTATCTCTAGTATATCCTGCAAGGGATATAACCAGCAATGTGACATTATTTTCTTCTGATCCCTACTAAAAATTTAACCTAATAATTCACACCAAAATTTAAAGATGATAAAGATTTAATAAATATTGCTTTTAATAAACTCTGAAAAATACAAAATAGCATTTTTGTTAACTACTATGAAGGAAAAATAGTGTTTAGTACTTAGATGATGCCCATGAAAAACTTTTATATTAATAAATTCATTTAAACATTTTTATCCATTATTAACAGCTTAATTAGTTACCTCATTTGCTTATATACAGCCAGCAAAATCTCCCCAAATTCAGAAAATACTGGGTAAATTAAACTAATACAGACAAGAAAATCAATTTGCAAGATGGAATTATTCAAACTGGCTGGTTTTACTGCTCTAATTACATAATAATAGCTCTGTTCCTGTCTGTTTTGACTCGTTTGTGTGGACCTTGTCTTAAACTATAAAGCAGAGGATTTGACGCTACCGAAAGCGGAAGAGGGAATATTCTAAGAGAAACAGGAATCCTGGGAGCAGATGGGCAGATTAGAGAAAGAACAGCAGAGCCGTGGCATAGCTGCACCTGTCAAAATTTTGCTGGAAAGTATGCTCCCAGTTGATCTGATTTTAGAGTAACAGGATGGGTCCGTGAAATACTTATCCTGACACTTTAAAATTGTGGATTTTATGGTTTGCTGCTGCTCCCGCTGGGCTGCCTGTTCTATTCAGCTATGCTGAATCCACATATCTGGAAATGGCACCTCTTGTCAGAGGAAGGATGGCTTCCAAAAAGGCCAGTTGAGCTGAAAGAGACCCAAGACTGACACAAGGTATTATAAGGCCTGGAATGCAATAAAGAGTCAAATATTGGAGAAAATATTGCAGCATTCCAGTAATCAGTGAAGTTGATAAATCATATCAAGATTTATTACCTGGCTCTGAATCTTGAACAGAATAAAACTTGGTTTCAATGACTTCTAAAAGTCCTTTAATGTTGGAATCTTTAATTAATTCAATTTATTTGAATCTATTATGAATAAAGACTAAGACTGTATAATAGATGCTGTGACTCCCATCCTGGTAGAGCTTTGAGATGTGGACTGTGTAAAAGTGAGCAAGAAAGAAGGGACCTGGGATGAGCCTAAATAGAGACTACAGTTCTGCACACCTTCCCTTCCCACCACATAGCCTCACCCTCCGCTTTCTCCTTAATCTGCTATCACCTGGCTTAAATCATTTACCAATCCTGTGAAATACCCTCTCAAGAATGCCCCTAGTTACTGATACCACAACTCATTTTTTAGCAACGATCTGGTGAACTAAGTACCCTGATAGAAACTCTAACCAAAAAAGGGTTGGGGGGAATGAAGAAAAAGTATGGATCAAACATCTTTTTAAAATTTTAATTTATCTATGAGTTGAAAAGAAAGTAGGAGATACTGGAGGGGAAAAACAAAATGACAAAACTTGGCTTTCACCTTGTGAATACTTATCAAACTGTGATACATTTTCTGCTCGGTTTCTATGGCTTTGAAATTAGAGAATATAGACAGAAGAAAAAAACTCAGGGTCTCCTAACTTGGAGAATGTTAAAAGATCTTCCACCATAAAACTAGACCTCAAATGGCTATAATCTCAGGGGAAAGGTGAGAGTGAGCCTGAAATAATTCTGTCCAACTACTCACCCCTCAAAGAGTGACTGCAAAGAAAGTTGCCTTGGTTCTGAGCAAAAGGTAACACCCTTGAGAACGTTTAACCATAATCCAGGCCTCACATGGGTTTTACTTAAGTGGATACTGCTTATTTAATCTGAAAAAGCTCAAGATGAGAATTTCAAGTGTTTCTGGACTAGAACTAGCAGAAGAAAATACAACTCTTATTTGTATGAACATACATTTATCCTGGGTCTCAAATTATTCCTATAGATTAAACTCCAAGAAATACTACCAGCCAAAATCAGAAAACACAGAAATAAATTGCAACAGGAAAAACATAGGACATATCAAACAAGTATACAGTTCAGACACTGAAAGTATCACATAGAATATAAAATAAGTATGTTTATTATGCTTTTAAAAAACAATGAAGGAACAATAAAGTAAATAAAGATCAAGAGACTATAAAATGGCCAGTCATATTTGAAAAATAATCAAGCAATTTCTGCAAATGAAAAATGATTGAAATTTGAAACTCAATAAATGGATTTAATAGATGAGTTTAGTTGGACAGTACAATACATCTGAAAATTTCAGCACAGAAAGACAAGGAGACAGGAAAAGAATTTTTTTTTAGTGAAATATGGGAGAGAAAATAAGAAAGTCTAACATTTCTCCTGTCTTAATTTATAATCAAGCAAGATGAATAAAAAAGATACCTATTCCCTAGTGAAATCACTGTAAATCTGCAAAAAAAAAAAAAAGACAATCTTAAAACAGAAGGAAGAGATAAGCTGAATTTTAAAGAAAATACAATTATACTGATAGCAGACTTTTCAATGGCGCCAATGCAAGCCAGAAGCAAGTGGAATGCTTTCAACATATTGAGAAAAAAATGCAAACATCAGTCTAGAATCCTAAATCAAGTAAAAATATCTTACCAAAGAAAAGGACAAATAAGCCACTATTATATAATGAAAACATAAGGGTTTGCTTATCTGTAGAAACTTGCTATAGTTAAACATAAATGATATACATTAGACAATAGGAAATTGATTCTCAGATCAGAAAAAAATGCTCTGAGTAGCAATAATAAATAAGATTGAGAAGCAAAAGAAAACAAAGAGAGTCACTGGAAAGTATTTGGATAAATCTAAATATATACTGACTGACTGAATTAACTAGTAATAATGTACTGTGGGATAAAAAGATAAACTAAAATAGATGATAATAATAACATAAAATTAGGAAAGAAGGAACTGAATTTAAGGAGTTTAAGGCCTTTATTTAATTTTTTTTTTTTGAGGGGGAGAGTAAAACTGATTAAATTTAGACTTGAAAAATATGCATGATAAATTTTCTGGGATAATCATTTTAAAGTAATAAACTAATCCAAAGGAAAGCAAGAATTAAGAAAAAATACAAAATAAGCAAGGTAATAAAAAATATGGCTGTATAAATAAAATCAAGTACTTTAATAATTGCAATAAATATAAATGAAAAAATGTTCCACTTAAGAAATATATCATGACTAATTTATTGTATGTCTATCTTGGATCTCTTAAGGCAAATCTAAGATACAAAAAAAGAGAAAAGATACAGAATTCAGATATATTGAAAGAAAAATGATGGAAAAAGATAGATCATTCAAACACCAACCAAAAGAAATTGGTGTCCCTCTATTATTATCATACAAAATAGATTTTAACTCAAAAAAATTTTTTAAGATAAAAAGTCACTACTTAGTAAGATTCAGAAATATATAAAAATTCAGAAAATATATTAAAACATACAAGTATATAATTATAAGACTTTATATATTTAAAATATATAAAAATCCTGAAAAGACAGAGGCATTGTCTTTAAATATACTGAGAAAAAAATCAAGGCAATTTCAGGAAAAAATATCTAAGCAGACAAGTAAGTTTAAATAAGTCTAGTAGAGATACTAAAAACTTCAATTCATGTAATTAATAAGCTTTATATACATAAACATATATAAATAACTGATTCATCATTTGAAGAATACATATTACTTTCAAGCTCACAGAGAACAATTACAAAATTTATCAAATAAATGTAATACTAGTCTCAATAAATTTCAAAGAGCTGGGATTATAATCATTACATTTTCTATAAAATCTGTGAAATCTTCAATATGTATCTCTAAATTATAAGGACTTTTTTCACCATAACTACATCACTATTTTTATATCTTAAAAATTAATTAAAATCTTAAACTATCCAGGAGAGATCAAACATCCAACTGCCTCATATTTTCCATATATATAAAATTATTTATACTTATAATTCCTTTATGTGACTCAAGAGCCACAGAAGTTTAGTACATTGTGATAAACTGATATAGCTCTAAAGTCTTTTATAATCTCAGATAGCTCTTCCATCTTTTGCAATTTATTAATTGAAAAAAAAATGGATGGGATGTCTAGCAGAGTGCCCCACATCCCGGGTATTCTGATTGCATCTTTGTTGTATCATTTAACATGATCCTCTGGCTTACATATTTGCTGTAACTTGGTAATTGATCTAAAAACAATAAGAACCAAGTGTTTATTCCCCCAGGACTACCTCATAGGTTGTGTTTTATTGTTCACTCAAAGGATGTATAATATTGGTTTGCCCCTCTTATTGTAATGTGAGCAGTCCATGCACAATATCTGACATACAGTCAATATATAAAAAATGAAGAAGGAGAGAAAGAAAGGCAGAGGAAGGGAGGAAGAAGAGGAGAGGAAAAGGGAGAAAGACATTTCAAAACGTTGGTGATTGGAATGGATTGCAAAACATGACCACTGACAAAAGACTACACTCATGCATGAACATAATGGAAGCAGAAAACGAGGGCAGACACAGGGTTACCTGGATTTATTCTTCTTGCTAGAATTAGGCCATTTAACAAGCATGTCTCAGCAACTTTCAGACATAGATTGATGGATTTAAAGTTTTAAGTTCCCTCAGAAGAGAGAAGAATAGTACAGAAAATAGAGCATTATTTTCAGGAAGCTGAGATAATCAGAAACACTCTGGAAGACCTATAGTGATTGAGCTGAAAAAACAAAAACAAAAACCAAATGGTAATGGGCAGAAATGTCAGAAATGTTTTGCCTAATGTCCTTCCCACACTCCCCACTATGCTGGCTTCCTTCTTTGAGAAGTATTTTCAGCTTGGAGAAAAAAATAAAAAATTGCTCTCCTCCTATCCCTGCCTTCTACCCTGAAACAGAGATATTTGCACTGGTTCTGAGAATGGAATGTAACTAGGAATCACTAGTAGTCTGTGTTCCTGTAGGTAAGAAGCTAACTCTATTGTACCTGGGTATCATGCTTTATTGGAAATGTGAACAAACAATGGATAAGAAGAACAAATAAAATAGCCATCCTTATTTATACAGAAGGAAGTAAAATGTCATGTTTCCATAATAATTATCTTTGCTGATAAGAAACATGGCCCTTATGATCTTTTAAAATTCAGATGTCCAGGGAGATTTTCTGAATCCTTAGGATGGACAGAGGTCCCACCTCACCATTCTGACAGTACTCTGGGTGTATCATTAACGAACTCTATTAAACTGAAATTTTCTGACAATCTCATTTCATGCACTCCTTTAGGGAGGGGTAAAGTCTTTCATCATTATATTCCTGCACTGTAGCACTTGCATACGTAACATATGTGTTATGGATTTTTTTTGAACAGTGGCAACAAGATGGTCCCATGTAAAATGACACATATGCTTCCCATCATGTAATTATCACCTAAAGTAGTCCTCCAACACAGTGAGAGACACTATTCAATCTGCTGTTACAGTAAAAAAAAATAAACCCAGCAATCTTAACAAGAAACCTTATGCAAGTTTCATCTCCACTGAAATTAAACTTCAGCTGATGCCACTGGTAGGTATGCTGATGCCTCTTGCCAGGCAGAGTGTTTGATGCAGGAAAACAGTGGATAGGATGGTTCACATTCCTCTTTGAATACAGACATCCTCTCTCAGTGCTGAGCTTTTATATACTCCTCCCTTCCTTTCTTGGCAAGGTTATCTCATCTCCTCAAAACACTTTCAAACATTGAAGTTAATAATGTAATATGACGTAATAGAATGCCCTCAAGCCATCCCACAGTGTCTGAAAGACAGGTTTATAACACAATAAAAGAGTCCCTGCAATAACTTCAGGACTCTGTATCAAACATAATCCATTCGTCCTATGTATCTGTTTCTCAGATTTCATGAGAAATAGACTTTCAATATCACTATAAAAATAAGCCTGTTCTCACTGAGAATATTTTGTAGTAGAAAATTAATAATGTTTTCCTGTGAACTGATTTTGGGGGGATTGCTTTTAAATGAACAACTGGGAGAGCTGGATGGTGGGGATGTGGTTTTTTTTCTTAAATTGATCCTAAGTATTTACGATTTTACACAAGCCTAAAACAAATGAAATAACTCATTCATATAATGAAGTAGAAGTATGGGATCCAAACTAGGGAAGATATGACTAACGCATCTTGGTCAAGGTGAAGCATATTTTAAAAATATAGGAAAATATACATCACTTCTTTTATCCCATTCTACTGACACTTATCAATGAAATAGAATTTGTTTATGTGTGGATCCCCACCAGATCCAGTTTTTGTTGTTTGTTTATGCTTAACATTTTAGAAAGTACTAGAGCACCTCTGATGGAATACTGTTTTTATCCTAGAATGAAAGGTCTCAAGTGTAACCTTGTCAGGACTTTATCTTTAGTCACAATTTTAAAAACCCAGCAAAAATTTGCACCTTCTCCCTACTGAGGTTGCCTATATGGGCTAATTACAAAACTGAACCCCAAATCTAGTATCATAAAGTCTGATTTTTGAGACTCTAATGATTATTACTGGGAGTTTACTGCAAGTCTGGAAAAATCAATAACTATCATTTCAACTCTTTTTGGAGAGGCTTTCAGGCAAAGGAGAAAAGGAAAAATATATTCACTTGAGTGCAGAGTACTAAAGAATAATAAGCAGAGATAAGAAAGCCTTCCTCACTGACCAACGCAAATAAATAGAGTAAAACAATAGAATAGGAAAGATTAGAGATATCTTCAAGAAAATTAGAGATACCAAAGGGACATTTCATGCAATGATGGGCACACTAAAGAATAGAAATGGTATGGACCTAACAGAAGCAGAAGATATTAAGAAGAGGTGGCAAGAATACACAAAAAACCTATATGAAAAAGATCTTCATGACCCAGATAACCATGATGGTGTGACCATCCACCCAGAGCCAGACATCCTGGAATGCAAAATCCAGTGGGCTTTAGGAAGCATGACTATGAACAAAGCCAGTGAAGATGACAGAATTCCAGTTGAGCTATTTCAAAATCTAAAAGATGATGCTGTGAAAGTGCTGCACTCAATATGCCAGCAAATTTGGAAAACTCAGCAGTGGCCACAGGACTGGAAAAAGTCAGTTTTCATTCCAATCCCAAAGAAAGGCAATGCTAAAGAATGCTCAAACTACCGCACAATTGCACTCATCTCACATGCTAGTAAAGTAATGCACAAAATTCTCCAAGTCAGGCTTCCACAATACATGAACCATGAACTTCCAGATGTTCAAGCTGGATTTAGAAAAGGCAGAGGAACCAGAGATCAAATTGCCAACATTCACTGGATCACTGAAAAAGCAAGAAAGTTCCAGAAAAACATCGACTTCTGCTTTATTGATTATGCCAAAGCTTTTGACTGTGTGGGTCACAACAAACTGTGGAAAATTCTGAAAGAGATGGGAATACCAGACCATCTGACCTGCCTCCTGAGAAATCTGTATGCAGGTCAAGAAGCAACAGTTAGAACCGAACATGGAACAACAGACTGGTTCCAAATCGGGAAAGGAGTACGTCAAGGCTGTATATTGTCACCCTGCTTATTTAACTTATATGCAGAGTACATCATGTAAAATGCAGGGCTGGAGGAAGCACAAGCTGGAATCAATATTGCTAGGAGAAATATCAATAACTTCAGATATGCAGATGATACCACCCTTATGGTAGAAAATGAAGACCAACAAAAGACCCTCTTGATGAAAGTGAAAGAGGAGAGTGAAAAAGTTGGCTTAAAACCCAACTTTCAGAAAGCTAAGATCAGGACATCTGGTCCCACCACTTCATGGCAAATAGATGGAGAAACAATGGAATCAGTGAGAGTCTTTATTTTGGGGGGCTCCAAAATTACTGCAGATTGTGACTGCAGCCATGAAATTAAAAGATGCTTGCTCCTTGGATGAAAAGTTATGACCAATCTAGACAGCATATTAAAAAGCAGAGACGTTACTTTGCCAACAAAGGTCTGTCTAGTCAAAGCTATGGTTTTCCAGTAGTCATGTATAAATGTAAGAGTTGAACTACAAAGAAAGTTGAGTGCCAAAGAATTGATACTTTTGAATTGTGGTGTTGGATAAAACTCTTGAGAGTGCCTTGGGTTTCAAGGAGATCAAACCAGCCAATCCTAAAGGAAATCAGTTCTGGGTGTTCACTGGAAGGACTAATGCTGAAGCTAAAACTCCAATAATTTGGCCACTTGATGTGAAGAACTGACTCATTGGAAAAGACCCTGATGCTGGGAAAGATTGAAGGCAGGAGGAGAAGGGGACAACAGAGGATGAGATAATTGGGTGGCATCACCGATTCAATGGACATGAGTTTGAGCAAGCTCCAGAAGTTGGTGATGGACAGGGAGGCCTGGCGTGTTGCAGTCCATGGGGTTGCAAAGAGTCGGACACGACTGAGCAACTGAAGTGAACTGAACTCAGGCACTGCCCTAGGTGAACATAGTGTCTAAAATGTGGAATGTTATTCCTGCCCTCAAATAGCATACAGTGAGACTTAGCATGGCTTTGAGTAGTTCATGAGCATTAAAGGAAAGAGTGTACTTAAGGGCAGTAGTGCACATGGGGTTCAAGGATGTAGACGCTGAAGCCTAGACGGGGTCCAGATACTAAGTTGCTTATTTTCAAAGAAGTTTCTGCTTTTTTTTTTTCTTTTAATGTGGATCATTTTTTAAATTGTTATTGAATTAGTTATAATATCGTTTCTATTTTATGTTTCAGAAGCAGGTAGGATTTTCGTTCCCTGGCCAGAGATTGAACGTGCACCCCATGCATTGGAAAGCAAATTCTTAACCACCAGACCACCAGAGAAGTCCCAGAGTTTAGCTTCTTAGAGCCTCGGTTTCCTTAACTACAAAATGGAGCTAGTGATCCTTACCTCATGGGGCTATTTGAGAGATTAAATTGGGTAAGGTATACAAAATGCTTAGCACAGTGACTGGCAAGTGAAAAATAAAATAAGAGTTAACATAATGCCAAGAAACAATAACTAATTAGTGTGTACAAGAAGAGTGAAATATTTTTTATACTCTGAGTTTCTTCCCAATGAAAACCTTTTATTTTCTGTAATATCCACAGGTAAGAATTTCTTGGCTTAACTCTCGTACTCACTTTCTGTAGATGGTAATCCTGGATTTTTCTTCTCTAATTTGTGCTATACTTTGATCCTTTTTCAAAGGAGGTCTATTTGAGGTTGACTCTTTGGATTTTCTCTGTACAGCATACTTAAAACTACAAAAATGAATTTAGGCTTGTTAGGTATGAGCTGAAAGGAGTACTGAGGAATCCTGGATAGGATGAATCGACTTTTCTCAGTTTCACATAAGTTTCATGGATTCTACAGTCAAGTGGGGCATAAGTGATTTGTGAATTCAGTCTCACTAGGTCTAGATTATACTGAGTGCCCCTGTTGGGACAAGATTAATGCTTGGTTGCTTCAAGTAGGTTTCTTTTTTTTAATTCTATTACACTTCCTATAACACCTTTTGCTAACATTTGCAGTTTCCATAACATTTAGAACTGTTAATTTTACTATTTTTGTCTATATTTTTAATAATGGCATTTAATTCATTTTTAATAGACCCAATTTGACTAGCTTCTATTACATGAGGATAAACACTGCAGCAAAACGACAGTAACCATGATACATTAAAAATTTCATGTGGCCTTTTGCATGTCCTCTGGTCTTTGTGCTTTTAAGCTAGAGGGGTAAATGCTAAAATTACTGCATGAATTAAAACTTTGCCACATCAATTTCATTGTGGTACTAATAGGTTGGCAGGATAGGTTTCAGATTATGGTGATACAAAATGCTTAATTTCTGAGCAAAACAATAAAATTCAAAAACATAACATTCCTTTGCGGGAAGGAGTTGCTCTTGAATGAGTTCAATTAAAAAAAAATGCCAACTGATTACTCCAAGAACACTGAAAATTAGATATCGCCAGAAGGAACGTGTAAAAGGCTTTCTGATGGTTTGGATTAGAGACAACTGTTCCCACAAAGCCTATCAGAGATAAATGAAATAAATGGAAGGAAGACGCAGACGCGGTCTTTGTTCCAATAACTGCCGAATGTCATATTGGAATTCTCAACACAAAACCAAATGGCTGGCAAGATCATCTGTATGCAAATGCAGAGTAAGTGACCCCTCCCAGCTCGGCAGCTATTTTGAGATAATTGAAATCTATACTATATAGGAAAGTAGTTGCTCTCTGGAACTATGTTGCCTTTTTAAGAAACCTGAAAAATTCTGTGGGAGCCCTTAATACCTAAAACGATGTTACTTTTTTAGTTTAATAGAGATATACCATTCTTTTAACTGTCCAGCATCTGAAACCCCTTCCTACCTGGTAAAAGGCAACGCTTCATCTCTCTCTGAAAATCCTAGCAGGTCAGAGGCTGCCTCTGTCTGCCATAGCCAGGTAGGACAGGTGACCCAGCCTTGGTCAATCTGATGATTCTGCCTGAATTGTGAGCAAGTGAAAGAAAGAAGCAGGGACAGGTTAGAATTCATTCCAAGAGGTGTCTCCCAGTGCCAGTAGCAGCATCCGCTGGCTGGGGTGATGGCCAGGGGAGGCGTGGTAGTCAGCAGAGTTCAGGGGGAATGTCCTCACGAGGCTATTTCTGCACCATGACCTTGGTTCCTCCTGCTTAAACCTGCATTCCTGCAATTTACAGGGTCTTTAGGCTTCTCAGCAAACAAGTGAGCTTCCTGATAGCTTGCCAGCAGCTCTCTACTGAAGTTAAAGAGAATCAGCTTCCGATGCTTACAACAAAGAACACTAACTGATAAAAAGAGGGTTTACTTATTGTTAAGTGCGGTCAGCACGGCTCCAGTAGTTTCATTCTAAGTATGAAAAGAAGAACACTTGATGAGAATTTACCCAGTCTTTCATGTGACTATTTGTATAATAAATAGCCTCATAATTCGAAGTCACCAGTTAAAAATATCACTTTAGAGATAGATTAGTCAGAATTATTCAAAATTAATATTGTGGTTGTGTTATATGTCATATAGGAAGCATAACAGAAGATTAGCTACTAAAAATCATTGTAACAAATACTTTCAGCTCTTAAAAAAGCTTTGTTTATAGAGACTAAACAGAAAAATTCACAAATGTCCAACTGTATGTAAGTAAAAATGTCACTTGAGAAATACATCACTAGCAAAAGACTTTAGGAGGCAGCATAGTATAATTATTAAGACAAGGGACCTGGATTTCAAGTCTTTTTTTAAAAAAATATTTATTTGACTTTTCCAGGGCTTTGATGGATCTTTAGTTGCACCATGCAGGATCTAGTTCCCTGGCCAAGGATCAAACCTAGGCCCTCTGCATTGGGAGCCCAGAGTCTCAGCCACTGGACCATCATGGAAGTCCCTGGGTTTTAATTCTAATTTGCCACTTTCTAGCCATGTGATTTTAACTGTTCTACATCACATCCTTCTTCTTTATTCAATGTGTGTACTGATACCACTGAGTTCACAGGACTAACATGAGAATTAATCCCAGAATCTGGGAGCATAGTACTAATGCATAAGACGAGTTTACAAATGATGGAGGCCTATACGTCAGTAAGTCTATTATCTGATGCTACATATGTCCCCACTTATATGTGTGGTCCCAAAGCACCACTCATCACCACAAGCCTCTCTTATATCCCAACACATAGACTTGTTGGAATTTATGTTGGAAAGGTTAACACAGATCGGATTAGCATTCTCTCCCCTCGTCTTTCAGGGATTTCACCAAAAGACCCAGTCACACCCTAGGTTTCAGCCCCTGGCATCTCTCCATGGCAGTGGAGCTGCAGGCATGGTCATTTTCTGGCCTTTGTCACATTAAATGAAAGACAAAACACAAAACTTCAACTCTGCCTTGAAAACAGTATCAGGAAGTTTATTCCAAGATAAAACACCCTCATGATTTAGACAAGGAGAGCAGCAACGGAGAAGCACCATTGGATTCCCCCGGCTTCTTCCAGATGATATTTTCCTTCTATTCCTCCTCCATTGCTGCATTGTCCAGCCCTACCCCCATTCCTCACCTTAAACCTGGAACTGACTGATGAAAGAAGCATCCTGAAGCTTCAAATTATTGACTTGAAAGTAGGGTTGACAGTCCAAAGTCCTTTGCTAAAGGGCTGACAGCCTGCATGCTGGCCCATCCAGCCTTCAATTCCCTTCCCTGAACAAGCCACCAAATTCCTGCTGTAGGGCCTCTGTGTCAGCTTTCCTGCAGCACAAACCACCTTCATCCCTCAGATCAGTTCCTAGTTACGTCCTATGAGTCAATTCTCAGCTTAGATGTCACCATCACCCAAGGACTCTCAGTCCCATCACCCTGCTTTTATTTTCTACAAAGCTGCTTTCTGAAAAAATCTGGCATGTTTTCTCTCTCTCCCCCCAGGCACCAGTGAAGTTAAGCTCAATGCAAGCAAGAACCAATCCAGCTTTGTAGATGTCCCCAGTGCCTTAAGCCACATTTGACACGTCAAAGTTACGCAGTAAATACTGGTTACCTGCCTGCCTGACTGCAGCAATGGATGCTTGGTCTGCTTTGGAAACCCCAAAAGATAATGGCCTCTCCCATCTACACCTCACGCCTCTTTCTGAAAGTTCCTCTCATTTCTTGAGTAGGAGCCAGAAAGAGAGAGAGAAAAAAAAAAAAAAACGGCTCCACAGCTGCCAGCAATTTCTGGTTTGGCTAATAAAAAGGGTTTACAAGTGAGTGTATACAGGGAGCCCAGCCTGACGATGACCTACTGGGGTGGGCTGGGAGGGGAAGGAAAGCTCAAGATGGAGAGAATTATGGCTGAGTCACACTGTTGTAGAGCAAAACCAACACAACATTATAAAGCCAATATCCTCCAATTAAAAAAAAAAACAACTGTGTATAGAGTCTCTGCCATTTTCCCAAACATTAGCCTGGACCTTCTTTTGCCAATAGGGTCTGCTGTGCTCGTCTCTGGACTAAGGAACCAGCCATCCAGTGCTGTCCCCCTAGATCAGACCATCAGCAGACACCCTCATGTGGTAACACCACACCCAAGGTCGGGTGACGTTTCCTTAGTGCACATCAAGGTATCAGAAGTACCTGAGGACAATTTCAGGGCAGGTTTCCAGCTCCCCACACCAGAGGGTGAGGAGGCAGCTCATTAACCGAGTCGGACTTAAGTGTAAAAATGCCATATTTTCACAGGGGGAAGTAGATGTGTTTTCTGTGAAGAATTCCAGTCTAATTTCTCACTCAGTCTTTTAATCCCTCAATTCAGGGGGGCAAAGAAAACTAAACAATAAGTCTGTTAGAATACACACAGAAGCTCTGTTTAACCCTAAGCTATTTAACAGCTCAGTGGTTTTGTAAGCACCAGCGTCTTATTAAATCTTCTGCGTGTCTGTGTGTGCGTAAGGCACGGGGTGGCCCAGGAGTGATCGCTGCCACCCTGACGGTCACACTGAATACGCGGCGGGAGGACCGAAATTAGGAGGCGAGCAACAGCGACATCTAGTGTGCGGAAGCAATGCCAACAAATATACCTGCATAGGCCAGCTCTTCCCCTAGCAAAAGGGAAGACAAAACAGAAGCAGGTGGCAAATTAGGGTCAGAAAAATAATGCCAACCAGAACGCAGATATACTGGACAACTATAGAAAAAGGGGTATCTTCCCTGGTTGGCTCAAACGGTAAAGAATGTGCCTATAATGCAGGAGACCTGGGTTCGATCCCTGGGTCAGGAAGATCCCTTAGAGAAGGAAATGGCTACCCACTGTAGTATCCTTGCCTAGAGAACTCCATGGACAGAGGAGCCGGGTGGGCTACAGTCCATGGAGTCTCAAAGAGTTAGATATGACTGAGTGACTATCACATACACACATAGAGGAAAATCTGCTCACACAACATTGCCGTTAAATTCTCTCCCCAATTCTACACTGTTATGCACTTTCTCATCCCACAAAGTCCCTAAGGTGATCCAATCTCCCATCTCTGCTTCCCCCCACCCCATCCCAAACCCTCCCACTTGTGACCCTTGGAGACATCCAGCCCCCTCATCCTCAGCTTCTTCTTGGAACACTTCGCCTCTTGTTAAAGATCTCTGTTTGGAAACCCCCTGCTCTGAATCCCTGTTAAGGAAATGCTCTTTTGTTTATCTCACCCTGTGCTCCTCCCCAGCCACTTTCACTTCCCCTCACCCATCTCTTGCTGACTTATACAAAAATCCTTGCTCCTTTGATCTCCTGCTAACCAGATATATCACTCTATCCCCATACTGGTTGTAATCATCTGCCAAAGCCCTACTCGTGCACAATCATTTGTTGACTATTTTAACTCCTAGCTCACAACCTTCCCTCAGCCACACACTTATCATCATTTTCAGTGTCACCACATACTTCATCTTCCATCAGTCCCCTCCTACATTTGCCGCCCCCCTACCCAGCCCAGATACTCAAGATCCAATATTTATTCCCTGCCTTGCAGATACTCTCCATTCCCTTACTCCTTTCTCCCTCTATTAAACTGACGGATGAGCTGGCTTATCTATGCCTACAGATAAGCAGCTGAACATTCCTCAAGAAAAATTACTCAACCCAGCTGACCGGTTTCACTTTAAATTCATGACCACAGACAGGTGGATGCTCACTAATGCCTGACAATCCTACCACGCTTCTCTCAAGTAGTATTACTTCTAACTCACCAAGAACTATTTCTTACATACTTCATCCTCCCTCTAGTCTGAGGGCCTCACCTCATTACTCTTTGAAAATAAGAAAGTCAATGATCTGCTTTATCTTCTCAGCATGTGCACCATTCTTCCTTCTTGCTTCCTATCAAGTCCTGGTCCCTCCTTGGTAATCAGGTTCCCACCCTCTCTCACACCCTCTAGCTGGTGGATGCCACTGCTTTAGTCAGTTTCTCCCTGTTCTATGTTAGCATTTCCCCTCTGTATGAAAGCAGTGCTATCTTTATACAAATACACTGCAGTATCATGGATCTAAAAAAAACAAAAACACCAAAACTCTCTCAACCCCAAAATATTCTGTTACCTCCTTCATAGCTGAATTCCTCTAAAGAAGCACTACCTGTACTGCCTCCACTTTCTCACTTCTCTGTCTCTCTTCAACCCACTTCAGTCTGGCTTCTGCCCCCACGATTCTGGTGAACACTTCTTTTTCCCAAAGCTCTCAGGAGCATGCATCAGAGTTGACAATTCCATCCCTCCACCGAGCGCGGGAACCTATACTCTCTGAGTTTTCTTCTACCTCCCTGGTCACACCTTCTCAATCTCCTCTTGAGATTCCTTCTCCCCCAAGCTCAACCTAGAAGTGTTGGTGATTCTCCACATTCTGTCCTGGCTCAAGTTTCTTTCCCACCTTATGGGATCTTGTGTATTTTGACTACAAACACTATTCATGTGTGCTGCCCTGCAAATAGGTTCATCACGAGCCCAGGTCTCTCGTATTGCTGGCAGATTCTTTCTTATCTGAGCCACAGTGGAAGGCCACCATGTTTCGAGATTCCATATATAGGCACTAATATACAATGTTTGTTTTTCTCATTCTGACTTACTTTACACCATATATAGGCTCTAGGTTCATCCATGTTAGTAGAACTGACTTTGGACACAGTGTAGTGAGGAAAGGGTGGGATGAATTGAGTAGCAGCACTGAAACATATACATGACCATGGGAATTTTCTATATGATGCGAGGAGCTCAAACCTGAGGCTCTGTGACAGCCTAGAGGGGTGGGATGGGGTGGGAGGTTGAAGGGAGGTTCAAGGTGTGGGTGGGGGACGTGTGTGTGTGTGTGTGTGTGTGTTAGTCACTCAATCGTGTCCAACTCTTTGTTACCCCATGGACTGTAGCCCACCAGGTTCCTCTGTCCATGGGATTCTCTAGGCAAGAATATTGGAGTGGATTGCCATTTCCTTCTCCAGGGGATCTTCCCCACCCAGGGATTGAAGATGAGTCTCCTGCATTGCAGGCAGATTCTTTACCATCTGAGCCACCAGGGAATCTAGGACATCCGCATACCTATGGCTGATTCATGTTGATATATGGCAGAAGCCAGAGCAATATTGTAAAGCAATTATCCTCCAGTTAAAAATAAATTTTAAAAAAGAAAAAAATACTGTTCATATGTTTTTCTCCTAGAAACTTGGGTTTCCAGCGTGAGTCTTTACTGTGAACCCCAGGCTCATATATCCAGCTGCTTTTTAATATTTGACATATCCATTTAATACTTGGATGTTTCACAGAAATTTCAGTCTTAATGTGTTTAAAGCTAAACATTTATCCTCTCAGTGTCTCACCTCCTTCATTCTTTTTGATCTCAGTAAACAGCAACAGTACACAACCCATTGTTCTTCCTTCCCTCCCCTCCCCATATCTAAGTATTAATAGCAATGTCTGTATGTTTTTATCCTCGATGCATCTTTATCCTTGAGTTACAGCACTTCTTCCATTTTTCTCTCAATCACCCTATTCCTGGCCACCATTATCTCTCAGGAGGTTTCTCCAAAAGCCTCCAAAATTAGTCAAGATAGGTTAAGCAACGCTGTTGCTGCAATCAATCATGACATCTGAGTGACGGAGAAGAGAAAAGAACTAGAACTAGAAATAATTGGCATACGGCACTAATGACTACAACACTCTGCCCCTCCAGTAATCAAATATTCCATTCATCATCTTTTCCCACAGACCCTGTGCTTATCCATCATGCTATGGAAGCTACTCAACATTGCACCTGGCCACAGTATCAAGCTCAGTTTTTAGCATCTCCTGGTGATATATAATAGGCTCGAAAACACTAAAACATTTAAAAATGAACTATCTCCACTATATATTCCCTGCATACAATAGTGGAACAGGAACAGAGTAAGTGCGATAAACACTCTCATTCAGAGAGCAAAGGAATGGGAGGACAAAAAGTAGTCAATATTCCACAGTAATTGTGAAATCCCACCTGGGGCTGGAGACCGTTCTTCCATGAGGCCCAGATTCTTGTCCCAAGGAAGAATCACATTCTCCACCCTCCCCTTTCCTTTACTAAAATTTTAGCTGGATTGAAATCAGCAACTCTTTTGGTTACTGCTGTATCTGTAACACCAAGCTCAGTGCTAGAAGTATGTATAGTAGTAGGTGCTAGTAAATAGTTGTTAAATGAATAATTAAATGAACCTTACCTAAGTTTCAATGATGATTCTGCTTTCAGCTTCACATTCTACTCTCTTAATTTTCACTTTTTTTTTTTCTTGGCAAAAATGCCATGTTCCCAGTCTAAGTGGCTTCCAATTCTAGTCTTCTATTTCCTTCTCTTTATATCCTCACTTTCCTCTCTCAAGTACTTTTTGGGTCTTTAAAAGGTGCTGAATTCTAACAAATATTCTCCATTTGTTTTCCTAAAACATTATCTTAGCCTTTTCTCTTTTTTTGATGCCAAACTCTATGACTTTATTTAGTTTAAAATGACACACAAAGAAACAGCAACTGAAGAGCCAAACGTATAAAATAGCCAATCTTTGAAACAAGGTCTCTCCCACTGCAGAGTCCTCAGTGTTGATCCCTGGGTCCTGTGGAGCCCAGAGGCCCCTGGGTAAGCTAGCACGTATCCCTAAGGTCCCGATTCCACCGTGTTCCTGAGAGTGGCACATTTCAGACGTTCCTCCCCAGGGCTTGTGTGCGTGTTAAGTCACTCAGTCGTGTCCGACTCTTTGCAACCCTATGGACGGTAGCCCGCCAGGCTCCTCTGTCCATGGGATTCTTTCTCTAAGCAAGAATACTGGAGTGAGTTGCTGCGCCCTCCTGTAGGAGATCTTCCCGACCCAGGGATGGAAACCGCGTTGCTGAAGTCTACCCGCATTAGCAGGAGGGTTCTTTAGCACTAGCGCCACCTGCAGGGCTGGTACAAACTGCTGCTGCTCCTGCTGCTTGTCGCTTCAGTCGTGTCCGACTCTGTGCGACCCCATGGACCGCAGCCCACCAGGCTCCTCCGTCCCTGGGATTTTCCAGGCAAGAGTACTGGAGTGGGCTGCCATTGCCTTCTCCGTTACAAACTAGAGCAGTGGTTTTCAATCTTAGCCGCACAACAGAATCAGCTGCAGTTTTTGAAACTCAGCCCACTAGCCGCACACCAAACTAATTACATTGGAGTGTCTCCGGGGAAGGGAGGGGGAACCGAAGAAGCAGTAATGTATATAACTCCGCAGGTTACCCCAATGTGTAGCCAAAACTGAGAACCATTTTTCCACAGTGAGCTTTCTCTCCGTCTCCCTCTTTCCTCCATAACTCTGAACCCTAACACTGATTGCTCAACCTAGGGATCCACCATCATTGCAAACAGCAAATCAACAAGTATTGAATTCCCTAAGTACTCACATCTGTGACTAATTTTACTTCCTCCTCACTCTTTTTCCCCCCTCCCAGCTGCATTTCTCCATCTCTATTCATGGCACTAAATTCTTGATTTTAACAATTACACTTTAATTTCCTTTTAAATCTGTTTCCATGTCATCTCTCCTCAATTGCAAAACTTTACTTAAAATTTCAACTAAATCTTCTATATTTTCTCATTCAACATATGTGCTGATTTTCTCTAGCTTTCATTTCTTCTCATCCACCTGTCTTTGTTTTGTATTAATCATAAAAGGGGTATATACAGATTTTTAGTGACTCAACGTATCCCTGTTATGTACTCTCATCTCTCCTGACTCTTGCTTTTTTAGTGTAATTGCTGATCATAATATCTTCCTAAAGGTGACATTCTATAAGGATACATTGTTATTTACTGACTCAGTGTCCGAAAAAGGTAATAAAAATGTAAATCACTATTTCATGCTTTGTTACCAGCCTAGTGATTAACAAATAGAGTGTATTTGAAAAGAGAATAAAAGAGCAAATGTTTGAAGATTCATAATTTTAACATACAAACATAAACACAAAAATATATGAAGAATGAAAACACCCTTCAACATTCCATCATCTTTCTTTAACATATCAAATGGCTGTGCATATGTGTGTGTAGAATAGCAAACTCTAGCCACCCCCGAAGCTGGAGATGGAAGATGGTATTGCTGGCCAGCTGCATTTAAACTTCCTCTGTAGATTACACCATACTCTAAGTGGAACAGAGCAAGTCATTGAAAACTGACCACAGAAGTGTTTTTAGTGCAGAGTATAGTTGGGTCAGATCACAGGTACATGCCGTGGCTGAGTTCAACCACACCCACCTGGTGACAAGAGACTAGCAGTAGAAACCATCATGATCAGACAGAGAAAGACCATTCACTAATCTGCTTAGCAAATTCTTGTTTATTTCTTAAATCTCCACAGGCACAGGGAAAACTACTGGAATTAAGAAAATCAAGGATAAGAGAAAGAGGTAAATATGCTAAAAAAAATGGTACTACAATTCAAAAATTGAGATGCACACTGAGTGGAAACATGACAGAAAGGAGTGCTTGAGTAAGTCTCCAGATCTATTGGGAATCAGGAGCTAGAGATCACAGAATTAAACTAAATATGCAGAAAAATGTTTCAACAAGTAATTGACAAATAAAAAGTTAGTGGGCCTTTTTGACAAGTAATGAACTTCCCTCCCACCACAAGAAACCTGGTCATACCTGACAGAATACTGGAAATTTCAACTAGCGGTAAAGACAATCAAGATAACTTACTGAGTACCCCTTCCCTATTCCTCTCTCTGCAGTCCTGGAGTTCAGGATGGAGACTTAAAAATAGAATCAGGTAGATAGATAAAGATACTAGACATATATAATGAGAACCAGCATATAGGAGAGAAAGATATGACAAACTCAGCTTAATACACAGACTTGAAAAGTTTAAAAGGAGAATCACTACTAGCAAAATCAATGAAGTAAAATGGAACAATTTCACTCACAAAGTCTTTCCAAATATACTATCCTAAAACAACATGAAGAGCCTCATGATTGAGACCTGTGGCTGCCATACTAACTTGTACAAACATTAGACATTTTCAATCATTTTGTGATAAACTATATCATATAGCAACCCAACCAGCTGATAGACTCCTTTCATCTCAGTACCGACATCACTTTGTTATTCTAATCATTTTCCTACATGATCTCCTCAGGCTATTTCCCATTGAACTGGTTTCTACTCTGGGATTCCTATGTTATAGGCCTCCCCAAAGCTTCTCATTATTTTACAGACTGCATCTCTAATAATGTCTTTGATTATGTTTTAAATACCTTAATCTACTCTACAGTATTGCATTGATGATGTCAGCAGAATGTGATCAGAAAGCCAGATCCCATAATACCGAGGAAGAATGGGTTAACAATTTTTCAGCTGCATTTCTTGCTGGTGAATATGCCACAGATGAATATCTTCAAAATGAATATGAGCAGTTTTAGATGAGTGCTCCTTAAATGTCACTGTGTATTAGTCATGCAAGGATCATTAAGGGGTATGAGAGGAGGTAGACATGCACATTTCATCCAAGACATAGATTCTCACTGTAGACTGGAACTGTCAGAGTTGCCAGGTTAGACTCTGCTGCTAATGATTATTAATGCAACTGAAGCATTAAATAGTTCATTTTTCTCCATGTACAACAATATTTCCAAAATATACAGAAAAGAACATTTTCTGCATGAGCCCTTGGGGGTGGCAAAGAAGACAAGGTAAATGAACCACTAAAAATTCCAAAATAAATTGATAAATTGGAAATTATCTTCTATTATAATTTAATAATATGTTACTATGCTTATTTATAGGTAGAAAGCATATTTCTGCAATGAACCACCTTAGTGGTTCCTTAGTTCTTTAGGAAAACATACATCACTAAGTGTCTTGAATGCTTAAATGCCAGTAAATTTATATGTCTCCTTCCTTCTTGATACATCAGATATCAGTCTCTTATAAGTATATGTAACTAAACTTCAGTTGATATCTGTGCTCCTTAGATGTTTGTATGACAAATAGGAAATGCTTTACAATCTCTTTTCCAAACACACTTGGTGACCTATCCTTTAGTATTTACTGGGATGTCAATTGTTTGACTCTTGAGGCTGATCAAAGAAGAGATCCTTTGAAACTTGCCTGATTGCCTCTGACAGCACATGTAGGCCAAAGGCAATTTTATGTAGGAAGGTAGGGTAGGTCTGGACCAATGGTCTGAGTCAAGCCCTAGAAGCCTTTCTAAGAAATAATATCTCTTCTCAGAAGGGAACCCTCCTACACTACTGGTGAGAATGTAAACTGGTACAGCCACTGTGGAGAACAGTATGGGAGTTCCCTAAATAACTAAAAAACATAACTACCATATGATCCTGCAATCCCATTCCTGGGCATATATCTGGAGGAAAAACATGGTCTGCAAGGACACATGTACACCAATATTCATTGTAGCACTATTTACAATAGCCAAGACATGGAAGCAACCTAAATCCTTATCAACAGATGAATAGATAAGGATGTATTTATATATACAATGGAAAATTATACAGCCATTAAAAAGAATGAAATAGTGCCATTTGAAGCAAGATGGATTGACCTAGAGATTGTCATACTGAGTGAAATAAGACAGATAAAGAGCAATATCATATGATATGGCTTATATGCTTAAAAGGCAGAGACATTATTTTGCCAACAAAGGTCCATCTAGTCAAAGCTATGGTTTTTCCAGTAGTCATGTATGAATGTGAGAGTTGGACTATAAAGAAAGCTGAGTGCTGAAGAGCTGATGCTTTTGAACTGTTGTGTTGGAGAAGACTCTTGAGTGCCTTGGAATGCAAGGAGATCAAACCAGTCAATCCTAAAGGAAATCAGTCCTGAATATTTGTTGGAAGGACTGATACTGAAGCTGAAATTTCAATGCTTTGGCCACTTGATGTGAAGAACTGACTCATTGGAAAAGACCCTGTTGCTGGGAAAGATTGAAGGCAGGAGGAGAAGGGGACGACAGAGGAAGGGATGGCTGGATGGCATCATCAACTCAATAGACATGAGTTTGAGCAAGCTCCAGGAGTTGGTGATGGACAGGGGAGGAAGTGTGCTGCAGTCCATGTGGTCACAAAGAGTTGGACATGACTGAGTGACTGAACTGAACTGATGGCTTATATGCAGAATCTTAAAAAAATAATAATACAAATGAACTTATTTATGAAACAGACTTCACAGACTTAAAGAACAAACTTATCATTACCTGCAGGGAGGGATAGTTAGAGAGTTTGGGACTGACATGTACACACTGCTATATTTAAAACAAATAATCAATAAGGATAAAAATAAATAAATATATATATATTAAAAAATGGTACCTCTTTTCAATACCAGGTCTCACGTAATGATTTCCTTTGACTGAGTAAATCATTTAACTTCAGTTTCTCCATATATAAAGTGAGAAGCAAACACCCCATGGGATGACAAGTCTGCTTCAGGCTTTTAATAAGGTTCTTTAAAGAAAGTTAATACAATTTACTTATAATTACAATACAGCAATTTGAATTTAAAGAATATTTTTCTCCTGAGTGATTCCAGTTACTGAGCACTCTTTGTCAATGTAGTAAATTATTCTAACTAGGTAGAGGTAACTGGCAAAATGTGAAAAGTTACTATCGGCATCTTCATTCTGCATTTAAAAAAGCTCTCATGATAAAATTGCAGAGTCTTTTATCTGGTTGAAATATGAGTAAGACAGCAAATAAACATGATTTTAAGCCTCATTGTTAAACAATGAGTTCTAAATTGAGCAGAAATCCCTGTGCAAGAAAGAGAATTCAGTGGTGTCTATTGTTATTACTATTATGTTTTCAGAACCCAAAGCTTTATATTAAAAGCTATAATTAGATTTCTAAATATTAAATAATTTCATAAACAAAACTTCCTGTTATCTCAGTAGAATAAAAATGATTTTCATTTCCTGACCAAAATATGATTTCTCCAAGAGAGGTCATTCTTGTCTATCTAACTCTATTTATCTCTCTCCTGTGCATAATCAAGAAAAAGTCTCCCAAGGCAACTCAAATAATTCAATAAAGCAGCCCTACATATCACAACCTTATTAAGTGAGCTTGAGGTAGAAGTTAAAAGATGCTTACTCCTTGGAAGGAAAGTTATGACCAACCTGGACAGCATATTAAAAAGCAGAAACATTACTTTGTCAACAAAGGTCCATCTAGTCAAGGCTATGGTTTTTCCAGTGGCCATGTATGGATGTGAGAGTTGGACTATAAAGAGGGATGAGTGCAGAAGAATTGATGCTTTTGAACTGTGGTGTTAGAGAAGACCCTTGAGAGTCCCATGGACTGCAAGGAGATCCAACCAGTCCATCGTAAGGGAAATCAGTCCTGGGTGTTCATTGGAAGGACTGATGTTGAAGCTGAAACTCCAATGTTTTGGCCATCTGATGCAAAGAGCTGACTCATTTGAAAATACCCTGATGTTGGGAAAGATTGAAGGCAGGAGAAGGGGAGGACAGAGGATGAGATAGTTTGATGGCATCGCCAACTCAATGGACACAAGTTTGGGTAAACTCCAGGAGTTGGTGATGATGTGCTGCAGCTCATGGGGTTGCAAAGAGTCAGACACCATTCAGTGACTGAACTGAACTGAACTGAACTGAGATAGAAGTAGCAGGGCATACACACATCTAAAACATACTTAGGCCAAACAGGAGGATGAAAACTATTAATATAACTTCCCTATCACTTCAGACAGTTTTCACTAAATAGTATGCTTCATTCCCATTCCTATGAACATAATCATTGATTAGGATGCTAGGGATCAAGAAAATTAAATAACAGGTCTAGGAATCTTAACAAATCAAAAAGACACACACACACACACACACACACACACACACACACATACACACAGGTTTGGGACCAGACCTTCACTTGGTACCCTCGGCTTGCAAAGAACTGTAAACATGGTTTCCCAGCATCCTTGCCTCAGTCAATTCATCCTCCATACTCCTTGCATCATCAGGATGAAGCCTAAATATCTTAGCAGCACCCACACAGCCCTTCTGACTTTGTCCTCATTCTCCTTATATCTTCAGATTCATTTCTTGCTATTCCTCCATGTACATTTCATGCTCTTTCCCATCTTTTCCTGATATATTATACACATACAAATGTACATATATGGTCACAACACAAAGACTTTTCTACGTCTTCATACATTTATCTTTCACCACCCAGAACTCATTTTCATCCTTTAAAATTCCCTGTGAGGACCTCTTACCCAGGAAGCCTTCCCTGGCACCAAATCCCAGTCTATATTCTTCTAGTACTCTGTTTACTGCTGTCACAGTGCTTTCCATAGTCTGCCCTTCCCCTATTTTCTTTAAAAACTGTGTGTAGCTCAAGAATAAGGAGCTTTTAATTCCCACGGCCTTGAGCCTAAGATAGAGGCTGAGACATAGCGAGTGTTTGGATCTGGACTCTAAGTGCCAAAAACCTGGTGACACAACTAAGACATGCACGGATGATGCAGTTAGACACAGCATAAGGCCATGTCAAACTGAACTATGGAATCTGGTGCTGACTGACATCAGGAGACTTTTTAGAGAAATAAGAATTTAGACAGAGTTTTCATGAACAAAGAAATGTAGCTGAATAAAACAATATGATAACCAGGAAGCCAAAATGGAAGCCTAACAGCAGGGGAATGAAAAGAAAGAGACCCACATGCAAGCAACAGCAAAATATAACAATATATTGATATTATGCACTTAATAGTCCGTTAAGACAATAGATCTCTTATTAAGTGTTCTTTCCAAAATAAGAAACAAGGCCCAATGTCACTTTTATAAACTAGTGTTGGGAATATTAAAGTTGTACAGGCTTTCTAAAAGGCAGTTTTTCAGCAGGAATGCATTAAAATATATCCATCAGCACTGTCACCACTCTCTTGTCAATATTCCTTTCCCCACCTACTGATATAATTCCACCTCTAGCAACTTTCCTAAAGAAACAATTACAAATATGTGAAAAGATATGTATGAAGCTGTTTATTAGAGTATACTGAAAATTAAGCAAAAAAGGAAACTAATAGTTTCTCATTAATAAAGGACTCCTTAAATAGAGCATCACATTCTATGCAGTGAAATGTCCTGCAATTAATCCAGTTGATTTTTGACTATCCATTTTATGTTGTTATCATGTGATAGTAATAATATTAAATGAAAATGCTAGAATATTAAAGGTATTGACTTAAAAAAACTCTAAGGTTACAAAAAGCATTTACATTATTATTTTTTTTCATTTTATTATTATTATTTTTTAATTGTTTTTGCCATACATTGTCATAATATCACCATGGGTTTACATATGCTTCCCCTCCGGAACCCCCCTCCCTCCTCCCTCCCCCCCGGGAAATCTCGCT
>ML662442.1:45432373-45560600 GCA_007570785.1 Antilocapra americana
GTCTTATGCTTAGATCTTTGATCCATTTTGAGTTTATCTTTGTGTATGGTGATAGAAAGTGATCTAGTTTCATTCTTTTACAAGTGGCTGTCCAGTTTTCCCAGCATTATTATTTTATTTTAAAATATACTGACAGAACAACAACTGAAAATATAAGAACATGTCAACAATGGAGAAGTTATAGACATTTTTTGTTTTATTTTTTTGCATTTTATGTATTTTCCAAAAGAATAGTCTATTTCTAGTAATAGTAAATTCATCTCAATTGACATAAAATCTTTACTGCTCTAAGAATTGAAGGAGAAAGGATATTTTAGGATAGGAAGATTATTTGGGGGAAATGCCAAGGTTATTTTAGAATTTTATCTTATTGAATGATTGATAGAATCCAATGAGATCAAATATGAAAGAAGCATAGTGATTGAATTTCTTGAAGCCTCTTCTCAGGAAAGCTTAGCGAGGTTATGTCAAAACATTGCATTGGTATAATAAAGCCAGAATATTCTGAGTTAAGCAATGCTATAGGGATTTTCACTGCAGGACATATCAGAGCCTTTAATATGCTGGATTTTGCTGAGCAACTTTCAGTTCAGTTCAGTTCAGTTCAGTCACTCAGTTGTGTCTGACTCTTTGCAACCCCATGGACTGTAGCATGCCAGGCTTCCCTGTCCATCACCAAATCCCGGAGCTTGCTCAAACTCATGTCCATCGAGTCGGTGATGCCATCCAACCATCTCTTCCTCTGTCGTCCCCTTCTCCTCCTGCCCTCAATCTTTCCCAGCATCAGGGTCTTTTCCAATGAGTCAGTTCTTCGCATCAGGTGGCCAAAGTATCGGAGTTTCAGCTTTAGCATCAGTCCTTCCAATGAAGAACATGAAAAGGGCACTATAATAATTGTAGCTTCCAAAGCATATTTGGCTGTTTCTTCACAGAATATCTGATAGGACTTATGTTTCATAGAACACACTTGGGTAAGATGTTCTCATTAAAAAATACAATGTAGTGTTCATTTTGAAGTGATTACAAACACTTGTAAATACAGGACTGGCACAATCAATGTAAGAGTCATCACCACAGGTCTGATTTTCTCAACCTGGCATTGTTGACAACTGAAGGCATGTAATTCTTTGCTGTGGGGGGTAGTCCAGTGCACTGTAGCATGTTTGACAGTACTCACTAGTGAGCTCTAATGATGCCAGTAGCAACCACCATCTCCCCCCACCCAGCTGTAACAACCAAAAATGTCTGTAGACATTGTCAAATGTCCACACCAATGGTAAAGAAGACTGATTTGAGAAATTTGGCTAGGAAGCTTTGGCTGAGGTCAGAATTCCCAGGCCCAGTTCTTCAGTCTTTTTAAATATAAGCTTCCTTAACATTTGCAAAATGTCTGTCTGCTCCAGAAAATGCAGAATGTCATCATGTTACTTTTCTAACACACTATGTCTAAAAGAACCATCTGTTAAAATGCTACATTGCGCATCTTCATCATTTTATCTATGTAACATTTTGATAAATGCTTAATTTTAAAAAGTTATGAATTTTACAAACAAATGAAAATATCCTCTTTTCTATATGTTAACTCTAACAAATAGGTGTGCTATTGGGCAAATCAATACTTAGAGCCTTGGTTTCCTCACAAACACATATACACACAAAAATGGCAGTTAGGCCATTGGCCAACATGATTTCTAGAGTCCCTTCCAAAGCTAAAAATCAATAAAAGCTGACTTTTATTTTCCTTTTATGATATAAAACATTTTACACATTAAACTTAAGTTCTGGTTGTTACAATATTTTCAATTGGGGAAATGCTACATTCAGACATTGGAGTGAATTATATTCAAAAGAAGCCAGGATTATAACCTTCTTTATACTTTGGAAACCCAAAGTGCAGCTGGGGAAATAAGCTATGAGTTCACTGAAAACAATAATACAAACATTTAACATAAGAGATGGGAAGAGAGATTTAACTTGAGAAATAGATTTTTCACTTATGAGCAATACTATGGTACTATTAAAATTAGAATCATTGATGAAATAATTTTCTAGGAAAAAAGATGAAAGACATTGAACAAGATGTCCAAAGAGAGGCTACACTCAGTTTTAGGGAAGAATTCTTTCTTCAAAACACAGATAACTCTCTAGACTATTCCTTCAGTGTAGAAAAATCTTGAAATCTTGTTGATTGTTTATGAAAAGCTATTGTAATCATGACACTAGAATCAGAGTAGATGTATCACCCACAAAAATATGTTAAAATAGCAATCTCACTAACATAAATATAATAATCCAAAGCAAAATTTAGTACTCATATCCTATAATGAATCAAAGGAAGTATCTGACATAATTAAGTGGGATTCAATACATCTATTAATTCATTCAACAAATGTTTATTAAGCATTTATAATATAATCATAATCTCAGTATTTCGAGTATATCATCATAAAACAAAGATATCTGTTTCATGGAAATTTCTTTACAGCAGGGGATTCCTAAAGGAAATCAACCCTGAATATTCCTTGGAAGGACTGTTGCTGAAGCTGAAGCTCTAATATTTGGCCACCTGATGTGAAGAGCCAACTCAGTTGGAAAAGACCCTGATGCTGGGAAAGACTGAAGGCAAAAGAAGAAGAGGATGGCAGAGGATGAGATGGTTAGATAGCATCACTGACTGAATGGATATAAATTTGAGAAAACTCAAGGAGACAGTGAAGGACAGGGAGCCTGGCATGCTACAGTCTGTATCACAAAGAGTTGAATATGACTTAGCAACTGAACAACAGCAACACACTGGTATTGCTAACAGGTACATTGCACAGTAAGTTAGTGACAAATGAGATAGGAAAAGAAAAAGGATAAAGGGATTAGGGTGATGAGAACAGAAGTGGATTGCAATTTTAAATAAAAGGTTCAGAAAGAGACTTCCACTGAGTTGATAGCATTTGAGCAAAAACATAAAGAAGATCTAGGAGTTAGCTTTATGGATACTCTGCAAAATAGCATTCTAGGCAGGGGATATAGCCAGAGCAAAGGCCCTAAGGCCAGATTATGCTTGGGAGGCTCAAGGAACAACAGAGGCCAGCGGAGTGGGAGGAGAATGAAGTAGGGGAGGAGTTGGAGGCTGGGGTCAGAGAAATAACAGGGCCAGATCCTCCAGGGTTCCCTGCTAAAGGCTTTAGCTTTTACTCCAAGTGAAATGGGTAGACCTGGGGGACTAGAGCAGAGCAATAACATAGATGACCTACATTGTAAAAGAATCTCTCTGGCTGTTGTACTAAGAGTAGGCTGCAGTGGGAAAGGATGGGAACAGGGAATACGGGAGATTATTGTGTATTCTGGGCAAGTGAGTGGCTTACATCAGTGTGGTACCTAGGGTGGTGGTAGGAAGAGGTTGGAGTCTGGGTATATTTTGAAAATACAACCATCAGGAATAGCTGATGTACTGGAGAGCAAGGAAGTGACAGTGACTGCGTGGTTCTTATCCTCTGTACCTGGGAAGATGAAGCTGCTATCAAGTGCAACTGGGAAGGCTGTACGCTGAGCAGATTTGAAGGGGAAGATCAAAAAATGTTCTGAACATGTTGCACACAAGAGGAGCTTAGACATCGAAGAGGATACAAGTAGGCAGCTGTAGAAACATGTTTAGAACTTGAGAAAGAGTCAAAACTAGAGATACAAAGTTACAAATCTTCAGCATTATTGCTTAGTCACTCAGTCGTGTCCAACCCTTTTGTGACCCCGGGGACTGTAGCCCACCAGCCTCCTCTAGCCACAGGAATTCCTAGGCAGGAATACTGGAGTGGGTTGTCATTTTGGAGCTTGAGAAAGAGTCAAAACTGAAGACATAAATTTATAAATCTTCAGCATATATATAGTATTTAAAGCCATGAGACTAGATAGGTTCAAGAGTAGAAAGCAATAAATCGAAGATTTATTTGTAGCACTTAAACATTAAGAGATTATAAGAAACCAGCAAAGGAAGCTGAGAGGGAGAGAACAAAAAATAGTAAGCAAGCCAGAAGAGAATGGTGTTCTAGTAATAGTGTTCACGTCTGTCCAAGCTCTGTGAAATAAGTATGGGTCAGTTCAGTGAAGTAAGAATGGTTCAACATAAGAGATCCTGTTAATATAATTATACTAACAGAACTATTTTGATGTAATTAATTAAATAATAATAAGTCAAAGAAGAAAAATTATATCATCATCTTAACAGATCTACCAGAATGTTAACTGATAGAACTGAAGGCTATTTTAAAAAGTATGTGATCAACTAATAGCCAATATAGGGCTTCCCCGGTAGCTCAGACAGTAAAGAACCTGCCTGCAATGCAGGGGACCCAGGTTTGATTCCTGGGTCAGGAAGATCCCCTGGAGAAGGGAATGACTATCCACTCCAGTATTCTTGCCTGGAGAATCCCACGGACAGAGGAGCCTTTTAGGCTAGAGTCCATGGTGTCACTCTCAACTAAAATGGTGGTAATTCTCATTGAAGCCAGAAAGAAAAACAGCATGCCTACAAGTAACACCATAATCTTTTTATTTTTTTTTTGCAAATTTTCATGAAGGAAATAAGAAATGTTCCTCTATAAGAAAAAAAGCAAATAATGAGTTATATATATTTGAATGTATGATTATCACAATATGATTATCTACTTAAAACCTTCTGTAAAATCAACTCTAAAATTTTGTAATAAGAGAATTAGTGAGATTAGCTACCAAGTAAATATGAAAAAATTACTTTCTACAATAAAAAAGTAAAAAATATGAAGTAAAGATCCCATTTTCAATAAGCTCAAAAAGATAAAATATCTAGAAGTAACAGTTAATATGATTTAAAAAACATGGCTACTGAAAGTGTCAGTTATAAAGCAAGTAACTTTAGCCAAAAGAATGTAAGAATGCTAACCTGTGTGATACAAGATATCAAGCATAATAGTCTGCATTACTCCTTTCCAGCATCTTTATTAGACCCATAACCAGAGTCACTTGCCTTCTCAGCTTTTCCTTAGGCTATCTATGGAACCAATTTTATTTCTCGTTGGTGACATTTTTGTTGTCTCCAGCCCAGAGAGTAGTTATTTCTCTGATCAAACTAGAAGATCATAATTGTCATCATTATTTCCCACCTGGAATATACTGCCTTATGACTAGAACCATGCTTTTTCAAAGCTGCAAGGTTTCTTGTCGCTTAGCTCCTTTCTATTTAGTATATATTTATTATTCAAGAGAGAATAGGAAAAAGAAATTTTTGTGCTAAGTCACTTCAGTCATGTCCAACTCTTTGCGACCCTATGGACTACAGCCAGCCAGGTTCCTCAGTTCATGGGATTCTTCAGGCAAGAATAATAGAGTGGGTTGCCATGCCCTTCTCCAAGGGATCTTCCTGACCCAGGGATCAAGTCCGCATCTCTTAACAGTCAGTTTCTTTATCACTAGCACCATCTGAAGGCCACTGAAACGATATGGGAATTTTAATTTAGGTGCAATAAAATACAAGATAGCTCCCAAAGAACTTTACATGATAATAGGTCAGATTTGGAAGAATGAGGCATAGAGAGCATCAGAACCTTTCTCTCAGACCCAAACAGGTATTTGAACCTCTGAAAATATTTCCAAAAGTTGTGATTGAGGCCTGTCAGAATGCTCGACCTAGCAGGATGGTTGTTTACACACTCACACACATACATACACAAAACTAGAAGCTCAAAAAAGAAAAAGAAAAAAAACACATCTCCTGTGTATCCTGCATTGACAGGCAGACCCTTTCCCATCACCTGGGAAGCCCTAGATCAGGAAGATAGCAGCAAAACTCGGATTTGAACCCAGGCCTCCTGACAACAAATCCACTACATCTGTCTAGCCCTGGACCGACTAGTTCCCTTCTCTAAAGACTCAGTTCTCATCTATACTATGTAAGCTATACTGTGTAACTACTAATTTCTAGTCCTTCTGGATCTAAATTCTTTGTGTTTTATAGAAGTTGAAAAAGAAGACGTTCAAAGTAACTGAAAAAAATATGTTATAAATGAAGATTTATATCCTATGTCTGGTCAGCGAAATTCTTTTATTGAACTTTTATAATTTTATACATATCCCTTCTTAATTTTGGACACCACCAGCCAAATTTTGGTCCTCTAATTTCAATTTTATGTTGCCAAGCCCTAGCTAGTTTTACTACTGGACTAACTGTGTGATGTAGATGGCACCACACACAATACTTGTCTACTCAAATACTTTTTATTATTTCCTCACATTTTCTAAATCCCATCTCTTCTGTTTGGCGTTCAAGTTCTCTCTGATTTGGACTCATCTCATTTATTTAATCTTACTCCCCAACTTGAGTGCCTTTACTTATGAGACCAGTGTCATTGCCAACCAAAGAAGTCAAAGTTCATTCCCACTTTTGTGTCTTTGGTCACACTGTTCCCTCACCCGGAATTATTTCCTGACATTCCACATATTTCAGTGCTGTCTCCTGAAAGACTGCTCACTTTCTGCTATCACCTCAAAACCTCCTACTGCTTCAAATCTACTAACATCTCTTTGGCCAGCTTCTCCTCAAAAAGCCTCAAAATGCCTAGAGAACTCATGGTCTCCTCCTAAAGGTCCTAGTTGTGTTTAGTACAAAGTACTTATTTTCCCATTTACGACCACAGAGAATTGCTCATGCCCACCTATGTCCAAAAGTAAAGAGAGCTCTAGCTTTTGTTCAGTGTGCTACTACGTTATCACTGATGCTGGAACTCTTGGTAAAACAAACATGCAGTATATTACTAACTGTGCCCTCAAATTATTTTATATAAATCCTATTATCAATATTTTATGTTGTTCTGGATGAGCTACCTCAGCTTTCATTGAGAAATGTCTCCTCAACCACAGACCTTAAAGGAAAACTAACCAAGTTGATTAACCAAATTTCTCATATATTGCTAAAGTCTAATATACATATCTAATATAAAACATCACTTTAGTAAAAAATCACAAGACATATTGAGGCAATATAAAATTTATACATAAAATGTTAAAAAGTAGAGATTCTTAAGTTCTTTAATATTGCTACATTATGGGCAAGATGTAATATTCAAAATATTCTAATAGGTGAGTTATGAAATATACCTTACAGTTCCTGGAAAAACTTAACTTTATACTTCCCTGAAGGCTTAAATCTGAGTTAACTTACTTGGAAAAAAGAGTTAGTTGAATTTAATGAATATTCTTGCCTGAATAATTTTCTGCTGACTGCTGTAATCATGGGTCTTTTTAATTTTTTAAGTAGGGAGAAGATAATTATGCCACATGTGAAACAAACCAAGAAGACTGTACACCTATTAAAAATGTAGCTAATGATTAAGATAAGAATACTAATTACTGTGATGTATGACAGTTGGAGGGAAGAAGGATATGGTCCTTCTGCAAAAAAGCAGTGACTTTGGATGTATAAGACCCAAGTTATAGGAAAGATCCTAACAACATAATAGTGGAGTGAACATGTATATGAACTTTTTAGAATAGTCAGTTTTCACATCTGCAAATTAATCCCTGTAAGTCCTTCCATCATCTGACATGGTAAGAAGTTAAATTGATTACATGTAATAATGTATATACTATAAAGTACTATATAATTTTCAACAATTTTTCTTGCTTATTTATGATTATAAAAAGTTTGTCAAATAAAATAAGAAATGTAAGTTTTATTTAAAATTAGACATTTTCAAATTACTAATAATTTTTATCATACAGTTATAACTTTTCACTGTATGACTTTCTAGTTTTTCTTCTATGCATATATATGTGCATATGCATATAAATCTTTTAAAATTTTGCATTATGCTATGCTTATTGCTTTAAAAGTTGCTTTTCTCATGTAAAAAATAGTACATAAATTTAAGTCATCTTTAGGTGTATGTGACGTTGAGGATACATAAATGTGGGGGAAAAGAGTTTTCCACAATCAAAACCAGTGTTGGGGGACTTCGGTTAAGGGGAAAAAAAGATACATCTGTATGTATGGCTGAGTCCCTTTGCAGTTCATCTGAAACTATCACAACATTGTTCATTGGCTATACCCCAATACAAAATTAAACATTCAAAAAAAATGTACTGTCTATAAAACTCATTGGCATAAAAGTATCCAAAATTTTCTTTCAAAAACCATTTAGTAAATTTAAAAAACAAAGATAAAAAGTGTGTAGTGAGGAGACAACTTGGCATTGAAAATCTCTCTGGGAACCCCTGAATGTATAACACAAAAGGACCCTCAAGATTAGAGTCTCCCTGATTTTCCATTGAGGGCTACCCTGAACATCCTCCAATTGGAAGCCCTATATTTTCACAGGAGAGGGCAACTCACACCTCAGACCTCACCCTGGAAGCAGATGGAGGAAGGGAAGGGGGATGTGGGCTGCGGTGCACTCACCAGGTACCCTCTTCCCTTCAGAGGCATCATGGCCCGGCTGCTGGGGCTATCACTGATGCTGCAGAGCTCCCTGCTCACTTGGAGTGCCTTTGGCTGGGAGGCTGGGAACTGCCTCAATCAGAAGTGGCTCCCAACCTTTGACTCACCGATGCAGGTACCAAGGGTTGGTGCCTCAATTGGGAACAAGTCTGAAGGGCCTTTCTCGCTTTCCTACAGAGTATCACCAGAGAGATTTCCCCATGAACCAACTTTTCCCCAGTATACCCAATCTCAGTGTCTGTTTGCAGAGCACCCATGATGACTCCTTCTCCAGGAAAAAAAAAAAAAAACCCTGAAAAAGACTGTTACAGAAAGGGAAAAATGAGGTTTTATAAAAGAAATAGAAAGTTGGGATCCAGGGCCACTTTAAATAAAATACCATCAGGAGACAGCACTTTGCCAGTTACTAAAGACTTTCACATATATTCTCATTTGTTCCTTACAATAGCCTGGTGAGATAAGTTTTATTACCTCCATTGTATAACTTAAGCATCTGAGAAAAGTAGACTGAACAGTATGATTTATGGAGAAGCAGTCCTACTGAAAGATTCCTCTTCTAACCCATTGACTCTGAAACTCTGAGATTTATCAGATACCTAAAGAAGAGTTAAGGAGATGTCTATTAATTTCTTTAAAGTAAATTGTGTTGCTTTCACCACAGTTTCTGAGATGTAGTTTGAATGGGAACTTGGAGGAGATGAAATGGTGGTGGAAGAGATAGGGATGAAGGTAATCTTAAAGGATAATCGTCTCTTCTCCAGCCCTCACACCTCATAAACTGGCACATCCTACGTCTTCAATCTCAGCCTCTCACTACTCCGCATCTCATGGCTGATTCTTCAGCCAAATTAAACCCTGTTCCTCAAGCAGATCCTATTCCTCCACTTTTTACACAGGATTTTAATGTTCTCTGCCTGGACTGCACTTCATAGCCCTTTGTACTTAGGAAACTTCTATTCATCCTTCAAGGTCCATTTTGAGTTCTCTGGAGTTCTCACTTTTTCCTAGGTTGCCCAGATGGAGTTCATCTCTAACTTCACTACTCTATTTTCTTTCTTCTATGTCTCTGTTCCATGTTCATGCTCTCCTATGGCTCTGAAAGCATGGTCTTTTAACTATCTGCTTATATGTCTAATTCAACCATTAGACTCTGAGGGGGAAGAATTGCATCTAATTAATCTTTTGATTTCCCAGGGCTTTGTTCATTTTCTGATAGGTCAGTTCAGTTCAATTCAGCTGCTCAGTCATGTCTGACTCTGCGACCCCATGGACTGCAGCACACCAGCCTTCTCTGTCCATCACCAACTCCTGGAGCTTACTCAAACTCATGGCCATTGAGTTGGTGATGCCATCCAACCATTTCATCCTCTGTCGTCCCCTTCTCCTCCCACCTTCAATCTTTCTCACCATAAGGGTCTTTTCAAATGAGTCAGTTCTTTGTATCAGGTGGCCAAAGTATTGGAGTTTCAGCTTCAGCATCAGTCCTTCCAGTGAATATTCAGGACTCATTTCCTTTAGGATGGACTGGTTGGATCTCCTTGTAGTCCAAGGGACTCTCAAGAGTCTTCTCCAACTCCACACTTCAAAAGCATCAATTTTTTGGCACTCAGCTTTCTTTATAGTCAAACTCTCATAGCCATACATGACTACTGAAAAAACCATAGTTTTAACAAGATGGACCTTTGCTGGCAAAGTAATGTCTCTGCTTTTTAATATGCTGTCTAGGTTGGTCATAGCTTTTCTTCCAAGAAGCAAGTGTCTTCTAATTTCATGGCTGCAGTCACCATCTGCAGTAATTTTGGAGCCCCAAAATATAAAGTCTCTCACTATTTACATAGTTTCCCCATCTATTTACATGAATTGATGGGACCAGATGCCACGATCTTAGTTTTCTGAATGTTGAGTTTTAATCCAGCTTTTTCACTCTCCTCTTTCGCTGTCATCAAGAGGCTCTTAAGTTGTTCTTTTCTTTCTGCCATAAGGGTGGTGTTATCTGTGTATCTGAGATTATTGATATTTCTCCCAGCAATCTTGATTCTAGCTTGTGCTTCATCCAGGCCAGCATTTGACATGATGTACTCTGCATATAAGTTAAACAAGCAAGGTGACAATATACAGCCTTGATGCACTCCTTTCCCGATTGGGAAACAGTCTGTTGTTCCATGTCCACTTCTGTTACTTCTTGACCTGCATACAGATATCTCAAGAGGCATGTCTGGTAGTCTGGTATCCCCATCTCTTTAAGACTTTCCCACAGTTTGTTGTGATCCACACAGTCAAAAGCTTTGGCATAGTCAATAAAGCAGAAATAGATGTTTTTTCTGGAACTCTCTTGCTTTTTCAAGGATCAAGTGGATGTTGGCAATTTGATCTCTGGTTCCTCCACCTTTTCTAAATCCAGGTTGAACATCTGGAAGTGCACAGTTCATGTACTGTTGAAGCCTGGCTTGAGGAATTTTGATCATTACTTTGTTAGCGTGTGAGATGAGTACAACTGTGTGGAAGTTTGAGCATTCTTTGGCATTGCCTTTCTTTGGAATTGGAATAAAAACTGACCTTTTCCAATCCTGTAGCCATTGCTGAGTTTTCCAAATTTGCTGGCATATTGACTGCAGCACTTTCACAGCATCACCTTTTATGATTTGGAATAGCTCAACTGGAATTCCATGGGTTCTCAATAAATGTTTACAGAATATATGAATGAATAGGGAATGCACAGGGTAAAAAGTCACAGAAGGGTTGTGTGAAGGCAGTTTAAAGTACTAAAATGGGTTTTGAAATGTAAATAAGAATGTTAGAGTAATTTAGAAATGTTTATCATGTGATTTATATTACCACATTTTACTTTATTAACTAACAGTTTTGAAGTTGCATGTGAAAAATTATAATGCATCTGAATTTCATGAAGTATATAGCAGAAGGAAAGGAGGATATCGAATGCCAAGACAGATAATAGCTGAAGGTACTTTTGTCAATAGGACTACAGAAACTCCATCTTATATGTTGTTGTTGCTCAGTCACTCAGTCATATCTGACTCTTTGTGACCCCATGAACTGCAGCATGCCAGGCTTCCCTGTCCTTTACCATCTTATATACCCATAGCCAAACAATAGCAGTGGCTAGTTTATAAGAAACTACTTCATGTAAGAATGATTGTTTTTAGAAGTTTACCAAAAATTTGACTACTTATGATTACAAAAAAGTTAGAAAAATACAATACTAAAATTTACTTCAGAGGAAAAAAAAAATGGTTGTGCTCAAAGGAAAGAAAAACTAAATAGAACCTTTTAGAAGAGATTTATAATGATTTCCTCTTGCATTAAAGGCAGAAGGGGAAAAAACTACCATTAACTCTAAACACATAAAATTATGCATTTCATACTTTTTGAAAGCATTTAAAGTATTTTTATACCACTAAATTCTATAGACAAAAAATAGTTTAATATATAAATGTATTGCAATTCCCTGAAATATCAAATTGTATGTGTAGTGTTTTTCTAATCTGTAAATCAACTTGTTCAGAAAAACACCAGGGAAATTCAACAATTGATAGTTATAATTTTCTCCTGAATCTTGTGTTAAGTGCTACTTTATGAATATTTTAGTAATCAAATTATTATTTGTTCTTCATATTGAAAACATAAAAGTTAAGTAAAATATCCATTTACTGCTATCAATTAATGATTTCTAAGTAAAACAATTTGAAGTTCTAAAATTAAATTACAGAAGGAATGTGTTCAATAATTAAAGAAACATTTGAAAACTAACTGTATTAATCTGATTCTCTTGAGCATAGCACTAACTCATTTCTATAATCTAAGATTTGTCCCTTTGTTTTTATCACAATTTGCCAAGTACAACATAAGACTGCCACACAAGCCAATCCAAAACAAATTTTCTGCACAACACTGCATAATGATTGAGGCATGGCAAACAGTTCTTGACCTTGGAAATGGCGAGATGTATGAAACACGTACCTGTAACAATTTGTCTTTACTAGTGTTAGTAAAACCCATCTTACCCTAACCTATGACCCCACTAAATCTGAGGAGCTTGGTATGAGTTTGCCCCCAAAACGCTATGGTTCTTAAGTTAAAAATCACTGTAACTCATGAAAGTTGAAGATCATTAGCGAATCAAGTACTACTCTAGTGAGTGTGTAAAACACAAATGTCTTTAGGACATTATTCTAAAATACAGTTGACCCTTGAACAACATGAGTCTGAACTACCTGAGTCCATGCAGGTTGTCTTTAATAGCAAATACTACAGTGCTGCACGAGCCACAGTTGGTTGAATCCAAGGACAGGGAACTGAAGGTACAGAGGGCTGACTATAAATTATATGTGGATTTTGACTGCAGGAGGGTGGGTGCCCCTAACCACAGCATTGTTCAGCGTTCAAATGTAGCTCCAGAATTGTTTGGGCCAGTTATTATTAAGCCATTTACATTTGAAGCATGTAATCTTGTCAAGTTCATCTTATTTACTTCGTGGAAATACTAAAGAACCCTATTACTTTTGTACTATCTCAAAATGTACGGTCAAATTGCAAATGTGCTACTGAGCCTGCCCCATTTGTTCTCCCCTCCATCTCTCACCAGATATGCCTTCCATCCTTCTCCACCATGCTGTGAGCCCAAGAAGCTGACCTCTATGCCTTGCCTTCTGGCTTCTGCTTGGGTTTGGCCAGTGAGAAGAACCAACAGCTGAGTGGAGGGTAGAAGGAAAGAGAGATGGGAGTATTTATTTCCCTGGCCCCCTCTCTGCTAAGAACCTATTAGCAGCAGCTGCATTTTTCTGTCTAAGCCCACAGCTCCTGCTAGTCCCCTTCTCTTTCAGCTACAGTTCTCCCAGGATTTTGGTAATCACTCCTCTTTCCACGGATCCCTGTGGTTGTTAGCCTTGCTGAGTTACCTTAATTCTGCCCACACGTTACAAACAGTCTGTTGATTAACTGAGCCTAATTACTAGAGTGGAGTGTGCCATTTATTTCCTACCAGGACCCTAAGTGATAAAAGTAATAAAGAAGAACATGTACTATTTTAGAAAAAATAAATATTTTCTTCCCTGCTCTTTTCCTGCTAAGCTGATTTACCACTTTAGATACTATTGATTAGGGAAAAACAGTTCTTTTGAGAAGAAACTATATTTCTCAAACATAGGAGACCATGAATTATCTTTCTATGCTACCCACCAAGCATCACAGTCCCTTGATTCCTAGAGATAAGTATAGTAATATACATCTGTTAGGCAATCAGCAAATGGTGAGTGTTTTTGAACACTGGACTCTAACCTAGGTAATTTCTATAAGTGATTATTTCATGATCCCATCTGACACAATAATGTTACCTAGGACAAAATTAATCACTTGGCCAAAAAAAAAAATCATGTCAATCAAAGAGGAAAGAGTACAGAGTAGCTTCAAACTCAAAAACTTGAAATTTCTAGGACCACATTTGGAAATTATCAGTGAAATTGAATAAAGCAGGTGGATAGGAAAGAGATCATGGTTTGTAATCAAATACAAGTCTAGTACTGCATATGTTTCCTAATGGACAAAATTTAGCTCTTACTTAAGGTGTGAAATAACTTTATACATGTTTTTAAGAAAATTTCTTAAGAAGCAGGTAGGTCTAATTATATAAAGCAGAGGCTTTCCATCTCCTGAATTTTCCTTATCATTACAAAATTACATATGGCCATCTTATAATATTTCAGAAATTACTATATATAAATAGGGAGAACAAATAATACATGAATATGACAAATAGAGTTATTCCACGGCAGATTCAAATAGACATTGAAATGTTTTTCTTATTCATCATTCTTATCAAGTAGGTTATAAAAAGTTATTTGCACAACCTAAAAATAGAAAATTTGTAGAAACTGAATCTTGCAGAAATTTATTAAACTTTTTATTATGTAAATCGAAGAAGCAGAGCACCCACAGCTTTGACAAATGAAGATTAAGTACCCTATTTGTTTTGGTTAGTTCAGTCTCTTTCACAAGTCACAGTTCTACAAGTGAGAAGGGCCCCATTCCAGGCAGAAAGACATTTTTAAGCCCAGAACAAGCTAATCTGCCCCTCTAAACAACCTTGCCTCACCCAGGAAGATCAAAGAGACAAAGGGATCAGTAAATCTAGACTATGAGGACTTGTGTTACTTCAGGCACATTTGAGGAAGTCAGGGACATAAATCTTCTGAGACTGTAGAAATAGTTCATAACCTTCTCCATGCATAACTAGAAATTATATTTAATTACTTTATGACAAAATACTCAAGGCTCAGCACCTTAGAAATGTGACGCTCTAGTTTACAAGTATTGTGCCATGGAAAATAAATATAACAGAAAAAAATCTTCAGAATGACTAACATTGTTCATTTAGGAGCCACTAAAAAGTAGTTTTCCCTACCAAGTGAAATCTACCTCATCATACAAAAATCAGTAATTTCTTACATAAAAAACCATCATAATTCTCAAAATCCTATAATATGATTTTTAAAGGTAGATAATTATATTACTAAAGTTTATGAATATTAATGTAGAGAAACATTTCAAATATCAAATTGGAATAGCATTAATTCTAAAATAAAGTTTGCTAAAACCTTGTAATTACAATATATTGTTCACTTTTTCTCAGTCTCTAATCCCGGAAAGCAAAGTTCTTGATTGTTTTCTTTTAGAGGTTCAAGTCAATAAAATTATTTTATGGTGACCTTTTAAAGTAATGTTTATTTTTGATATAGTAATCTTTTTAAATTTAAAATATAGAAAAATGTAAAGAAAGAAGAAATCATCTATAATAAGTCAAGTAAAGACAGCCCCTCTTTACATTCCAGTACTGACTATGCCACTTGATTCCTGTCTTATTTTTTAACAACATATCATCAGTATTTTCTTGTGAGATGTATCATAATTTAGCTATTACAAGTAGCACCTTAATTTGAATATGTTTTTAATTAAAGTTTTGACTGCATCTTGAGAATCTCCTTAGGAATGAGTTGTAATACTGAAAGATTGATATAGATGGTGGTTAATGTTCTCAAAAGAAACACCCCTTGTTGCTTAAAAAATATTTTTTTCTGTGGTTTTAAATGTTAAAATTCATAGAAAAAGAAAAGTACACTCAAAATACTGAACAGCCACCATAAGAACAAAGTTTATAGGGTAATTAGTAGTTAAAAATCACTTTTATTTAAAATTCACTTCTGTATTTTGTGTATTGGCTACCCTTCACAGTGAGCTTCCCTGGTGGCTCAAAAGGTAAAGAATCTGCCTGTTACGCAGAAGACCTGGGTTCGATCCCTGGGTTGGAAAGATCCCCTGGAGGAGGAGGGCATGGCAATCCACTCCAGTATTCTTGCCTGGAGAATCCCCATGAACAGAAGAGCCTGGTAGGCTACAGTCCATGGAGTTGCAGAGTCAGACATAACTGGGCGATTAAGCACAGAGACCCTTGACAAAGATAAACTACACAAGAAGGAGTTAAACAGGCAAGGAAGATTTTATTCAAGACTAATGCAATATGGATAAGAGGTTGCATTCAATGTCCCTGGACCAAAGTTAAGAGAGTTTTTAAGTGCTGGGGTGAGCTAGTGGAAAAGTACTGAAGGACATTGGGGTGAGGTGGTCAATAAGATTAGGCCATCTGTGTCTGCCAGTTGGTACTTATAGAAGTCAGGCTCCTAACTCCCATAGAGACTAAAATCTAGGAAACCATATTTTTTCTAATATCATTTTAGAGGAATGACACCAGGTCCTTGAGAAAGAGAGTCCTGAGTTGTAGATTTCCATCTCAAGGGGGCAGAGAAAGAATTGACAATTACAAGTTTTCTAATATAAGTGCGCTAGGAAAAGGAAGGTCAGGAGCCTGGAGTCAGGAAGAAGTCTGTGTAAAATTATGTCAAATTGAGGGGAAGCTTAAGACCATCTTGGTCACTATCATCCATGAGGACACTGCCCTATTGTACTGATGGCTGGTTTTATGGACGTGAAAACCTAAGAAAAATACATCTATCTTAAGTAATATCACTTCCCATTAGTTTTCTCTTATGACTACGTAATAAGAAAGGATACTCAATAGCTGTTGCTGTCTGTGTCCTTCTAATGATGTATAAATGCACACAAGTACCAAGCACTCAACCCATTTTTCCTGGTGAGCTCAAAAATCTTAGCTACATGGGATAAAATTCCCACAGAACATCACTGGCCTGTGATGTGAATGAGAAATAAACCTTTAGAGCAGTAAGTTCTAAATCTTTGTGGGGATTTCATTACCCAGTAATTATCTCTCCTAGCCCCCAACTAATTCAGCCTGGAAAAATCAGTAGGAATTCAAAAAGTGAACAAGAGAAGAATAAAATCACCTGCTAAACTTCAAGACAAACTTTCAAGTAAAATTTTCAACTACAAGGATCATAGTTTATCTGTAAATTTAATTCTTTAACCTAATAATATTCAAAATCTCAAACAAAATGCCTATTTTCAATAGCTGGTAACTAGCCATATCATAGAGAGTAGATTGCTCTCATGGGCATACCATTCTAGTTAGTTGCTTTTCAGTCACTAAGCTGTGTTCAACTCTTTGTGACCCCATGGACTGTAACATGCCAGGCTCCTCTGTACCCGACTATCTCCTGGAGTTTGCTCAGATTCACATCCATTGAGTGCGTGATGCTATCGAATCATCTCATCCTCTGTCACTCACTTCTTCTCCTGCATTCAAGATTTCTCAGCATTAGGGTCTTTTTCAATGACTCAACTCTTTGCATCAGGTGGCCAAATTATTGGCGCTTCAGCTTCAGCATCAGTCCTTCCAATGAACACTCAGAGCTGATTTCCTTTAGGATTGACTAGTTTGATCTCCTTGCAGTCCAAGGGACTCTTAAAAATTCTTCTTCAACACACAATTGAAAAGCATCCATTCTAGTTTAAAGCATCAACCATTCTAATTAAAGAAACATAATAACTGCTGTATTGGGACTTCTTTGACAGTCAAGTGGTTAAGATTCTATGCTCCCAATGCAGGAGACACAGGTTGGATCCCTGGTTGGGGAACTAAGATCCTGCATGCTGTGGGCATGGCCAAAATAATAATAAATTTTTAAAAACCCCAAAAATTATCGTACAGAGGAACAAATGTTGGTGGAGGGGAGATAAAACATTCAATTTATGTGTAGAGCCAGTATGTTATTACTTGAAATTCCTCTAATTATTTAAGGACTCATTTATGTGAGTAAAATTTTTAAAAAAATAGACTGATTAGTGGCAATCAAAGAGCAATCAAATTTTAATACTGCTTGAGTTTTCTATAAAAGTGTGGATAAATTCTCCTGAAGTTTTTTGAAAAAAATTAGGAACTCTGTCCAAATATCTATTCCTGTCACAGACAATTCTCTCAGAAAATGCCCATCTGACCACACTTTACCAAATAGCTCACCCTTTCCCAAAATTTGATTGTAGCTCTACATAAAATTTATGTAATTATCTGCAGAATTCATCATTAGCAGAGTAAAAACACACTACAAAAAATTGGGTAGCAGCATACAGACCTAGCCTTTCAGAAAGCCATTCTTTCGTAAATCCCTTTAATGCTTTTTGATATATTTTTCAAAGCATACTTTGATTTATTATTACAACATGGCTTGTAAGAATTAAACCTTACCTTTTTTAAAAACTACGGTTTTTAATGATCTGGGAATGGTTATCTGAGATGTCCAAAATCATGGTAACCCCATGTGAAGTATTCATTATACCTGAAACCCAGGTATCTTCATCATCTTCTCCCCAAAAGCATTTATTTGGCTACATCCCCATTTTAAAAATGGCAATGCCAATATTCCTGTAATAATCATAGCTGTATAAAAATGAAATAGTTACATGGATATAAAACTTAAGAGAACTCACATAAATGATTTTTAAAGGCAAAAAATGGTATTACCATCCTTCTAGTTATCCTGCCTTTCAACTTCAGATGCTCTGCTATTACCTCCTCATAGCCAAGCTCCAAGTCCTGTTCATTCTGTAGCCATTATGTCATCTCCCCTGTGCAATCCACATTACTACCAGAGTTATCTCTCTTTTAAAAAAAATACAAATTGAAAGCACAGTAAGATATAACTCTAGACTCCTAGAAAGATTAAAAATGAAAAAGATATAGTAAGTATGTCAATGATGTTCAGAAGCCAAAACTTTACAAAAGCTAGTGGGAGTATAAATTGATGCGATGTGTTTAGAAGTCAGTTTGTAGTGTGTGGGCTTTCCTGGTGGTTCAGATGATAAAGAATCCACCTGCAATGCTGGAGACCTAGGTTTGATCTCTGGGTTGGGAAGATTCCTCTGGAGAAGGGAATGGCTACCCAATCCAGTATTCTTGCCTAGAGAGAGTTCCATGGACAGTGGGCTACAGTACATGGGGTTTCAGAAAGTCAGACACAACTGAGTGACTAACACACACACACACTTGTAGTGTGTACTACAGTTGAGTTGGTGCATTCACACCTAAGGATATTTCGCAAGTGTCAGGGAATGTGTTCACATTGTTAACTTTCTTTGAAGTGAAGTGAAGAAGTGAAGTCACTCAGTCGTGTCCGACTCTTTGCGACCCCATGGACTGTAGCCCACCAGGCTCCTCCATCCATGGGATTCTACAGGCAAGAGTACTGGAGTGGGTTGCCATTTCCTTCTCCAGGGGATCTTCCCGACTCACGGATCGAACACGGGTCTCTCACATTGCAGGCAGATGCTTTATCATCTGAGCCACCAGGGAAGTCTCTAACTTTCTTTGTTCTCTGAGAAAAGAATTAACAGAAGAGAAGTAGCCATTCTTAACTAGACTACCAAAAGGATGTATGCATGTACTTTTTATTTCTTTAACATAGTCATAACTGTAACATAATTAATAAAATATTATGGTTAGATTCAACTATAATAAACTGTATTAAATATGCAACAAATTATATACCTTCAATTTAATGTAACAACAAGGGTATTAGCCAATAACTGTCTTTAAGTGCCCTTCTGTACTTCCTGCTGGCTTTTTTCAGTTGCTCAGGACATTACGACCACACTGCTTGTGTCCACCATTCTATTTTACTACTTTTGTCAGTGTTGGGTTTTTCTTTCCTGCTTGCAGTTAACTATTTACCAGTTATTCTGTACAGTTTCCTTTTATACCAACATAATTTATTTGTACACTAAGGTACACTATAAAGTTAAAATGGCTCTTTATTTTTGTGGAAATTTTAAAAATAATTTCAAAGGTAAGGCCACATTCAGAGAAAAACTAATAAAGTAAATGTTATACTGTAAGCAAAAGTTTTATTTATATTTTGAATAGATTAAAAGCTTGCTTGTTTGCAAGTAAGAATCAGTATTTGTCATCATTTTGATTGTTGTAGCTTCTATTACTTATTCATGTGACTATAAAAATTATTCTTATGAAAATCTTTTAGCATTTAATCTTAGCTCTAATCCTCATAAAATAAAGTGAATCAATATACAGAGGATTGCCACCCCAGAGGCAGATGTCTATCAATAATCTATTTGTCTTTTTTCACTTATAACGTGAAGCACAAAGCACCTTTCATAGCTGGAATAATTTTCATTTTCACTGTCATAATATACTCATTACTTGTGTTAAGAGTCAGTTGAACCAGGGGATGAAGGAAAAGAAAACAAGTTGAACAGAGTTACATGTTACTTATCAATTCCCCTAATTGTGACAGGAAATCAAATAACATATGCTTTATTGTGGGGGGATAATCCAGGATAATTTTTTTGTCAACACATCTACTGCAAAAAATGGATTTCAGTTATAGTGTTTTATCTGACTGCTTTTGTTTATAATGAATCATTTTGAAAGTGTCATGACATTTTGCTCTGTCAGATAATCAATCTGTACTTTTCCTTAATACTCATTGCAACTCAATGATCATGTCATGGCTAATAAAGGATATTGTAACAAAAAGCATGACCTATAGGAAGATTGTGTAACTGCATGTTGGAGCTCAGAGCCTAGTTCAGCAGGCTTCTCTCAGGCCACCTCTGTGCACCAGGGATGATGCTGATGCTACAAGAGAAAAATGAAAGAGAAGAAGCAATAGTTTCTGTTCTTAAAGAACTGACCATCTACGTAAAGAATAATGACAAATTACAAAGCAATGAAATATTCTCTAAGAATTACTTGCTGCAAGACCCCACAGCAAAGAGTGACTAATCTGAGAGATTTGGGAACTCATTGGAGAATCTATGTGGTGGCTCCTACTGGATTCTCAAGCTTCCTTGGGCTAGATCCTAAGAGAGGAATGAAGATTTCAGGCAGAAGAAAGATAGATCAAACCCCCAAAATGGACTCTCCAGGGAAGAAGAGCATTATCTTGTTCTAACACCAAGGAATCCCACAAAAGACAAGACTCTTTTCAGTTTGTAAATCACATGGCCCCTGGACACTCCAGTAATTCTTCGTTTATTGGATTGGACAATTCTGAAGGAATTTGTCTCATGCCAGAAAACTGAATGTATTACTAAAGCCATTAAGGCAAGGCATTTAAGCAGAAAAGCTGCAAAGTGTATCTGTCGGTACACTTTGAAATCAGCTAAAGGGCCTTTTCCTCTGGGTTTAGTAATCCAATTAAAAGCTACAGAGTTAGACCCTATGGAAGGAAAAAGTACTTTGTTCTTTTTGTTGCAAATTTTTTTGTTTTTGTTCCACACTGATATTTCAAGTCCATTTATGTTGAATGTGGGATGGTCTTAAGTCTCTTCAACTGCTTGGCCCAAGAGTGAGATGAGGGTGAAAGAGTCAGGGTAGGGGCAGGGAGCCTGTTGCAGGATCATTTCATTAGTTTTATTTAGGATGGATTATTTCTTTTTAAAACAAAGTAGTGTATGTTACTAAGAGTGAGTTGTCAGTAATCTTCCATGGCTTGGGTTCAGATCAGTATATCATCGAATCCTTAGTGCTTCATGGCCGATAACATCTCCCCCAGTGAGATTTCAGTGATGACTACAATATGTTTGGCATATGATGTTGTGTAGAATTAGTATGATAAAGGACCAGGTTCTTTGCCCAATATGGTGTACTCAGAACATTTCTTTGTTGTTCTTAAATCTAGAGATGCTTTTAAAAACAGAAATCAGAATGTTTATGATGATAAATTTTTAATAATCTTTAACATATGTTCACAAAGAGAATATCTCATCATCTAACACATTATCTCCTCTTCCTGGGAATCCTTATGTAGGAGATACATCTGGGGTTGCTCAGACCAGTACACCAGACACCACCTGTGGTGCCATTTTCTTGACTGAAGTGGAAACGTTGTCACCTGCGTCCCATAACCGGCTGCAACAACATCTCATATCACTGCGTCCCGTTTCGTCTCACTGCTCTTCTTTCTGTCTCTCGAACACACTGAGTAATTCCTACCTCAGGATGCTTGTACGGCTGTTGTCCTCTATCCAGAATGACCTAATAGTCTTTCATTAGGGGGAGGTGTGTGTGTGTGGTGAGGCAGCTCCTCCTGGAACTTATCTGCCATATGGGGTAAAGTCAACAGCCCCAGGAAAGGTCTCAGCCAACAACCAGCATCAACTGCCAGACATGAGAACAAGCCTCCAGCTGATCATGCTTCCCAGCCTTTGAGCTACTCCAGCTGGTTCCAATTTGAGCAGAGCTAAACTATCTCTGCCAACCCCCGCCCCAGTTGTGAGCAAAATATATGCTGCAATCATATTAGGCCACAAAATTTTGAAGGCATAGTAACTAGAACAGATTTTTGGTACATGCACTGTATAGAATATATGTATACACATATATATATATGTACCACATATGCAAGTATGTGGTACATATGCAAGTATAGTACATATGTACATATATACCACATATGTACCACATACCACAGTATGCAAGACACACATAGTTATGAGAATGTGTGTATAAAATAATTATACTGCACAAGAAGTACTTGATTGTTTTCATGCTTTCATAAACAATGCTTTTTTTTCCCAGCAATATTCATATATTCACACATTTTTCCCTCTCTAGAGTTCTGTATATTTTTCCTGCGGCTTTATGTTTCCATTTATGATAATTTACTTTGCTTAAAGAATACCCTTTAGTGTTCTCTAGCTTGAGTTTGCTGGTGACAACCTTTTTCACTTTTTGTTGAAAATGTCTTAATTTTGCTTATTTTTTGAAGGACATTTCATTGAGTAGAACATTATAGATTGGAAATTATTTTCTCTTGGTACTTTGAAGAGATCATTCCATTGTCGGTCTGATTATTGCTGTGTTGAAGATATTACATCTTTTTTCTCTAACTGGTTACCATATTGCTTCTTTGGTTTTTCAGTAGTTTAATTACATCATCTCTAAGTACAGTTGTCTTTGTATTCATCCAGCTTAGGGCTGATTGAGACTTCCTAAATGTACTTTAAATATTTTTTGGCAATTATCTGTTTAAGTGTAGTTTTTGTCAAATCCGGTTCCTCTCTGCTCATTCTGGGACTAAAATTACACATGTTGAAAATTTTCACCGTGTTTCATATAACATACGTGTTCTATGTTTTCCATCCTTTCACCTTTCTATGCTTCAGTCTGAATATTTCCTTCTTATCTATCTTCCAGTTAATCAGTTCTCTCTTCTGCTGTGAGTAATCATTCATTGAATTCTTAATTTCAGTTATTGTCTTTTCAGACAAAAATTTCTAGAAATTCTACCAATTATTTTTCTTATAATTTCTACTTCTCTATCAAAATACTTTTATTTCTAACTTGTAAAACATTAATCAAATTTGATAACATCATAATTTCAATATTTGAACATTCTATGGGTATGTTTTGTTGTACAGGATTTTTTTCTCTTGGCTTTCATTTGGTTCTTATGTTTCTATACATCTAGTTACTTTAGACTGAATGCTAAATATTGTGAAATTTCTAAATATTGTTATCTTTCATCAGAGAAGATTTACAATTGCTTTGGGCATACAACTAGGCTAGTAAGAGACCACCATAATGTAATCAGGCATTGAGATAATTTAAGACTGGGCCTCCATTATTTTGCAGGGTGGTTTATTACAGCATACCCTTTCTCCTAGGTATCAGCCCTTCGGGGTTCCAACTAAAAACTTCCAACTAAGAGGTGCTTAGCAGGGTCTGTCTACTTCAGAGAGGTCCAAACACTAGCAACACCCAGAGACTGCTGAAATCTCAGCTCAATTTATCCTCTAAGCCAAGGTTTTAACTTCAGTTTCTCAGCTGCCACTTCTTATGAATCAGCAAATGCCTCAACGGGAAAACTAATACCAAATATTGGACTCATTTCTAGGTATTTCCTTACACATCTTCACTATCTTGCTATCTCTCTAATGCCATTAAATATACTGCTTTTATTTATTCCAGCTTTATAGTTAATCCCAGTGGGAAGGGTGGTAGAAAACATTAGATGACTGCAAAAATATTACTTTGTTCAGAGTGGACTTATTTCACCATGGATTAATGAAATCATTCCAATTTCCATTTCTTTATTTCTTTCATATTATCTTTATTTCCTTTATAACATTTTTCACAATCTGAAATTGTCCTTTTATTCATTTATTTATTAATGATTTTTAAATGATATATTTCTCCCAACACAAATTCCATAATAACAGGAAAATTAGTTTATTACTATCCTCCAATGCCCAGCACTGTGCCTAAAACACTGAATAAATATTATTTGAATGAGTAAATAAATGAATAAATTGCTCATAATCAGCCAGTTGCTTTCTACAGAGATAACTATATAAAAACTAAAATGTCATAGGTAACAGACTTTTATTGACAGATGCAGTAAATGTTTTACCTATTTTTTTAATTAACTCAAAGAATAAAAAGGTTACTCAAACTTGAGTTGATAAAATTGAGAGAAACTATATCTGGATTTTCTGTATTCTGAGACAGAATTCTGTTACATGGTTGATATCAACAATGTCAACCATGTAACAAGTATTAACATTTATTACTCTCCCAGATGGTACAAGAGGTAAAGAATCCGCCTGCCAGTACAGGAGATGCAAGAGATGCAGGTTCAATCCCTAGGTAGGGAAGATCCACTGGAGAAGGAAATGGCAACCCATGCCAGTATTCTTGCCTGGAGAATTCCTTAAACAGAGGAGCCTGGTGGGCTCCACGGGGTCACAAAGAGTCAAACACGACTGACCGTGTACATGCTGCACACAATTATTTACTGTACTATTACACTCTGTGCTAACAACATCCTTTCTCTCCAAACCATTAGAAGCCATAGGAGCATCTGAAAACCAGCACCCTGCCACGCTGCTTCTTAAATCAATAGGCGTTGTGGCCACCATTATTCTCTCTCCAGAGTACTCTGCAATTAAAACTATTAATACAATTGCAAAATAATTTTCTTCTTCAACATTTCTTTTCTGCATCTTCCTACTTCATAGCTCTAAGTGTTTCTTAGGGAATCCACTTTTAAAATTTCTTTTGAAAAGTCTCTCTTACTGTCAGAGCTATTGTGTATGTGCATACATATGCATGTATGTATGTGAGGGGTAAGGAGAGGGATAGAGGGAACCAAATGGCAAGGACTTTGAAATATATTGTTAACGAATTCACTCTAAATAAGCTGGATATTCAATTTTCCTGAATCTCTGAAGCATGCTCAAGAGGACAAGGACATTTAAATCAGTTTGTTTTTTACCTCTTCTAATATTCAGGGAGAAAAACGTCTTGTAGCTAACCTGAAACCTTGTGTGAAAAACATGGAGAGCCAGTTCTTGGAGTCTGATTACAAGATCTACATCTGGGTAGGTTGTGATAGATGTGATAAGGCACTGCGAGTTTGTGCCAGGTCAGTACTTCAGTGAACCTCTTCTTCATACCCAAGGGAAAGTGAGCTTTAGGTTTACTACAGCCACAATAATTCTTTCTAAGTACTAACTAGAGATAGGCCTTCCAGAATGAGGATGTTTTACCTACTTTTCTGGAAGACTTAGTTTTGTTCTATTCCATCTGGATAAGTAATAAAAAAGAAAGATACTGGAACCAATCTAACATATACTGATTACTATAGGAAGACTGATGGAGGAAGTAAAAGACAAAAAACAACTCACCCTTCATTTCTACCATTTTAGTCACAAAATTCAGCTTCAAGCCTATTAAAGGCAAAGCTTGAGCCAGTGCTTGAACATAGGCCAGAAATCAGAATTTTAGAATAGAGGTCATAAACCGGCAGCCTGTGGACTGAATTGATCCACACGTATGTTGTTTTTGGCTGGTGAAGTATTCTTAAAAAATTGAATGTAATACCTAAAGGACTGGAAATGTGTCCTTCACTCTGCCAAATCTCCCATACTGCCTAGTATTTTATACCAAGCATGAGTTACTGAATCATGAGCCATACCTGGCCTCTACAGGCATTTCAGATTGCAATTTCAATTTTAGAATGTATGTATTCAAGTTTCTAAAATAAATTAAATTATCTTTTAAAAGTGAAATGTACTAATTAGTTATAGATATTGAATAATGATGATTATAGTTTTTATTCCAAAGGAAATATTCAATATATTCAATCACTTAGATGCCAGAAGAGGTGAAATGCACAATCTAGAATTAAAAGATGGAACACGGGTTCAACTTTGTTTTATTTTGTTGGATTGCCTAAAGTCTCCCAAAATCACAAAAGTTATATATCATTATAATTTTCATTCTAATTTGGTTTTATAATTTATCTGTACAATAGGAATAACAAATAAGCATAAGATCTCAGTGGCATATAATAAGAAACATATGTGCTCAAGAGTCTATGGGTTGGCTGACTGATTCTGTTGATTTCAGTTGGGCCCAATGGGGCTCAAACATGTGTCTGTTGGCAGGTCAAATGGTCACAGGCTGATCTAAAATTATCTTAGTTAAGACAGCCAGTCTCTCACATGCCAGCAGATTAACCTCTGGTAGCAGAGTCCCCAAAGACAGAAGAGAACAGCAGAAGCCTTGTTGAGGTCTAGGTTTAAGAGCTAAATATTATCATATCATGAAATTGACCAAAGTAAGCCACAAGGCCAGGCCAGATACAGGGGGTGGCAAAATAGATCTCATCTTTCAATGTAAAGTCATATCTCAAAAGGCACATTAGGGAGGAGTGGAAAACTAAGGCCATTAACAAAATCAGGTCTACCAAGGTAGTCCTTTCTGTATCTCTTTTTTCAATATACCAAAAGATCCTTAAAAATATATAATGCCCTCAACCCATTTCTGGAAAAACTTTTCACGTTTAACAGCACAGAATTTTAATGTTGCCGTGAAGTCAAGAATTCCTGTTTTAAGAATATGTTTGAGATTTATAATGTCAAACCTCACATAAAGATTAAAGAGGTCAAGAAAAACAAAATAATTTAGTGACAGAACCAGAAATAAGTATTTCCTCAGCTACCATTCTGATTTTCTTTAAACCTTGCTGGTTGTGTATGTGGATGTTTGTGTATGTGTGTGTACGTGTGTACATGTGTGCATATGTGTGTACATGTGCATATGTGTGCCTACGTGTGTATGTGTGTGTGTGTAAGTTATCTTCCATCTGGAATATAGTAATAATTCCTAAAAATTCTGCTTCCCATCTGGAAACCCCTCCAGCATCCTGCTCACAGCTGCCAAAATGACCCTTAAAATAATATCTGATTAGACAACTCCACTTCAAACCCTTCAACGATTCTTATTCCCTCAGGATAAAGTCCAAAGCCTTGGTTCAGCATCATACATGAGCACACACCTCACATCGCCCAGAACCATCTGGTTTCTTCCCATATTTAATCTCATTTCTCGCCACCTCCATACACTCCTTCTGTTTCAACTGCACCTCAACATTCTAACGTGCTTTTTGTATCAAATATTTGAGCCTTTGTAATGCTATTCTCAGGTGTTGCCTATGAAATTTTTTTACTTTAAACTTTTTTTTATATTGGGGTACAGCTGATTGGACTTCCCTGGTGGCTCAGTGATAACAAATCCACTTGCAAAGCAGGATATGTATGTAGATGCAGCTTGAGTCTCTGAATTGGGAATATTCCCTGGAGAAGAAAGTGGCAATCCACTCCAGTATTCTTGCCTGGGAAATCCATGGACAGAGGAGCATGGTGGGCTGCAGTCCATGGGGTCACAAAGAGTCAGACACGACTGAGCAACTGAACATGCATAGCCAATTAACAGTGTTGTGATAGTTTCAGGTGAACAGTGAAGGGACTCAGTCATACACACGTATCCATTCTCCCCTAGACTCCCCTCCTATCCAGGTTGCCACACAGCATTGAGCAGAATTCCACGTACTGTACAATAGGTCTTTGCTGGTTATCCATTCTAAATATAGCTGCCTATGAAATTGCTACCTGTGAAATTGATGAAAAGTTTTAAAATGGTTAAGATGCAGGGAAGTAGATATTTTACACCTGTGGATAAAAGTCTAACTTACTGTCAACTTTCTGGAAAACAATTTGGCAACATCCAAATCTTCATTTTAAAATATATTTCTGTTTTAGAGGGAAGAGCACATTAAACCTTGATCTTCCTCCTTCAACTTCTATTCCAAAACTAACTATCAGAATAAGAATGAGAACAGTAAAGTGAAATTCAACTGAAATTTACTGGTAAGAAACATTGTTAACAAATGAGATCCTAAGTATTATAATTAATAAGCATCATATATCCATAAAGTCCAGAAATATACATTTTTAATCTCTGAAAATGTCTTACTCCTAAAAGGGAAGGAGATTTTTTTCAGTATCTCTTCCAAGTATCAGAACATATATTAAAAGAAAGCTAAAACCTTATAACCTATATGAGCAAGAAATAACCCTAAAAACCCAAGCTATTACTAGAGATGGCCTTCAAGCCATTCTGTGCCCCCCTGGGCTCTCATTAAAGTTTATTTTTTTTATAAGATCCATAGTGAAGGTCAGTCTGTTGTACTGAGTAAATGGAATGTGAATGCCCCTTCCCATTTGGTTGTGAGACAGACTTGGACCAATCCCCAAAATGAAACAAATTCAAAGGTTTTGAGAGTGGAAGAAATGTCGCTAGCGTCTTAGTGAGGTTTGTAGTTTGCTACTGAGTCCCTTCTGATGAATCAGGTGGAAAGCCTGAGCTGTAAAAGGTTGAGTGATGGGCAGATGATGGTCTAATATGACCAGAGTATTCACAGAGATGGTGAGGCATCGTCTGACCCTCTGGCTCGGTAACTACAAATCGGTGTGTCATCAGCTAAACGGAGAGAGAAGGAGCTGACTGACTGCCTTTTGAAACTGACCTCACATAACCCCATTCACCCCTACCCTGTGGGGTAAACCATTTAACCAACCCTTAAAATTTGCCTCTTCAATAAGACCTTTGGATGACAGACTAATAAAAAAAAACCTATTTTTAAGCAAGGCTTATGGAATGTACACACTCCAAAGTTTATTCAAATAGAAGCAAATTGTAAGCCTACAGTTGGCATTGATATTTTTTCTATACTTACATGTTTTACATAGCACTTTTCATAAATATAAACAATTTGTTTCAGCATATAGTCTGTGAATTTGAGGCAGGCACTTACTGATATATAATTCATTTTAAAAATGTTTTTTTACTATTAGCCAGTGTGTACTACAGAGCCAAAAATTAGATCTTAACAGCTTAGGAACAAAATGTAGGTAGATATTTCTTAAACTAGAACCTAACTTCAGATATGACCATACAAGAAGCCATATACTAATTTTATGGCAAAGCATTAGTAGTAGTATTATAAAGAGATATCAAAAGAGGAGAAAAAACCATCTACTCTCAGAGGAAAATTGACCAGATTATATAGACACAAGCCTATAACAGGATTAATATTCAAAATCACTAAATGGTGTTTGAGAGGTAAAAACCTAAAATCTATTTCTTTTATATATATTTTATTACCAATTCTGTTTTACAAGATCAAATAGATTTTCCATTACCAATGCAATTTGAGTTCAGTTCAATCATTCGGACATGTCCAACTTTTTGTGACCCCATGGACTGCAGCACGCCAGCCTTCCCTGTCCACCAATAACTCCTAGAGATTACTCAAATTCATGTTCATCGAGTCAGTGATGCCATCCAACCACCTCATCCTCTGTCATCCCCTTCTCCTCCTGCCTTCGACCTTTCCCAGCAACAGGGTTTTTTCCAATGAGTTAGTTCTTTGCATTGGGTGGCCAAATTATTGGAGTTTCAGCTTTAGCATCAATACTTCCAATGAGTATTCAGGACTGATTTCCTTTATGGTTGGATCTCCTTGCATTCCAATGGACCCTCATTGGTCTTCTCCAACAATACAGTTCAAAAGCATCAGTTCTTCAACATTCAGATTTCTTTACAGTCAAACTCTCATATCCATACACGACTACTGGAAAAATCATAGCTTTGACTAGATGAACCTTTGTTGACAAAGTAATGTCTCTACTTTTAATATGCTGTCTAGGTTGATCACAGCTTTTCTACCAAGGAGCAAGCATCTTTTAATTTCATGGCTGCAGTCACCATCTGCAGTGATTTTGAAGCCCAGAAAAATAAAGACTCTCACTGTTTCCATTGTTTCCCCATCTATTTGCCATGAAGTGATGGGACCAGATGCCATGATCTTAGTTTTCTGAATGTTGAGTTTTAAGCTAACTTTTTCACTCTCCTCTTTCACTTTCATCAAGAGGCTCTTCAATTCTTCACTTTCTGCCATAAGGGTAGTGTCATCTGCATGTCTGAGATTATTGATATTTTTCCCGGCAATCTTAATTCCAGTTTATACTTCATCCAGGCTGGCATTTTTCATGATATACTCTGCATATAAATTAGATAACCAAGATGACAATATACAGCCTTGACGTAATCCTTTCCTGATTTGGAACCAGTCTGTTGTTCCATGTCCAGTTCTAATGGTTGCTTCTTGAACAGCATACAGATTTCTCAGGAGGCAGGCCAGATAGTCTGGTATTCCTATCTTTTTAAGAATTTTCCACAGTTTTTTGTAATCCACACAGTCAAGGCTTTGTCATAGTCAATAAAACAGAAGTAAATTCTAAAAAATTATGCTGTGTAAGTGCTGCACTCAATATGTTAGCAAATTTGGAAAACTTGGCAGTGGCCATAGGACTAGAAAAGGTCAGTTTTCATTCCAATGCCAAAGAAAGGCAAAGCCAGAGAATGCTCAAACTACTGCACAGTTGCACTCATCTCACATGCTAGTGAAGAACTAAAGAGCCTCTTGATGAAAATGAAAGAGGAGAGTGAAAAAGTTGGCTTAAAGCTCAACATTCAGAAAACTAAGATCAGGGCATCCGGTCCCATCACTTCATGGCAAATAGATGAGGAAACAGTGGAAACAATGGCAGACTGTATTCACTGGGGCTCCAAAATCACTACAGACGGTGATCGCAGCCATGAAATTAAAAGACGCTTACTCCTTGAAAGGAAAGTAATGACCAACCCAGATAGCATATTAAAAAGCAGAGACATTACTTTGTCAACAAAGGTCCGTCTAGTCAAGGCTATGATTTTTCCAGTAGTCATGTATGGATGTGAGAGCTGGACTATAAAGAAAGCTGAGCACAGAACTGATGCTTTTGAACTGTGGTGCTGGAGAGAACTCTTGAGAGTCCCTTGGACCACAAGGAGATCCAACCAGTCCATCCTAAAGGAGATCAGTCCTGGGTGTTCATTGGAAGGACTGATGTTGAAGCTGAAACTCCAATAATTTGGCCACCTGATGCCAAGAGCTGACCATTTGAAAAGACCTTGATGCTGGAAAAGATTGAAGGCAGGAGGAGAAGGGGATGACAGAGGATGAGATGGTTGGATGGCATCACCAACTCAATGGACGAGAGTCTGAGTAAATTCCGGGAGTTGGTGATGGACAGGGAGGCCTGGCGTGTTGCAGTTCATGCGGTCACAAAGAGTCAGACACGACTGAGTGATTGAACTAAACTGATTGAACTGAGATGTTTTTCTGGAACTCTTTTGCTTTTTCAATGATCCAGCAGATGTTGGCAATTTGATCTCTGGTTCCTCTGACTTTTCTAAATCCAGCTGGGACATCTGGAAGTTCTCAGTTCACATACTGGTGAAGCCTAGCTTGGCGAATTTTAAGCATTACTTTGCTAGCCTGTGAGATGAGTGCAATTGTGTGGTAGCTTGAACATTCTTTGGCATTGCCTTTGTTTTGGATTGGAATGAAAACTGACCTTTTCCAGTCCTGTGGCCACTGCTGATTTTTCCAAAGTTGGTGGCATATTGAGTGCAGCACTTTCACAGCATCATCTCTTAGGATTTGAAATAGTTCAACTGGAATTCCATCACCTCCAGCAGCTTTGTTCGTAGTGATGCTTCCTGAGGCCCACCTGACTTCACATACCAGGATGTCTGGCTCTAGGTGAGTGATCACACCATTGTGGTTACCTGGGTCATGAAGGTCATTTTTGTATAGTTCTTCTGTGTATTCTTGGAACCTCTTCTTAATATCTTCTGCTTCTATTAGGTCCATACCATTTCTGTCCTTTATTGTACCCATCTTTGCATGAAATATTCCCTTGTTATCTCTAATTTTCTTGAAGAGATCATAAGTCTTCCCCATTCTATTATTTTCTTCTATTTCTTTGCATTGATTACTGATAAAGGCTTTCTTATCTCTCCTTGCTATTCTTTGGAACTCTGCATTTAAATGGGTATATCTTTCCTTTTCTCCTTTGCCTTTTGCTTCTCTTCTTTTCTCAGCTATTTGTAAGGCCTCCTCAGACAACCATTTTGACTTTTTGCTTTTCTCTTTCTTGGGGATGGTCTTGATCACTGCCTCCTGTACAATGTCATGAACCTCCATCCATAATTCTTCAGGCACTCTGTCTATCAGATCTAATCCATTGAATCTATTTGTCACTTCCTCTGTATACCTTAAGGGCTTTGATTTAGGTCGTACAGGAATGGTCTATTGGTTTTCCCTACTTTCTTCAATTTACGTCTGAATTTGGCAATAAGGAGCTCATGATCTGAGCCATAGTCAGCTCCGGGTCTTGTTTTTGCTGACTGCATAGAGCTTCTCCATCTGGTGGAGTAGAAGGACGTGTGCTCATCTTCCCCTGCGAGAACTACAAAACTACAACTCACTGTTGTACAACCATTGACAGGAGAATGTTGGATCCCACCAAAAAGAGATACCCCACGTCCAAGGGCAAAGGAGAAGCCACAGCAAAACTGCAGAAGGGGCGAAATCATGTATAGAATCAAATCCCATACCTGCCAGAGATGCTCAGTGGGCTCAAACAGTGCAATTCAGGAGTCATTTAATTTTTTTAACCTGGAATATAATCTATTATGTGTTTAATTGGAGCTGGAAACAACCATCCCCAAGCCTTAACAATACTCCAAAAGAGCTGGTCAATGAAGATGGAGCCCAGCTCACTAAATCTGCCTACAGGACTGTTTTCTCCATTTCTGAGTTAGGGTTGTATCTTAATCTCCTATAAGAAAAACACATCATTTAAAAATTAAAGAGGAAAAAAGTTTATAAGCTAGAAAAATAATTTTTCCTTCATGTGATAAGTTTGTTCTTTTCAATATTTTAATACAAAGGGAGTCTCCTATTACCCAGTGGGGAAGGAGAAATCTAAGATGGTCCAGAAGACTCCCTTTGAGTAGGAGCAGGATTGTAAGCTTGATAGGATATCACACCTATAACTAGGTTGGGTTATATGGAAAAGGTGAAAGGATTTTGTTCAAGTAATTAGGGTCCCTAATCAGGTTAAGTTCATTAAAAGGGAGATTATCCTAGGTGAGGTTCACCTAATCCAACAAACCTGTTATTTAAAAAAAGAGAGTCTAAGATTTGAAACAGAAGAAGTCAAGAGAATTCTCCAGCTGGCCATGGAGAAACAAATAGTCATATGTGAATTGCATTTGAACATACAGCCTCTGGGTATGGAGCTCTTCAGTTCTATGGCTCCAAGTCATTGCATTCTACCAGCAACCTGAATGAGCTTGGAAGAGGACTCCAAAACATAGATGAGATTACAGGCCCAGCTGATATTTTTATTTTAACTGATTGAGACCCTAAACAGAGCCAATTCATGCCTTGACTCCTAACTTATAGAAACTGTAAAATAATAATGTATATTGTCTTAAGCTATTAAATTTGTAATTCATTGTACAGCAATGAAAACGAATACACCCAGTAAGTGTTGGTTGAGTTGTAAGGTATATTCTTGAGTGGAAAGGACATTAGAAGTCTAAATTTTTATCCAGTTAGTTATGTAAATAATTTCCGATTAGATAAATTATTTTCTGGATTAGAGAAATTAACTTCTCTTTTCCTTGACTATCTCCTTTATAATAAATGGAAGAACTACATGTAGCTTTAAAGAACAGTTCCCATAGTCCATCCATTTCCTTCACTTATACAAGTGGCTGGAACCAACATGAGCAGAGAGGAGTATGGTAGCACAAACCGGTCCACTTTGAAACACATAGGACTACATGGTGCTTAGCTAGAATTAGCTGGTCCAAAAGTAGGTTTGAGATTTAAATATCCAATTTTGCTTATTAAGATGTATACCACCAACCAGGATTGAAATGATGAATATGAACACATTTTAGACACCCAATTCTAAATAAAAAGTAATTAACAAATTCATATAACTTTGTGATGGGAGTCTGAAGATCTAGGTGTACAGTCTATCTCTGCCACTCACTCATTGTGTCACCTTAGGCAAGGCCTGAATCTCTATACATAAGTTTTACAGTATATTATTAGAAAAAAATCTTTAAAGCCCTTCTAGTGCAAATATTCTAAGATTGTGTTAGTTCATAATTACTTGTTTCAATAGGTCTGAGCCTACACTAGCTCAGATGAATGTTTTGGTCTACCCACTAGAAATATTGGTTTTACTTTTCTTATCTCTAAATGAAGAGTTTCCCTCATAGCTCAGTCAGTAAAGAATCTGCCTGCAATACAGGAGACCTGGGTTCGATTCCTGGGTCAGGAAGATCCCCTGGAGAAGGAAATGGAGACCCACTCCAGTATTCTTGCTTGGAGAATCCCATGCACAGAGGAGCCTGGCAGGCTACAGTCCATGGGATCACAAGAGTTGGACACGACTAAGTGACTAAACTACCAAATGAAGAGTAGCACTGATGAAAAGGACCCATAGAAGTGCCATTGTAATCTCTCTGGCATCCACCCAGCTAGTGCCTGAGGGAAAAAATATGAGTGGCTAAGGAGGAGAGGAATATAAAGGCACCAATAGGAGATTAAATAGGGATAAGAAAACAAAGGCTACAGAGACAGGAATTAATACTATAAAGGTATGTATGACTAAAAACTTCCACAAGCTCATTTCCATCCAGAGAAGGAATTCCAGAGATAAAATTGTTCAAGAGACCCACATAGAGAGGACTTTATGTAGATTCCAGTATCTAAGAAACCTATGAACAGGCCTCTAGCCTACCTACAACATAATTTAGAACGTCCCTAGAAAAAAAAAATATAGGATATACAGAATCTTAAAGGAAGCTCAGATTCCACTTAAAAGATTCTACCTTTATTAGAGAAGAATTAGTCTCTAAGAGACACCCTGAAATGATAATATCACTAAGATCCTAGGAGACAGTCAATGTTTAATAACTTTTTTGCATTATCTAGAACATAACTGCATAAAAATGCTTTTTAAAGTCCTACTGCCGACAATGTGCTGTTTAATAAGGTCTGTAAATAATACCACCAAGGAAAGAACAATTCAACCATCTGTCCCTTTGAAACATGAATGAGAACATCTTTATGCGTCTTAAAATAAGTTGACAGAGAATGCTTTGGGGGATATAGGGTAACCACGCTGTCCTTTAAAGAAATCTAACTCCTATTTCCAGTTTTTTAAGGAATCTCCACACTATTCTCCATAGAATTGCCATATGACCCAGCAATCCCACTGCTGGGCATACACATCTAGGAAACCAGAATTGAAAGAGACACGTGTACCCCACTATTCATCGCAGCACTGCTGTTTACAGTATCCAGGACATGGAAGCAACCTAGATGCCCACTGACAGATGAATGGATAAGAAAGCTGTGGTACATATACACAGTGGAATATTACTCAGCCATTAAAAAGAATGCATTTGAATCAGTTCTAATGAGCTGGATGAAACTGGAGTCTATTATGCAGAGTGAAGTAAGTCAGAAAGAAAAACACCAATACTGTATACTAACACATATATATGGAATTTAGAAAGATGGAAATGATGACCCTATATGTGAGACAACAAAAGAGACATAGATGTAAAGAATAGTCTTTTGGACTCTATGGGAGAAGGCGAGGGTGGGATAATTTGAGAGGGTAGTGTTGAAACGTGTGTATTATCATATGTGAAGCGGATCACTGGTCCAGTTTCACATGAGACAGGGTGCTCAGGGCTGGTGCACTGGGATGACTCTGGGGGATGGGATGGGGAGGGAGGTGGGAGGGGGTTTCTAGATGGGGAGCACATGTACGCCCATGGCTGATTCATGTCTGTGTATGGCACAAACCACTACAATATTGTAAAGTAATTAGTCTCCAATTAAATAAATTAATTTAAATAAAAAAAGAAAATTTAAAAAAAAGAACCATAACTCCTAAGACCCCTGACACCTCAGGGTGTGTCAATCAAAAGCAAAGTACCTGGAATTTTCAACAGCATCAATTTTAAATGATCTCATAACTAAAAGGGAAATAATGTTAATAAACATTATTAACAAATGTTTCAATATAAAGTCCATGGAAGATATAATTTATACCATCTATGTCGTAGGGTTCTTGAACAGACAAAGTGGGGTGGGATTGGGAGGAGGCTTTGTCTAAGTCACAGATATTAACAATATTGTTAAGAACTAAGACAAGAATTTTGAACTTCATAGTACCAATAAAAATTACAGTTAAATAGAGAGAAAGCTGTTATTTCCCCCAGATTTCAGTCTAGCTTTCTATAGTAGATAAAAGTAAATGCTATATTGAGAAACTCTTTTGTGGAAGAAGGTGCTAAATCTCCAATTACATCTCAAAAAGAAAAAAAATAGTCAGTAGTTACTCATCATAGAAAATGCCATTTTGAGATCAAGAATCAGCCACCCACCTGGGACACAGAGTGAGAGAAAGATTTTTAAAAATCTATCTTACAGTCTGTGATATCATAAGTTTGATAAGAAAAATGACAGAGAAGATTAATACATAGCATAGCTGGATGGTCAGAGCTAAAATTAATGGCCTTCCGAGTTCTTTTCCAAATCTCTCATGAGTGTCAAAAAAAAGTCCTTTTGAAATCTACAAAGTCTCACATTGCATTCTGGGGTCAGGAGGCAAAAAATCAATTATGAAACAATTTTGCAAGCCATTTTTAATTTTATACAGTAAAAGTCACAAGTATATATGTACACAGATATCTGTGTACATGCATATGTGTATGTAAACATATACAATTTTCTACAAAATTCTTACCTTTCATCCTACTCTTTTAATCCTCATGGCCTTAAGCTTGACTATCATGAAAACTCATAATTTGGGATTCTATCTGTGAAATATTTCCTTCTCAGGTATAGACAACAAAATCCAAATGACAAAGAAAGATAAACTGCAGGCAAATTAGAGAAGGATAGAAAAACTATTCTGAAAGCAAAATTTAAAGAGACCTACAGACACCAAAAAGGGAAAGAAAAAGATTATTATAAACATTGGGCAGGTGTAAAAAGATGATACGTGCTCATAGTCTGTATTCTGATAAAAATGCAGAGGAATTTTGAGGACTGAAGGGCAAGGATTAGCTATTTCTGATATACACTTTCTTGCCAGTTAGAGAGCCATCTTTAAATGAATAGAATAATTAATGAGTCACAGCACATTAAAAATGGAAAGTTTATAAATTTAAACAAATGAAGCTTATTTTAAGTACAAAGAGATAGTTTTCTGATTTATCACTGAGTCCACTTTATCCCTACACAAGTGTGGGCATACCTGTGTAGGAATAAAGTGCAAAATAAGCATATTTGTTCTTTTGATACTCAAATAAATACTGCATTTATTTACTGTAGTGACTGGGAAAATTGGAAAATTCTACTTCAGAAAAATTCAGTGGGAAGAATAAGGTTAGGAGTAAAGTGTATAATATGGGCTTCCCAGGTAGGGCAGTGGTAAAGAATATACCTGCCAATGCAGGAGATGCCAGAGCCACAGGTTCAATCCCTGGGTCATTTACATAGACCCAGGTGCCCACCCTCAAGGTGAATGAGGCAGAAAAAGCCTCTGGGTTTGGTTGTAGCTTCATCATAACCAGCCAGGAGATTACCAGGCCCTTACCTGTGCCCTGTCAGCACATATTATCTACCTCATTCCCACAGGCTAGTTCTTGTCTGCCCTTTAAACTGAGGTGTGGTGAGGCAAAGACATTTCCCCAAGGACTTACAAGATCTCAAGTGGCAAAGTGAAGACCTGTCAGGATATCTGGTCTGAACCACCATGCCCCAGATTGCACAGGAGTCAAGAGTGCAGGTATTAGAAAAGTGCTAGTCACTCAGTCGTGTCTGACTCTTTGCGACCCCATGGGCTATGGCCCATCAGGCCATTTTGTCCATGGGATTCTCCAGGCAAGAATACTCGAGCAGGTTGCCATTCCCTTCTCCAGGGGATCTTCTTGACCAGGGATTGAACCCAGGTCTCCTGAATCACAGGCACATTCTTCACTGTCTGAGCCACAATGTTGTTGGCAGATATTAGGAGCAGCATGCTAATGGAAGCAAGGATGGCTGCCAAGAATCTGGGGAGGAAAGAACAGTTTCAACATCAGAACTGTAGCATCCTTCAGAGCACTAATGTGCTTTCCTAGTGGCTCAATGGTAAAGAATTCGCCTGCAATGCAAAAGCCACAGGAGACATGGGTTCAATTCCTGGGTCGGGAAGATCCCCTGGAGAAAGAAATGGCAACCCACTCCAGTATTGTTGCCTGGAGAATCCCATGGACTGAGGAGCCAGGCAAGTTACAGTCCATGTGATCGTAAGAGTTAGACATGACCTACCTAGCAACTAAACCACCACCACCATCAGAGCTCTGAAGAGGATCCAGAGTTAATGCTCTTAGTTTAAAAAAAAAAAAAATGAAGTATGTTACATTGTGTTAGTTTCTGTACTGTGGCTGTAACAAATTACCACCAACTTGGCAATTTAAATCAACACAAATGAATTTTCTTACCTTTCCAGAAGTCGGAATCCAAAATTAGTCTCACCAGTTTAAAATCCAGGTAGTAGAGCTGTGTTCCTTTTGGAGACCCTTGGGGAGAATCCATTTTCTTCCTTGGCTGGAAGCCCCCTTCCATCTCCAAAGCCAGCCAGGGCCATATTGCTAACTCCTGACCCAACTCCTCCGACTCCTGCTTCCTCTTATGACTATACTGAGCCCACCTGGATAATTCAGACTGATCTCCTTATCCTAAAGTCAACCTTAATTCTATTAGCAACCATAAGATACTCGTTATGCTTCCAGGGATTAGAATGCATAGTTTTGAGGGGCTACTATTTTGCTACCACATATCTTTCTAGGAAAAAGTTTCATGAATAATGTTAAAATGAAGTAGCTTTTGGTTTTTTAATGATCTGGAAAATTTATATATGATTCCTTGATGTTTCTGGGGGAAATAAAGGCATTTCTCTTCTTGAAAATTAATTTATTCTGAAAAAGAAAAGCTATATTGTCTACAACAGTACTTACACATTTAGGAGCTTGGGTAAATTATGTAAATCATTGTAAATAATACTATTTGCCTGTATTGTAAATAATACTATTTGCCTGTAATAAATTTTAAAAACTTCACATTTTCCTGCTGCTTCAGCATCCCCACAAACAGGCTGTGAGCAGCTCATGTAGGGGACCAAGTGAACTAGTGTGGTAGGCTGGTCCTGCCCCAAGTTCCCCTTTCTGCAATCTCCTGACTGTGACCTGTGACATTCAAACAGACCCATGAAATCTCCTCATGCCTTTTTATCTGTGTGCTCCATCTCCACCCACAAGAAAGGCACTTGCCCTGAGTTCTCAGTCTGTCCCAACTCCCCATCTCCCTGGCTAAGCCTGTTCCTTGACCTCTCCCCATGTGGCCCCTATGCATGGCATGAGTGCCTCCCTCTTCTAGAACCTCTGAATATAATAAATCCTTTAATTTCATATGCCTCTCCACATGTAACTCCAGAATGTATGCCTCTCCAGAGCATATCCAGAAATGAATATGCTGGAATGATCCTTAAAGATCTCACAGGTGAACTTAATTGCCCATTTACAGTACAGTAACTATGAAATGCTTATCACATCCATAGCAATCAGTCAAAGAAAAATCTTTATAAATAACTGGCACCAACGTTGTATCTTTCTACATAATTTTATCTCTCTATGTCACATCAGACATATTCATCTAGTTGAGAAGTTGTCATCTATATATACCCTTAGCCCCTCATCATCACACTAGAACTTTCCTTCTAACACCCCCAAACCCTTACTAGACCCAAAAAAGCCAAAATTTTTCACATATCAGTACATGCATGCTCAGTCACTGATTCTTTGTGACCCCACAGACAGTAGCCCACCAGGCTCCTCTGTCCATGGGATTTCCCAGCAAGAATATTAAAGTAGGTTGCCATTCCCTCCTCCAGGGGATCTTCCTGACCCAGGGATCGAATCCATGTCTCCTACATTGCAGACAATCTTTACCGCTGAGCCACTGGGGAAGCCTTCACATATCAGTAAAGGAGATCAACTATTTTAAGTGCCCAACTGTTCTATAGTTCTATATTTAGTTAATTGACCATCTGCCCTTATAGCCATCTGCTGAAAAACCAAATGGCACCAAAGATAAAAGAAGAATTGACTAGTATAGTTGAAAATCATAGCATTTTAAAAGCATCGATACTCTATTAAAGATAATAGTTGAAAATATTTTAAAACATGTCATCCAAATTTTTATTTTTCTAGATAAAAACATTGTTGGTTAAAGAGGTGGCAGATGACTGATTCCAGAACACATTGAGAGAAAAGATCCAATGAGAGAATTTAGTACATGGTGTGTGTGGGTGTGGGTGTATGTGTTCCAGTTACAACAAGTTTACCCAACCACTAAGTCATGCAGCAAATCACAATTTGTCGGATGTGGAGGTGTGGCACTCAGTAGCTTACAGTCATTAGTTTTGGTTCAATGCTTGTAGCCTGAGGAACAAAGGCATTACATTCTATGCACATTTAAAAAGCAATTTCATAAGCTTAAATGCCAGCAGTTTCTTATAAATGTTGCTATAATTATTTTTAAATCACCTAATAATATTCCAGGGAAAAAAGGACTTAACTGTGTTAAACCCAAATCCATTTCACAGAAATCATCAGCATGGCCCTGAGTTGGGAGATTTTTTCTTTGTTTTTGTTTCTGAATCAAGATGTCTGTCCTAGTTCAATTATTATTATGGTTTCCAAGAAGCCATCACTAGGCAGGCATAAAAAAGTGATTCAATTGATTTAAAGAATACTGACTAATGTGGAAGATTAATAGACTAGGGAGATGCACAAAAACCTTCTTTTCTGGGCTGAAAATCTCCAATCTGATCTTTATCTACCAGCATGGGAAAATCATAAGAGATTATTTTACATTCAAATCAGTTACCATTTCATTGTTAGCCTGTCTACCGCTTCCTTCAGGAATCCTGTTTTCACAAAATGAAAATAATGAGAAAATATGATCTATGCAAATATGAAGAAAGTCAAAATAATGATCTACTAAAGGCTTCTTTCATAAAAGCATCAGAACTTCTTTTCCTTTCCAAAAAATCAAGTTTTTTGTTGGTTTATATTTTACTCTTTATGAAGTATTCCTATTACCTGGGTCTATGTGACAGGAGATAAAATATACTTGGATAGATTTTTTTGTTCTGTGCATCAGTATCTTATCTACAATGATTCTCTGTACTTCCCATAACCAGTCATACTCATAGGTACTGGCCATGATACTTGGATTTGTGGGGTTTAGGAGGTCAAAGAACAAACCCATTAAGCATCCAGCCTAAGCTCACTGGGTCAAGGTGTACTAGGTAAGCAAAATGGAATTGCTTTTTCATAGCTAAGTAACAATTGAATACTATTCCCTTAAAAATTCTTAAAATTTTATGATATATTTGAAATTTTTCATAACAAAATGTTGGAGAAAAATAAGCACATTCATAGAGTTAACCTAGTAGTATTTCCTAATTCTAAACCTTGGAATCTCTGAAAGTAGACTCCTCAACCTTCTGTGCCTTGATCCCTAAGTTCTAGCCACTTCTGCTTATTAATCAAAGTCCCAGATCTTGCCTGGTAGCATCTAGCATGCTACTACCCAAAACCTGTATAAAGCACAGCAATGGAGCTGAGTGGATAGGGTCTCTTCCTGCCTTCAGGAAAACATCCTTGCAATTGACTTCCAATATTTCTGAAAATAGGCCACCTAACTTTCCTGTGTTCAAGTGACCCCTAGTCATCAGTACAGAGGTCACCTAGGCTTGCATTGCCAAGTGCCAGCACCCTCTGGAAGTCCCTTTGTGTAACCATCTAGACGTGCTGTATCTCGCTGGTTTTGGGTGTGCCTTTCCTCCTCAGCTTGCCACTCACTCTGTGCAGTCTCTATAGCATCAACCTCCAAGTTTTTCCCAGTTCTGTCTTTCTTTTAGAAGTAGCACCAATTTCAAGAGCCACTCCGATGTGGCTGTTGATTACGAGGACTTGTTCAACACCTCACTCTCTGTAGAGTTGAGATAGTCATATCGTCTATTTTAACTAGTTATAGCCCATAGCTTCAAAATGGCTGCACCATTTGGGGAAAAGGAAGGTCTTCCTGCCACAAGGAAGACAAACCAACTGGACTGTTTATTAAACATTCAACCAGCATTTACTGAGCCAACAATCTACCATGATGGTCTGTCAAAAAAAATTAAAAATAAAAAATTAGCTTCTCCTCACAAGCTTATGATGATTTCCAATGAATTCCAATATAAATATTTATTTTTAAGTACAATTTTTAATTTTTCCTATTTTTATTTTTATCCAAGTACCACTCACAAAGCTTTAAAAGTCTAATAGTACTACAAGCGTTATACTAAAAATTTTTAGTATTCCAACTCAATATATCCCCCTCTTAAAATTTCCAATAAAAAAAAGAAAACTCTGTCAACTCTCTTAGCTGATTATTCTGTAATTTAAGAATATATTGTTTATTTGAGTGAACAGTTGCTTTCAGGATGCTTACAACATGCCAAGAGCTTATGCACACACAAAACATAAACCACACATTGACACACACATACATCCCCTTCCCATTCTCCCAATACACATATCATATTTTTGTTAAATTACCATCTAGTTTACATTACTGTAACAGCTGACTCATGCAGTGCACATTGATTACATCTTTATTGTCTAGTTTTGGTTTTTAAGACTTTATTTTCAAGAAAATTCTTAGGTCTTGGACATCACACTTTGAACTATTTGATCTGTTTTGTTAGTCCTTTGAAGTAGACCTTATCCTTGTGATCTTAATTGATTTAAATTGACCCTGTTTCCCAAATGAAACCGTTTTCAGAAGATTGCCTAACTGGACATGAAGAGGAGGTTAAACTCCCAGGCTCTCCTGGATTGTAGTTGGCACATATGACTCCGGTAAAGAATATAGACTTAAATGAAGGACTATATCCATTGCTGTATTTATGTGCATATTTCCTCCCTCTTATCAACTTATCTTATCTTATTGCTGAACTTACAGAATTGAAATGATGCACATTCCCCTGACTAATGCTGACGAGGCACCTAGAAAACTCTAGAATTTCCACAATTTAGTTTGAAGAATATTCCCACTCCCACCTCCAATCCCATGTACAGAAGCCTTAAGATGCTAGGAAAGAGCAACTGAAGAGCAATTACCAGTGCTCCTTTTATTTTTACAAAAATAAAAAAAGGTACAATAAAATTATTTCATAGCTCTTATTTAAGCTTTGAAAGTCACAGAAACACATAAGAAGAGAATTGACAGAGTGGGCATCAGCTGTTTAATTCAAAACTTGATGATGACACACAGGAAATATAGCACTATTAAAATTAGAGGTACATTGACAAATGTATGGTATTGCTGAAAGTATTTTCAAATTTGTTGAAAGTTAGCTTGATTATTTTAAATATATATCATTTGAACTGGATTTAACCTGTTTTGATGAATGAATAAATATATCTTTGAATATAAATTAATGATTATAAAACAAATCTACAAATTTTTTGAAAAATTTCTCTGTAAACAAAGTTTCCCATAGTTATGTTGTTTATTTCCTTAAAAACTTACATTTCAAATAATGTGAAAATGAACTTTCATCTAGACTTCTTCCTAATAAACAAAAATCCTGAATAAGTGATGTCTATATTCACAGTACTCAATTAAACAAACTGCAAGGTGTTAAAGTAAAATGCTTTAACAACCTCACATATCAGCTATTCAGTCATTCTCCTTTCAAAATCACCTTTCAATTTTCAGCTTGAAAAGCAAAACATAAAGTCAGTCTTATATATTGATAAGAAAGAAGTTTGAAATTGCAATATATTTTCATTTATGTCAGAAGTTATCAGAACTACAAATCCCAATACTTCATTTATAGACAGATTTTTCTAGCCCATGTTATTGTAAGTGCCTCACCCACTGTGGAAAAGTTCAGTAGAATTTCATCTTGTTTTCAAAACCCAGTCTTCCCTTGGTGCAAGCTTTGAAAATGTTAACGTTTTCCCCCGGTATCAGCTCAACACAGTAAGAGAAAATAAACCACACGACATAATTCATTCTGTCAGGAAGAAATCCATCAAGTCATCCTAGACAGTTGAGACTCAGAAATAGGGCATAAGTAATGGATCAGGCTTAGGAACTTACAAGTAATGTCTAAATCACAGTAAACATAGAAAACTGACATTAAAAAAAAGGCGGCCATCTGACAAGTATGCCATCAATACATGCATTCTGCATCCTTTGTACAGACTGAAACTTGTAGATACAGAGTAGAGAGGGTAAATTTAACACATTCATCAAAAAGAAAAAAAATTGGAGGATTTGATTCAATATGTGTTTAGCAACTAAACAAATAATTTCAAAGTTTAGTCATCAGCTCTGGTTTCCTCACAACTGTCTAATCCTGATCCCTAAAACTAAATACATTATTAAGTTCCATAGGTTTTACTGGCAGACACAGGCCTATGCCAGTCCTATATCTAACCAGGCATATGCAGATAATATATCTTGTGAGGCTGGTACACATGATGGAGACACAATTCCAAGTTCATTCAGATCCAGTGACCCAACAATAGCTGTAAGACTTCTGGTCACCCTGCTGCCTCATCCTGACCTACTGCCAGGTTCAGTTTTGCATCTGAATGAGGTTGCTCTTCAGAAATGTTCACTACATACCTGCGGGTAGGACTCTGACAAGTCCTATGGTCCTATATTGCCAAGTTCTAGCTTGGCAATAAATCAAAGAAGCAACAGCTTGAATAACCATTTTTAAGAATTTGAAACAGTTACCCTGGATGTTTATATATATTTGTTTAAAAATAGGAATTATATATAACTTACCCAAAAAAATCCACTCATCTCTCTCAGTAATTGAGAAAATAGAACAAAAAAAATGTGTACGGAAGATTTCATCAATGTGAGTGACATAACAAATGACCTAATGAACAAATATACATTTACATTTACATTTTAGCCAAGTTGCACAAAGTAGACAGGAAACACTTACAAAAACTGACCATAGTCTGGTCACATATGGACATATATGATATAGGTAGCACTAGAAATAAGTCAGGAACCTAGCAATATATAAGAATAGTGCCTCATCGGGAGGGAGGAGGGAGGGGGGTTCTGGAGGGGGAGCATATGTAAACCCATGGCGGTTTCATGCCATTGTATGGCAAAACCAACACAATAAAGTAAAGAAAATTTAAAAAATAATAATAAAATAAATAAATAAAATAAAATTTAAAAAAAAAAGAATAGTGCCTCAAAGCTAAGTAGGGTTATCCTGGGAATACAAGGCTAACTCAACATTCAAAAGTCAATCAACATAATCCATCATATTTACAGACAAAGGAGATAAAACAATCTGATCATTTCAACTGATACCAAAATATTCAACATCCATTCATGACCTTAATACTTTATAATAGAAGGGCACCTACTGAGCCTGAAAAAGGCACCTGCTAAAAACTTTAACATCAGACTTAATGGTGGGACACTGAATGCTTTCTCACTAAGATTGGAAACAAGTTTTGAATGACTTCTTCCAGAAAGCTAGAACAAGGGGCAGGGGGCAGGGGGGAATTTCCAAGATTTTTCTGGTATCTAAATGTCTATTTTGCTCTTAGACTTCACCATTTGATTGGCTGAGTTACATTTAAGTGACTTTAGGAGAAATATCCATCTCTATATATCAATATATGCAATCCTCTTCTCCTTTTAGAATCCAGTCTTTAAGAATTTTCTCATTTTCCCATCCAGGAAAGATATCTTCATCCAAGGATTCTCCTGCTCCCTTTGTAATTCTTTGATGTCCAGGATGACCCATGATATGTAACAGTTGCTTTTGCAATTCCTTCTCCCTGGTCTGTTCAAATCTCAGACTTTATCTTGCTTACCTTTTCTTAGCAGCATCCAAATTAATCACTTGTGTAAAGTAGTAATCAATTAATATTTCTCTAAAAGACTAGAAAATTTCTGCTAAACATTATGAAAGAGCCAATGAAATGTTGCACCTTTCCTGTCGTCTAAAAGCTCTAACATCTGTTCATGTCATTCATTTAGGACACTTCTTAGTGCACCTTCTACTGACATAGTTGTTAAAATTCAAATGAGGCATTAATTAACTGCCACTCAGTTCCTTTTTACAAGCATCTAGTGCTTTGGTGGCTTCATATAACCACAGAACTATAGAAGGTAAGTAAAGCTAATAGAACATATTTGAAAATAGGAAAATATAGTTAGCAGCATTTCTTTTCCAACTTAAAAAATAAAAACCTAGTTCTCCTACAAAAGGAAATATGAAACTCATGCTTTACAGAATTTTGCACTATTAGAAGCCAAAACAAAATTATAAAAGTGTACAGATAGATAATATATTTTTTCTCCATTCATATCACAGATGGTAAGGTAGATAACTCTGAGAAGTTTATCAGAAATGGAACTGGCTCTTTCAAAAGCTAGGAAAAAAGAGATCATTTATTTATGAGGAACTTCAGATTAAAAACTCACTGTCTTTTGCCAAACACTTTTTTGATCACTATTCTGAAGCACAGAATTTTTAGAAAAATGAAAAAACATGCATAAAAATATCAAATCTTTCCCCAATAACACGACATTTCCAAATATAGTGATATCCATGCTCATTAATAGCAAAGACTCATTTTCTTTACATTTGATATTGGAATCCTTCTGACGTGATATGTGTGTTTAAAGTCAGTTAGATATATAAAATAACTATAAGGTCCATGCATTTAGCATTACACCTTGAATATACCCTTTTGACAAGATTAGACTATAACAGTTTCTTGTTAACACAGACCAAATTATTTTCTGCAAGAGGAAAAATGCCAGGAGATATAATACTTAGCAAAGTTTGTGGCACAAGGTGGTCATTCAATAAGAATTTGTTGAAAGAAGGGAGGGAGGGGAAGAGGGAGGAAAGAGAAAGAAAGGAAAGAGTCAAATAAATGTCTTTCTAGTCATATACAAAATAGATGCTTTGCAGTTATAATCGTAAATAAAAATGAGTCATTAAAAATGAAAGCAACTATTTAGAGTGAAGGCAAATTCTTCACTGATGGCATAAATTAATTACTGCAATTTTATTTCAGATTCCTCTAAATGATTTCTTTCCAATCTCAAACAAACCTCCATGGATTTAATTAAGACTTTTTTCCCCAGGTTTTAGACTTCCTTCCTTAATCATAATATTTTCCTGGGCTTCCTTATAGGTAGCTCTGGAACTTCAAACTTTTAAATTCATTTCTTGCTTATCACTCCTACACAAATAACTTGTATTTGTTGAGAGGACTTATCTTCTAATATCAAACTACTATATTTGATTAAGATTTTAAAGTTCCATTTGGCTCAGCCACATTGTCTCAAGCTTTTATGGCAATCAGGAATAAATTTATGTAAACTCTGATGTTACCAGACCTTAAAGGGAAACTGTAATATAGGCAAAGGGTTTAGAGAAACATGAGGATATTCTGTCTACAGATTCAAGAAGTCATTCTTAGAAAGGGAAGTTTGGTCCTGTTAAGAGAGGTTTATCTCTGTAGTTTATTCCTGCAATTCTAAGGTTGCAAGTTCAGTTAGCTGCTCTCCAAGCTAAATGCAATTTCCCAAATCATCTTCTTTACAGGAAAGACAAGGAACCGACCAGCCTAAGTCTCAATTAGCTGCAGCAATAGCAATCATACTAGCTCTCATTGTAAAGGACTAAATTTACTTTCTGGTGCACATTATCCTCTTGTAAGCTCAAGGATCTGTAAGTTTTGCTCTGGGACTGGTCACTCTTCACTGGCCACCCAAGTTTCAGAACAGTAGAAAAAAGAAAGGAAACCCTAAAGGACAGAGAAGTAACACCCAGGCTTTCTTGACAATCAACCTTTTCCTGCTAGCACTGTGCAATGTTTTGTGGTTTGTTTGTTTGTTTGGGGCAGGGGATAGGGTTGGTGAGTGGAAGCAAGTATTTGCTTTACATGTGTTAACTCAGAAAGTTTAACTCCCACACATCCATTCTTGAGGTTGTACTTCTAACAACAACAACAAAAATCCATTCAGGAAGTGGTGAATCCACTTGAGGAAGAAGTAAAGGGAAACTCCAGGATACTCTAAGGGTGTGAGAACAAGTCATGTAGACCCCAAGAAAGACAGATTTCCCAGAAAAAGAGGGTTACTTCCTGTGACAGGCATTAAGATTGCAAGGCTGCAAAACTCGAGGATATGACAAAGACTCTTTTTTTTTTTTTTAATTAACAGTAAAAAAAAAAAAAAGAAAGATATATAGATTTCAGGGTGGAGAAGGATGAAAGGGTGTACAAGAAAATAAAACATGATATGATATTATACAATTGTTTGAAAAGTGAAAAATAATAGCCCATTTGACTTGGTGGCTAGGAACATTCTCATTTAAGGAAGGCAGAAATCATCATTTTAATTCATAATTAAACAAATATAACCCTTAGAAATCTTTACTAAAAATATAAACATTGTTATATACTTGCTTATATTATTATGTAATTGTTTATATTACTAAAAATATAAACACTATCTGTTGGATTTTTGCTTTCATTTATTCATTGGCTATATTCTAGTCACCAATCTAAAAAGTGATTAAAATTTAGTTTTTTTAAAAAACCTTCAGAGATAGCATAGAAGATTAATTTTGATTGTAGAACTGAATTAAATGTGACCTTGCAACAGTAGCTATGTCTCAGAAACTGGAAGATGAATATGATAGGGAGGGAAGGTAAAGAGAAATCATAAGAGACTAATAGTGTCACATTATACAGATGAGAGTCTGCAGTGATTAACTTGGAGGAACAATAAATGGAAGCAAAAATATACTATTTAAAATTCCAATAAATAATAAAATTTAGAGTAGGAAAAAGAAGGAAAGGTAGAATTTGGTGAGTTGAATCCTCATCATGCATTGCTGGGAGTCTATATCTACTGTCTTGATAGAGTTGATTATTAGCAGAACAGAAGCATGTTATTTAGAGGGATAATCAGAGATTTTTCAAGTTTTTCCAAAAGGGCTGCTGAATTTTTCATTGATTTTTATTGAATTTATAAAATTATCTGAGATAGACATTGTTTTCAATACTAACCACATATCTATGAAGAAGATATATATACTGACTCAGATACTTTTGCATTCTTTCATAGAGTTTTAAATCTTCTCCATAAAGACCTAGTGGCTGAGGGCCTTTGGGGAGCCAGCACTATGCTAAGAGCTAAATAACACATACTAACTGCTTTTACCATTCCCCGCCTGGTTGGAGGATCTCCTGGCTAACTGGCCAGTCAAATCGAGGTAAAAATATAATTTAGAGTAGAAATGAGAATATCTCTTCAACTTTTGTTTTGTTTATTGCATGATATTTACTTGAGTTTCATTAAAATTAGAGTCATGGTCTACACTTTGCCCTCAGATTCTGCTTTACCCAGACGAGGACCAGGGTCCAGGCCTGAGTTTATTCTGTTATTTATGATGAAGTCTCTCTAGATAAGATAACTGGGGAAGAAAGTCCTGAGTAAAAATAAATTATCCTAAGGGAAGAGAAGGAGTTAGAACCTGGGGGAGAAGCAGAGGAGGAGAGGGGCTAGAATTCAGCCCTTAGGATGGGGCAGTCCTCACAGCTCCAGAAGAAAGTCTGGACATTAGGTCTGGTAATATTTCCCACTCATTCTCCTCTTTTAATATCCCCAAGGTACACACACCCCTCACTTTTCCTCAGTGGCTTCTACAGCTCTGTTCTATTTTAAGAAACACTCACCAGAACTTCAACCAAAGATTAAAGCCCAAATTGGATCAAATGACTAATAAACAGAATAAAAGGTATTCAACTTTTTTTAATATCTTGAGATCCTGCCTAAGAGTTTTTTTAACAAGGGTTTTTAACAAATGAAGAAGGTTGTCATAATCATCTCGAAGTGAGGGCACATAAACTCAAAAAAAATTGTAATTCAACATATCATTCTGATGTCTCAAGATGTAAATGCATACTTAAGAACTATTTAAATACCTTAAAAAGAAAATATTAAACATACACATGCACACACAGCTCTTTCAGCCCTTGAAAAACAGCACAATAAAACAAAAACTAAAAACCATATTTTATTAACAAAACCCAGGTTTCACAAACCTAACATCTCTGAGCACACAACTGCTCGGTGCTCTGAATGCCCTGATCCAGCTGCATGACTACTTGGAAGTTAAACAACAAAAGTTAGCCAACTCTTTGCGACCCCATGGTCTATAGCCTGCCAGACTCCTCTGTCCGTGGGATTCTCCAGGCAAGAATACTGGAGTGCCTAGCCATTCGCTTCTCCAGGGAGTCTTCCTGACCCAGGGATCAAGCCTATTCTGGCCCTAAAGAGATGGCAGCCCTGTACTTTCCAAAGAAGCAGCATCCCTTCCCCCATTTTGGGCCACACCTGTATGTCTAATGTCAGTCTCTATTCAGGAGCTTGTTCTGGAGGCATTTTCCACCCTAAACTCAGAGTTCTAAATGAATGGAAAGTAGCTCAAGTGGTCTGAGAGGGGTAGGCTGTGCATGCCCATCACAGAATAAACTGAAGTTCAACGTTAAGTGCTAAGGTCACGCTGACTCTGAGACCTTAAAACCTTGATGCTCTGTGTTCCACTCCAAACATCCCTTTCAGAGCAGCTGACCTTTTGTAGCACTTAAGGATATGCAGAATGACTAATACTGTGGTATTTAACTATTTTTAAAAACTATTTTAAGTAGTTAAATATACTGAATAATTTAGAATGTAGTTCTTTCAGTGAAATGAGCTCTGGAGGGCACACCATGATATACTTATAAAGCAATTGTAATCCCTTCATTATTAAAGCATCTTGAGCCTCTGGCCACTGAATAGACCTTTAAAAAGTAAGTATTTCCAGCTATTGTAACATTAGAATTAAGAGCATGTAGAACAGTGCCAGACAGGAGGGTAAAAGTAATCAGGTAAGTGAATAAAAGTGAGAGATGAGAGGAGCTGAAGATCTCTTCAAGAGATTTTCAAAAGATAGAATCAATAGCTGACAATTTATATAAAGTCATAAAAGGAATAAACAGTTTAGAAGGAAACCAATACTTTTAACTTGAGCAACATTCTGTATGGCAATACCACAGTTAATATCTGTTCAGAAACATAATTTGGGGTGATGTGTCAAGGAAAAAGATAATGTAGTTTGTGTAATCTGAAGTATCTGTGAGCTATTTAGGTGGAAATATCTAGCAATTAGCTATACATCTATAATTCAGGAACAATTGGTTTATATAAATTTACTTTCAGTTTGAAGTAAAATTTGCAAACCATGAATTCACTCATTGTAAATGTATAGTTCAGTGATTTCTAGTAAATTTTGCAGCTGTGCAATCACTGTGACATTCTACTTTTACAACACTCCTGCTTCTAGTCCCATGCAGACACAAATCTACATTGTGTCTATATAGTTTTAGAAACTTCATATAAATGGAATCATCCAAGATGTACACTTTCGTGTCTGGCTTTTTCCCATAGCATAATTTTGTTGCATGTGTCAGGAGAAAGAAGTTTTCCTCTGCCTTTCTAAATTATTTTCATTGCACTAGTAATTAAATGGGCATGAGATAGATTAACAGGAGAAAATCACACAGAAGTTTGATAGCATGGATACATGGGAGAGACCCAGGAAAACAGAAAATCACCAAAATGACTGCCGCCTTCCCCTCAAACACCATCTTAAACTAACAACAAAGACAATAAAAGGATGTTGGAGGTAGTGGTTTGGGACTTCAAAGAGAAGGAAGGCAATTCACATGGAGATGGAAAAGCAAATTTTTCCTAAACGTTTCTTGGGCTATGCAGAGACAATGGGACACAGAGAGGAATTTTTTTTTTTTTTTTTTTTGCTTTTTTCATTTTTTTTTTTTTTTTTTTTTTGACTTTTTACTTTACAATATTGTGTTTGTTTTGCCATACACTGACATGAATCCACTATGGGTATACATGTGTTCCCCTTAAAGGACCCCCCTCACATCTCCCTCCCTATTCCATCCCTCTGGGTCTTCCCAGTGCACCAGCCCCAAGAACCCTGTATTTTAACAGACTTTTCTAAGTTCCTCCCTGTCTACTTTACCTAGTTCGTACCAGTGGTTATCCATGGTGATAGCTTCCTTCCTGGAAGAGGTCCCCTGTCTACATTCTTTTAGACAGTTAGGGGGAAAGGTCTAAGTTTCTTCCTAAGTCTTTTGGACCTTGATATTTTTCAACATAAAATAATCTACATTCCAAAGGCACATTTGGGGATAGTAAATTTTGTTCCCCTGAACATGTATTAGTAGTTCATTCCTTTTCATTGCTGAGTCGTATTTCGCTCAATGGATACAGATTTTGTTTATCCATTCACATGTGGATGGATATCTATTCCACTTCATCTTTATTCTGGAATTCAGGCTGATGGATTAGGCCCTTTATGGAGCAGTTGCCTTTTGTGATGTTGAGGGAAAAAGAATGTAACAAAACAAAAGCTGTTTTTTATAGCTTCTGCCTGAAAGTAACACATAGCAGTTCCAGTCATATATCTTTGGTCATTCTAGTCACATGGATAGCCTGACTTTAAAGAATGAAAAAGTGTAATTCTCCTGTAGGGAGGGGAGGGAAAGCAAATGTTGGTAACGCTGAAGTTTATATTCTGTCACACTCAGAGAAACAATAAATGGCCAGAACTGGACAAGGATCAAATGTTGTGGAATGCTAGAAGTCATTTACTTATAAATACATTTTACTGAACACCTACTGTGTGTCTGTGATAATGTGTCTCTCATCACCCAGCAACACAGCCTGGGCTTGTTCTTATGACTCTGACAGGGCACCAATAGGACCAGTAGACAGAATCAAGACCTATGCTTGAAATTTACACAGTCTCACCACATTCTCCAGCCAAAGCAAGACATAGCACCTACCCACTTTAAAGAGACCAAATAGACTCCACTTCTTGGTGTGAGAATCTATAAAGTCATCCTGAAAAGGGCCAGATATAGAGAAGATGCAAGCATTTTTACAACCAAGTTACCACATATCAAAATGCCAACTATCACAGTAAACCAGAGTAACACTGTTTATACATCCATATTGAAAGCTTCCAGTGGAAATGAATCATTGAGGGTAAACACAGGATGGAGATGATTGTTGACTACAGTTTAAAGGTAAAACTTGGTCAGGTCTCAAGGGGTTCGTGTTGTTCTCTGTCAGGATGGGGTCTGTACTTCCTGGGGGTTCCATTGGCTGGCCCTTCCCCATGGCTTCACTGGGTGTCAGTCTCATCTTTGAAAACAAGGTGGAGAGAGGTGCCCTCTCCACCTCACTGTACTTTATGCTTGTGGTGATAGTGGCAGAGTGGCAAATCTCTGAAGCAGCTTTGGGGCCCCTCTACCCATCACTTGAAGAGTAGCCCGAGTTCACAGCTGAATGGTTCTATCGTACGCTCCTCCAGGGTCCTTTTCTGTCCTCTTTCTCTGTTTCCTTTAGCCCCAGATGGCATTGTGTCTGCAGTTATCTTCTCATCTCTATTCCTGCCTTTTGTTGAGGTGGTTGATTAAATCCTTGGGTCACACCCACTCTAATCTCCTGTCCAACCCTTAGTGTTCTCTTCTGAACAATTTTCTCATTTTTCATAATATGGAAAAGTTGAGAATCTTCAACTCTTTAAGTATCTAATTCCTTTTCCTTAGCCATTTCATCTTTAGTTCATTTTTCTCCTCTCACAACTTACTTTAGTTGTCAAGAGGAACCAAGCTGCTCTTTCAACATCTTTTTTTAGAAATCTCCTTTGCTAAATATTTAATTTCATCAGTTGCAAGTTCTACCTTCCACAAAACTCTAAAACATGAATACAATTCGGACAGGTTCTTTGCCAATTTATAACGAGCATTGCCTTCCCTGCAGTTTCCAATGACATGTCCCTCATTTTTGTTCCAGATTTCATCAGAATGGCCTTTGACTGTCCATATTTCTATGAACATTTTGTTCATGGTTACTCAGATATTATCTAAGAATATGGAAACTCTATGGCTTTCCTCTTTTCTTTCAGAGCTCTCACTAGAATCATCTTTTAAAATCTGCCCATGGTAATTCAGGCTTTTCCTAGCATGCACCTCAAAATTCCTCCAACTTCTACTCATGACCCAGTTCCAAAGCCGCATCCATATTTTTACAGCAATACTCTCACTTTTAAAAACTAATTTCCATCTTAGACCACTCAGGCTGCTATAACAGAGTGCCATAGACTGAGGGGCTTATAAACAACAGGAATTTATTTGTCACAGTCTGGAAGCTACAAGTCTGAGATCATAGATTGATTCTGATGAGAACCCTCCTTTAGGTCATAGACTGGAATTTCTCACTGTATCCTTGCTTGGCAAAAAGAGAGAGAAAGCTCTGCAGTCTCTTTCATAAAAATATTAATTCCATTCATATGGCTCCACATTCATAACCTAATCATCTTCCAAAAGCCTCACCATCTAATATCATCATACTGGGGGGTTAGGATTTCAACATATGAATTCGAAGGTGGGGGAGGGAACAAAAACATTCAGCCCAGAACACCTTTGAATTGTTTTCCCCATCTGTAATAATAGAGAAATTTCTATATTTTATGAGATTCTGTAATGATCAGTATGGAAATTATGATCAAAGTATGTTTTTCCAATGTAGTATAGAAGCAGTTCTGCTATAAAATGTAATATGCATGCTCAATTGTGTCTGACTTTTTCAACCCCAGGGACCATAGCCTGCCAGGTTCCTCTTCCCATGGAGTTTTCCAAGGAAGAATACTGGAGTGGGGTGCCATTTCCTCCTCCAGGAGATCTTCCCAACCCAGAGATCAAACCCACATCTCTTGCATCTCCTGCACTGGCAGGTGGACTTGCAGATTTGTATGGAATTGCTTAAACTCCAGAATATACCAGAATATAGTCCAACTGTATGGTGATACTGAGGTACATGATTCCTGGAACATATCATTGCAGGATTTTAGCAGATTGGTTCGGGCACTAAATAGTCTAAGGGCTAATTTCTCATTGGAAAACTTATCTTCCATTTATTTCTTATTCAATATCCAGAAGAAGTTGCCGGTTTATAACACTCTGAGATAAATAGACTAAAATAGATGATTATCCTAAATATCTGGAATTAGAAAGAAGGAGTGACAATTTGAATGCTTATAGCATTAAGAGCCCAATAATTATGACATAAATGAAACACCATTTTAAAACTCATCACTTGCTGGGTGAAATACTCTTAAGAGTAGTTTTCTACACTGCTCATCTTTGAAACTGTCTGTGTAGGGGAGCAAAATTTGCCACCCCAAAATGTGTCTCTTGGATATAAGAATTAGGGCTTCCCTGGTAACTCAGCTGGTAAAGAATCTGCCTGCAATGCAGGAGACCCTGGTTCAGGAAGTTCTGCTGGAGAAGGGATAGGCTATCCACTCCAGTGTTCTTGGGCTTCCCTGGTAGCTCAGTTTGTAAAGAATCTGCCTGCAATGTGGGAGACCTGGGTTCAATCCCTGGGTTGGGAAGATCCCCTGGAGAAGGGAATGGTTATCCACTCCAATATCTGGCCTGGAGAATTCCATGGACTGTATAATTCATGGGGTCTCAAAGAGTTGGACACAATTGAGCAATTTTCACTTGGTTACAAGAGGCTGACTATTTTTAAGAAACAAAAAATGCAGGAAGACTTTTTACCTCCCCCTTAGCTGCCTAAAGATTCAGATAAAGGGTCTGTTTCAGGAATAGAGCTATCACCAGATACAGCTGCAAAGAATATGGACAAGGTGTGGTGGAAGAAGGGCTGCTCAGGTGGCTCAATGGTAAAGAATCCACCTGCAATGCAGGAGATACAGGAGACAGGAATTTGAATCCTGGATATAGAAGATCCTCTGAAGGAGGAAATGGCAAACCACTCCAGTATTCTTGCCTGAAAAATCCCATGGACAGAGGAGCCTGACAGACTACAGTCCATGGGGCCACATGACTGAGCAACTGAGCTAGCACATTTGTGGTGAAAGAAACTCAGATCAGCATCCACTCTGAGTCCCATTGTCTCTGCAGGGTCCAGCAAATACTGGTTTACCAAACATTTGATTTCCATTTCCATGTCAGTTGCCTTTCTCCCCGCTGAAATACCAAGTCACCATCCCCAACATCCTCCTTTGTCTCTAGCTGAAGATGGTTTCTAAGGTTAAAGTTTCCACCATTTTGGTGAGTTACTCAGTTTTCCTGGGTCTCTCTCATGCACACATGTAATTACACTTCTGTTTGATTCTCTTCTGTTAATTGGTCTCATGTCAATTTAATTCTTAGACCAGGCAGAAGAACCTAGAAGGATAGATAATTGTCTTCCTCCCTGACAATTGTCTTTCTCCTTAACAAATGCACCATATGAGACCTTCTTTGGCATTGTTTCTCACCTATAGTGGCAGAGTTAGTCATTAGTGCTAGTCTAAAGATATTTTGTTTTGAAAACTGTGAGGCACCATTTTGAATATCATTTGCATTTAGAAACATAACAAATTGAAATGAAATCAAATGCCCGAATGTGAAAAAAACTATTCACCATCCATCTTTGATGCTGCTGCTGCTGCTGTCGCTTCAGTCCTGTCCGACTCTGTGCGACCCCATAGACAGCAGCCCACCAGGCTCCCCCGTCCCTAGGATTCTCCAGGCAAGAACACTGGAGTGGGTTGCCATTTCCTTCTCCAATGCATGAAAGTGAAAAGTGAAAGTGAAGTCACTCAATCATGTCCGACTCTTCTAGAGCCCATGGACTGCAGCCTACCAGGCTCCTCTGTCCATGGGATTTTCTAGGCAAGAGTACTGGAGGGGTGCCATTGCCTTCTCCACCATCTTTGATGAAGGAGTTAGAAATCATTTGCAAACCAATTACCATGCTAGGCAATTTCAAATGGGAAAATTAATATATATTTCATATAAAAATAACTAAATATTTAGTCAAATATACTTTATATACAGAAGATTTTCTTTGGCACTTGTTAGCCAGAGAGTCTGGGGAGAGATTTCCATTTTCGTCAACCTTATCCTATGATAATATATGCAACAAGATAGGAAAAGATACAGTTCAATCCCACTTTTCTGCTGATTTACTGCCACTCACAAGGCTGACAGAACATTGCACCCGAGGCATCAATATTAATCATTCCACAGCTGTTCTCAATTTACCTCTTGAGCTTCCCAAATGTTAATGGCATATACTAGTCCAGAATGGCAAAAAGAAAAGTTCTGAGTAAAGGTTTAAATACTTATTAGGAAAGATATAGACAGAGATGACATTATAAGTTACAGACTGAAGCAGATATGACCTTATATATGAAAAAGGAAGCTGTAAAACAATTCTGTTTTTAAATTTGTTATAAACTGCACAAAGAATGTTTAAAAAGAATTCATGTACATTACAGATGCTACTTGCTGAATTTGTATAAGCACTTCCACAAGACCTAGGAAATTCTTTGACAATTAGATGTCACAAGAATAGCTTTTCCAAACAAGTGAAAGTTTACTGTTGTACAGATTAAGAAAAAATAGCTTGGTTTGTGGGTTTAGACTCTTCCTATATACAAGCAGTCAAGAAGAAAAATGGAAAAGTTGCTTTTTTAAAGAAAATGAGACAGTTTTCTACCATCTCCATTTGTTTACTTACCTAAATTTTCTTTTAGAAATGTTGGCTAACTTATTAAAAGAATAATTTTAACCTTAATTCCCTGAATAAAGACTGGGAAAAAAAATCCAACACTGACCACTGTCTCTTCCTAGCTTACTGAAAGTTTATAGGGCCCCCAAATCAATTTTAGATACAAAAATTCTCTTCTAAAGTGGCTTTAAAAAGGAAAATAAAACCTTGGATGGTTGATAACTTACTTAATCTGTCTCTGAATATTTTATTTTCCATATTTATAAAATAACATTCAATATGATATATATTTTTAAAGCCTAGATGAATAACAGTCAACTTATCTGGAATAAAAAGTATGGATTTAGAAAGAAGAGTAATTTCTAACAAGAAAGTGTACAATGATGTTCTACTATCTTGGTTGGCTGGCTGTCTAACAGTGGGAATAAATGCTATAATCTCACTCCCCTCATTCCTTCTGCCTGCTAGGCTCCCATTGCCCATCCAGAAGTGAGATCCATATTAGATCAGGCTTGTGCAAAAGAGAGAAGACTAAAGAAGGATAAAGAGAGAATTTGGAAGGACAAATGGAAAATATTTGGCACATGACATTTTTCATTGATGTTTCTTGAACACCATGAAAGTGGAATACAACTCATGACAATTTTTATACAACTCTTTATTCTCTCTCCCACTGACTTCTCACACCCACAACTCCTACAACGCTATCCTCTCCCAAACTACCAGGAAAAAAGGACTTGGAAATCCTATCTAACTCCAGCAGCCTTTACCTCTTCTTACTCTTCTGTCTCACAACAGCCCAGAAGGAGCTCGATATTGGCAAAAATCTCCCCAGAGAAGATGAGTAAAGAAGAAAATAAGTGGTCAAGGTAGATCTCCTCTTCTTCCTTTACAAAGATACTGGAAATACAGAATATTCATATGATAATTTTTCCCAGTACAATGCGAAAATCTCCTCAAAGCTATTCTTGCTTCTTTTCTGATCTCCTTCCTTTTCATTTTCCTCACTGCTGTTAGAGGAATTACTCTAATTACAAATTTTATCCTACTATTCATTCTAAAACATTTAAATAGTTTCTGCTATAAATTGAAAAAAGAAAAAGATGGCCACAATTATCCTCTATTCCCTGTACCCAGTCCTCTTGCAAAAGTGATGTGACTGGTCCTCTTATCAAGATGTACAGTCTAGTTCCCCTCGCTCTTGGGAATCTTGCCATCTGTGACTAAGCCTGAGCTGCCCTGAGCAGTGATAAGAGTCACTTACTCCAATAACCTCTGTCATCCCTAAAAGCCAGTCAACCACCAGACATGTGAGTAGGGCCATCTGACCCAGGCAACCACAGAGCAATGAGCAAGTCTAGTCAAGTTCAGTGGAATCTGGTCCAAATCAATATTACCAACCAGCAAAGCTTCTAACTAATAATGGTAATAATGGCTACCATCTGTGGAGAAGGAAATGGCAACCCACTCCAATATTCTTGCCTGGAGAATCCCAGGGACGGGGAGTCTGGTGGGCTGCCGTCTATGGGGTTGCACAGAGTTGGACACAACTGAAGGTACTTAGCAGCAGCAGCAGCAGGCTAATATCTAAAGCCAAGAAGTTTTGAGACTGTTTGTTATACAACAACTGATAACTGATAAACCCCCCATTAGATATAATACCAGAAATATGAACTCTCATATAATAATCAGATGCTTCATAAAGCCTGATACAAATGTTCAGCATTATACGCCAACCTTTAAGCCTATCTATATTACAGTTTAGCCCTTAGAGTCATCAGTATTCTGCAAACAAGGCAGAGGCATACCTTCATACCCCTGTGCTTTGCATATGAGCTGGAGGACAGACAGAAGGAGACTGAAACTAACGGGTTCAGAACATCTACGTGTCCCAAGATATTTATGTATGCCTTCTAGTTATGCCTTCACAGTTAACCCTGCAAAGCTATAGTCATCCCATTTTATAGGTTGGAATATTGTGGCTCAAAAAGTTTAGATTTCTCAAGGCTATAAAACTGACAAGTTATAGATCTGTAGGATTTCAAAGTGTGTGATCTTCCTAATGAAAAATAGGTTCTCAGTTTGATGATCAGAAGAGGAATGAGCTGTGGCAGATATTCAGAATTATAATGATACTGCTTTCAAAAATTATTTGCCTATTCTATTCATCCTATTGAACACATAAGAATTTTAGCAGGGTGGGAAATGAACTCCTCTAATACAATTCTCTCTGTTTCATACAGCCCTCTTTTAAAACTACCATTCTTACTTTTTCTATATTATTTTCTCTGTTTGAAAAACCCTTTTCTCCTTTTCTGTCTGCCTAAATCATACACATCTCTAAGGTCCAGATAAAAATAATCTAAACTTCTCACTGAAGATTAGATAGAACTATTATAGATAGAAGTCCATATTCACTCCTCTGAGCTTTAAAAACACTCTGCCAGTGTCTTTATCATAGTACATTGTACCTAGTTGTGTACCTTCCCTTCTTCTTCATGAGCTAACTGACAAGGACCATGTTTTATTTCTTTTCATTCCTGAAATTATACCTGATGTGTAGGTATAGCAAGTGTTCACTGAATATTTGTGGAATTATAGTGAATAACTTTTCATGTGTTTAACAAGAAATGAAATAAATATGTTTCTTTTCTTCCTCAGTGATCAATGAAAAGATGCAAAGAAATAGAGGAAAATAATAGAATGGGGAAGACTAGCTTCTGCTGCTAAGTCACTTCAGTCATGTCCATCTCTATGCAACCCCATAGACAGCAGCCCACCAGGATCCTCTGTCCCTGGGATTCTCGAGGCAAGAATACTGGAGAGGGTTGCCATTTCTTTCTCCAATGCATGCATGCATGCTAAGTCGCTTCAGACGTGTCCGACTCTGTGTGACCCTATGGACAGCAGCCCACCAGGCCCCTCTGTCCACAGGATTCTCCAGAAAGAATACTGGAATGGATTGCTATTTCCTTCTCTTGGGGAAGACTAGAGATCTCTGCAAGAAAATTAGAGGTACCAAAGGAACATTTCATGCAAAGATGGGCACAATAAAGGACAGAAACAGTATGGACCTAACAGAAGCAGAAGATGTTAAGAAGAGGTGCCAAGAACACACAGAAGAACTATACAAAAAAGATATTCATGACTCAGATAACCACAAGGTAATGATCACTCACCTCCAGCCAGATCCTGGAATGCGAAGTCAAGGGGGCCTTAGGAAGCATCACTATGAAGAAAGCTAGTAGAGGTGATAGAACTCCAGTTGAACTATTTCAAATCCTAAAAGATGATCCTGTGAAAGTGCTGCATTCAATATGCCAGCAAATTTGGAAAATTCAGCAGTGGCCACAGGACTGGAAAAGGTCAGTTTTCATTCCAATCCCAAAGAAAGGCAATGCCAAAGAATGCTCAAACTACCACACAATTGCACTCATCTCACTCTAGTAAAGTGATGCTCAAAATTCTCCAAGCCAAGCTTCGACAGTACGTGAACCGAGACCTTCCAGATGTTCATGCTGGTTTTAGAAAAGACAGAGGAACCAGAGTCAAATTGCCAACATCTGTTGGATTATCAAAAAAGCAAGAGAGTTCCAGAAAAACATCTACTTCTGTTTTATTGACTACATCAAAGCCTTTGACTGTGTGAATCACAACAAACTGGAAAATTTTTCAAGAGATGGGAATACCAGACCACCTTACCTACCTCAAGAGAAATCTATATGCAGATCAAGAAGCACCAGTTAGAACCAAAGAACAACAGACTGGTTCTAAATTGGGAAAGGAATATGTCAAGGTTGTATATTGTCACCCTGTTGATTTAACTTATATGCAGAGTATATCATGCAAAATGCCAGGCTGAATGAAGCACAAGCTAGAATCAAGATTGCCGAGAGAAATATCAATCACCTCAGATACGCAGATGACACCACCCTTATGGCAGAAAGGGAAGAACTAAAGAGCCCCTTGATGAAAGTGAAAGAGGAGAGTGAAAAGGTGGCTTAAAACTCAACATTCACAAAACTAAGATCATGGCATCTGGTCCAATCACTTATGGCAAATAGATCAGGAAATAATGGAAACAGTGACCGATTTTATTTTCTCGGGCTCCAAAATCACTGTAGATGGTGACTGCAGCCATGAAATTAAAAGACTCTTGCTCCTTGGAAGAAAAACTATGACAAACCTAGACAGCATATTAAAAAGCAGAGACATTACTTTGCCAACAAAGATACATCTAGTGAAAAATATGGTTTTTCCAGTAGTCATGTATGGATGGTGAGAGTTGAACCATAAAGAAAACTGAGCACAGAATTGATGCTTTTGAACTGTGGTGTTGGAGAAGACTCTTGAGAGTCTCTTGGACTGCAAGGAGATCAAACCAGTCAATCCTGAAGAAAATCAGTCCTGAATATTCATTGGAAGGACTGATGCTGAAGCTGAAGCTCCAGTAATTTGGCCACCTGATGTGAAGAACTGACTCATTTGAAAAGACCCTGATGCTGGGAAAGATTGAAAGTAGGAGGGAAAAGGAATGGCAGAGGATGAGATGGTTGGATGGCATCACTGACTCGATGGGCATGAGTTTGAGGAAGCTCCAGGAGTTGGTGATGGACAGGGAAGGCTGGCATGCTAAATCCATGGGGTGGCAAAGAGTGGGACATGCCTGAGCAACTGAATTGAACTGATAGCTATAGCGAGTGCTCTGAATATTTGAATTACATGAATAACTTTCCATGTGCTTAACAAGAGTTGGAAGAAATGTTTCTTTTCTAAAGCTTAAGGTAAAAGAGCTGGTTGGGGCTAAAAAAGAGATATTTGCTAAAACCCCAATTTCTGTTGCTATTCCAAAATAAGAAAATTTGTCCAAATTTCCTTTATTAAGTAATTTACAATATAATTAATTCCAAGAATTAAAACATGAAGCCTTCTAGAGAAGAAAAATAATGACAGCAGTGTCTGGGGTAATTGGGGAATTTAATTGTGAATTTACACAATAGACAAATAGAAGTCCTGAAGAAATCCATCCTGCTAAATGTAGTTATTAGCAAAGCACATATTAATCTTCCCATGCCAGATAAAGTTCCATACTTAAGCTTCTACATACTTGATTACTTAGCTGACAAAGCTGCAATTACAGCTGCTAATTTTAAAAGAAATGTCAAGATATTGAAGTAGGCTGGTCTAAAAGTGTGAAAGTTATTTATTTATGTTAAGCTATTTTGGTAGATAATGCCCCTTTTGAGAAAAAGAATGACAACGAGAAGAGTACACCTTACACCTGAATTTCTGGACTCCACTCAAATATCCCCTGAACCCAAATTCAATCTATCAAAAGGAAGAGTCTCTAATTTATTACCTTGATGCTAAGATCTCTGAGGAATTGGGGCTCCCTATTGATTCAGCTCCATTTTAACATGGCAATATAGATTTCAGGGTTCAGTGGTGCTATTTTTAATTCTAGATTAACTTTGACCTTTGCCTCCTATTCATTTCAATGACTAACCCTACCATCACCATCCTCAGAAGTATAGGATCAACTTTGGTAAACACTGCCTGTAAGGAGACATGAAGACTATTTCCTGTGTCATCAATGTTCATTTTTATACAAGTGTCTATTATTCAGAGTAATAAAAGAGGCTTATTTTATAAGTATACCAATTGATGACCACAATAAGGTGTGTTGAACCATAATCATAATCTGACTACATGGAAAATTTTTATTAGCATAAGGATACATAGAACATCACACACTGAAAGGGAGAAATACTATAGGTGACACAATTCAGGCAGCTAATTGATCACAGATCATGAGAAAATGATCACTTGTTCATAAACAACAGAGTCGAGGATGCACATGATTCATTAATTAGTGAGATGCAAGGGTATGAGAGTGCAGGCCCCCTAAAAGGCTCATCCAGGTGTACAGTCAGATATAAGGCCAGGTTCAGTTCAGTTTAGTCATTCAGTCATTTCCGACTCTGCGACCCCATGGACTGCAGCATGCTAGACTTCCCCATTCATCACCAACTCCAGAAGCTTGCTTAAACTCATGTCCATCGAATTGGTGATGCCCTCCAACCATCTTATCTTCTGTTGTCCCCTTCTCCTCCTGCCTTTAATCTTTCTCAGCATCAGGGTCTTTTCTAATGAGTCAGTTCTTCACATAAGATAGCCAAGGTATTGGTGCTTCAGTTTTAGCGTCAGTCCTTCCAATGAATATTCAGGACTGATTTCCTTCAGGATTGACTGGTTTGATCTCCTTGCAGTCCAAGGGACTCTAAGAGTCTTCTCCAACACCACAGTTCAAAAGCATCAATTCTTTGGAATGCTGAAGAATTGATAAGGCAGGGTAGCTACTGGCTACCTGCGAACATGTTAGTAACAGTTCTAGCTGTAGACAAACAGTGGCTTATTACAAACGCCTGAGTGGGAAAGGGAATTGCAGCTTGGAAAAAGCATGAAAATCTCCAAAATTTAGCATTCAGCTGTTTAGGACTCTTATCGGTGTATGCACGCATATAAATGTATATATATATATATATATATATATATATATATACACACACACATATATATGGATTGATTCATATTTTAAAGAACAGCATCATCTTCAAAGGTAGTTATTTTGTTAATACTAGTTAATGTTATCATAAGAGAGCAGTTGATAAATAAACAGAATCTCTAAAAACAAAAACATCCTAGTAAAGGTGAAAACGTTAATCCCAAACCATACATTTTTATATGGTTCATGAGTGATGAAGGATCATAGGGTACATAATTGTAATATAATTTTGAAATATAGTTGAAAACTTGAGACCAATTTTACATGTTTCCTTGTATTTTTCCCCACCGAAGATTTTGGTTTCAATTTTGTTTCCTTTGCTACTTTCCCCTGCCTGCAGTCATAATCTTCCAATACTAACATAAAAAATCTTTTTTGTAACAACCAACTGTGATACCTCAAACAGAGGACTACTCTTTGAGATTTGAAAAATCAGCAGGAAATGACTGTCAAAAGTTTTTTAAAAATCCCAGCAAAGAACTAAGCAAGAGAAATTCAAAGAACATAATGTAGAAACAGAAATGACCTTCCAGAGCATGCCTAATTTTCCCAAAGAGATTTTATAGGCTCTATCAGGCCACTTTCACAAAACACAATCACACAGGATTTATCTTGGAAATAATGACAGAGCTTCAGAATACAGAGAATTTAAGGCCCAGGAATTGTTTAAAACTCACAGTTCTAAAGAACATCACTATTCCAAACAGAAATCTCCCAGAACTAACTTCTTAAAAATAACTGAGTAAATATTAGTAAGTCAAACTGTAAAATCAATATTAAGGGACTAGACTTCCCACAATAGAAACAGTACAACTTCCATGAAGCTACATGCTACCTCTGTCTATTTAAAGAATTTTTAATGATGACATGGCAAACCAGGGAACAAAAAACTGACCATTATTGAATGATGAAATGATTTTGAAATTAAGAAGCATTTAAATTTTTACTTGAAAGACAGTTAAATCCTTTTTTTTAATTTCAAATTAACAATTACATGAATATATTGCTTAAACACTATGCCATCCAAACTATTCAAGGGACCAAGATCACTAGAACAGCTAAATAAATAAATAATAATATAGATTGCTGTGGGAAATACAACAGATAATATACATAAAGGAACTTTATAAATATGATACATTATTCACATGAAATGAATTGTAATAATCATTTTGAGGGACTTGATACAAGTGATTACACAGCAGATTCTAGGGTATTTTACACAACCTCATGATTTTGACTCTTTCAAACCAAATGTGTTATTCTCTTTTTTGTGATTGGCTCAAGAAACATTTTCTTTTTACTTTTAATACTTCATCTCTTGCTAATATTTTAAGGATGTTATACAAGGGGGGTAAAATCTACTTATGTCTTATCTAGTTCACCTAAAGGCTTCTAACTCTCTTAGTTTGGATTTTCCAGAAAACAGAATCTAAAATGAGTACGTGTGTGCAAGTGAACTTATTGTGGAGACAAAGTGAGACAGGGAATGACTATTTAATGAGATGGTACCTGTTGAGGTCACTGATGCAGGCATCCCAGCACTTCTGGGAAACATAGATATCTGCCTAAAGAACACTGGACCTTTTCTCTACTGACTCTAGCCTTCACTGAGTTAGTGGTTCCCCCAAAGCATTAAGGGCTTCCCTGGGGGCTCAGTCAGTAAAGAATCTGTCTGCAATGCAGGAAACCCGGGTTTGATCCCTGGGTTGGGAAGATCCCAATGGAGAAGGAAATGGCAACCCACTCCAGTATTCTTGCCAGGAAAAATCCCACAGAGAAGAAGCCTGACGGGCTACAGTCTATGGAGTCACAAAAGAGGCGGACATACTTAGTGCCTAAACCACCACCACCACCAAAGCACTAAGTTCCTCATACTTGCAAGCTGTGACTGAGCAGAGCCAAAGAGGCATCAACTGCATTGGAGAAGACTCTGAGGTGGGAAGAGCATGGACACACAGTGTACTCTGAAGAAAGGATGCTGCCAGTGAGAGCTGAGTCTGGGCTCACACAGAGCTACATGCAGCAGTTAAGGCTATGTAGTATTAGTTTTCTATAGGTATGTAATAAATTTACCTCAAACAGAGGCCTAAAACAATACCCATGAATTCGTCCACAGTTTCTGAAGGTCAGAAGTCCAGGCATAACTTGATCCTCTGCTCAGGGCCTCGCTGGACTGAAATGAAAGTGTTGGCTGGGGCTGTGGTTCTCATCTGGATGTAGGGTCCTTTTGCAAACTCACTGGTCATTAGCAGAAGGCACTTCCTTGCAGTTGTAGGACTGAAGTCCTTGTTTCCCTGCTAGTTGTTGCCTGGAGACTGTTCTTGGGTATAAGAGCCTGCCCACATTTCATTCCACACAGACCCTCCCTAGGCAAGCAGTTCACAAGACGCACATTTGCTTTCTTCCAAGCCAAGAGGGGTACATCTCTCCGACTTCCTTTTTGCTACCAGCTGAGAAAACTCTGTCTTCAAAAGGTTCATGTGATGAAATCAAATAATATCCCTATTTTAAGGTCAATTGATCTGGACTTTGACTACACTTGTAAAATCCCTTTGCAGCAGCATCTACGTTAGTGTTTGATTCTATGATTGAAAAAGGATGTGCACACCAAGGACAAGGACCTTCAGGAGGTTAGAATTCTTTCCCCTAACCCAGTACGGAACTCACAGATTAGCTGAGAGAATATGACATGGGACATCAAAAACATTTGCTGCGCGAGTTTTGTTTTTGCTTAACAATTTAAGTGCTGGAGAAGCCAAAGTCTAGCAAGATGGGTTTGAATTAAAAAGTAGCTCCTAAAGTTTGGTTTGGGGAACTAATTGATCATATTTTTTCTGATACTTTAATAGAGAACCAAATAGAGTAGATCTCAATGCCCATCATAACTTATTCAATTATTTTCTCTGATATCTTCTACATGGGGTGCTTAAATAAGTATACCTGTTAATTAAGAAATATGCCGTAAAACTGATTGCTCTGAAGAACTGTGCAGCTACTAAAGAAGGTAAGTGTGATATTTTTTATTTACTTTCCCTTTGCTCCTTTGTCCTGTTGTGAGCATTATTTGAATGAATTACAGTGTACTCAATTTTTTCATACATAATTGTTACATTTTATCTAGCCTATTAAATCTAATATTTAAATTTAAAAACCCAGTTACTATAAATTAAATATCTGCCAATTTTATGGCTATGAGCACATGCTAATCTTCTTTCTGGAAGATGAGCCATGCAGATTGCAAGAAACCAAGCTAAATTTAGAAGCACATTACTGGAGCTGGGTATTTCAATTTGATCTTGTATGACACTCTCTTCCATTTTGTAAAAAAGTATGTTCAACAGTTCTTCTAATTATATAATTTAACTACTGAGAGACTAAGTGGCATTCTCTAATTCTACATGAACAGCAACAGTGTTGGTTTGTGATTACTGCGCACAACTGCAGCCCTCGGATTTTCTGAATTCATTTCCAGCTCTACTTGGCATCTCTGCTGTGGCTTCCTGAGAAGCTCGCCGGGGTAGGACAAATAAGAGAGAAGTAAAGGGAAATACAGACCACGGAGAGCTCCATCTTTACTCTTGTGCACCCTAATGGTTCCCCTGCTTCTTGGCTTGAGAGGGAGTATTATATATATGTGTGAGCACTTACTATATGCCAAGCACTATGCTGAGAACTTGATTTCTATGCTTTATCCTCATTCAATCTTCGTAGAAACTTTAGGGAAAAGGGCGCTAGTGATATCCTCATTACAGATGAGGTTATGGAAAAGCTTCTGTGACTTGCTTGTGGCTAACAAGTTTGCATAGTTAATAATAAGCTAATAGCTCAAATCCAGGTAGCCTAACTCTACAGTCAGTATTCTGAACCTTTATGCCATACCATCAAGAAGGTGTGAGTAGACTAATTTTCTAAAATTGCTGCTCAAAAAATAAAATAAAATTGCTGCTCAAGGTCCAAAGAAATTAGTGAGTTTTTCCTCAGGTCCTTAAAACCAAGATGCCTGGAGGATATAGATTCATAAAATATTATAAAATACCACATATAAATATACTGCCAAGTATACTTTAATATGAAGCATTTGAAGATCTCAAGACTTCTTTTCCTCTTACAGAACGTGTTATTTATTGAGTCATAGACAGAACTTTTATTATCGAATGTTGATGTCCCAAATGGAACAATGACTATGGGATTATTTTTAATTTAAAATTAAAAAAGAAAAGATGTGACTACCAGAACAACTGTTTGAAGATCATAATTTATATTCTATTCATTTTTTTCCCTTAAATGTCAGTCACTTTTTTTTATTTCTAATTAATTTATTTTCTTTACATTATCGTGTTGGTTTTGCCATACATTGACATGAATCTGCCATGGGTATACATGTGTTCCCCTTCCAGAACCCTCCTCCCACCTCCCTCCCAATTCCATCTCTCTGCGTCATCCTGGTGCACCAGCCCTGAGCACCCTGTATCAAGCATCACTTTTGAAAAATAAGGCAAAAGTTCTCTCATGTCACATATACTTTTATACCTGGCAAGTACTCAGACCTCTGAGTCCTTTTTCCCCAGGTAGAACAAGCAGGATTCATGATGGATTTTAAGGGTAATTATTTAAAAAGGCAAAATGATATGAAACTACTAACATGCATTTATTATTATTTGTCAGAGAATTTTTTCTCTTGAAGTTTGGTTCTTATTTGGAGGGAACAAAGTGTTATGTAGAATTAAAAGACTACCAAATGGTGATTCATAGTCCAAATGTCTTGGTTCACATACTCTAAAAACAGAATGTTAAGCTAAGTCTTTAAATTGCCCATATGGACTTTGTAGGCTAAATGAAGTTTAGGACTGAACTACAAAAGGCATCAGGGATAAATTTCACCAAATGCATCACTTCCAAACTTAGTGTTATAAACTTCCAACCCTTAACTTACAGGATTTTGTATAACATTAGGGAACCAACATTTGAGCTCATGCATTTCTTTTTCCTTTAAAGGGTCTTGGTATCCTGCAACTGGAAGGAATGTTCCATAACTGGAAATGATCATCCGTATTCCACTCTACCATACAGTCCAACCTTCACTGAGTTCTCAGAGCTTCTCACAGAGTTAAAAATCATTCATTTCCTCTCTTTCATTGTGATGCATAAATTTTACTCAGTGTAGATACATTTGGGGGTTTAATATCATTATACAATCATAATGTAAGAATAAAACTACTGTTTTTTCCAATTTGAGTAAAATAATTGCATATTCAAAATAAAAATTATAGGATCAGTGAAAGAAATACAATATTTTGTATTGCCTTTCAAATACAAATACAATATTGAGAATACAATACTTACAAATTAAATGCTTAACATAAGTGGTGTGCCCTATCATCAGAAAACCTTATTATACACATAATTTGCTCAAGTTCCTTTTATTAATTCTACTGAGAAGCAATGAGTTTAAGCTCTTTTAAGCTATATGGTTCCTAAAGAGATCATAATTGACAGGTAAATCACTAATACCATAGTTCCATGAGGGTTATGTATAATAAAATTATTTCTTTAAATGAAATAAAAAGTTTTTACTTGATTTTTACTTTATTTTTTCTTTTGGAGTAGCAAGTAATTCATAGTAAAAACTCAAAAATATTATATCCTCAGATATCACAGTGAAATGACAAATAAATATATATCAAATTTCAAATCTTAGAAGGATGTCTGATATACCATGATTTGTTGCATTTTAGATAGAGCAAAAGCTTTTTTCTGTAAAAGATAATTGATAGGCGGTTTTCTCATTTGGTTTAATATTTATACATTAAACGTAATCCTGATATTTTTACTATTTGATGCCATACTAATCCATATTTTAATCATTTTGCTGGAGACCTCTGAATCAAAAAGGAGTCATACTTCTATTCTGATGAAACCATTCAGAAATCAAGGAAACAGCCCAGCAAGCAAGTCCAAGTTGGAATATAAAATTAAAAATAAATACATATGATATATATTTATGTAATACATTTCTTTATATGTGTATTATATAAAACTAACAAAAAGCAAATGCAACATATACTGTATTTTCTTCACTGGGCAGAAAACCCAGGGAGTTGGGCGGTGTAGTATTTGTGACCTTGGACTTGAATGGCAAGTCTATGTTTAAAAAGAACTCTTAAAAAATGAATAAAGTTAGAAGAGTTCTTATTAACTGAATGACTCGTGAGCCCAACCTCCTTCCCATAAATGGAAGTGATACCATAAATCATTGGCTTGTTGTGGAATAATATATCAAGCAGCAAATGGAAGAAAATACATTTTTGAGACAGTAATTGAAATAGAGCTATTAATTTAATCCTTACAAAAACTAAACAAATTAAACACTATTTCTTCGTTTTTCAGATAAAGATATGGAGACTCAGAGAAGCTGAATAACTTGCTCAAGAATGCCTACCCAGAACACAAGAATAACAATATTTGAACACAGATCTGTCTGATTTTTCATTTATGTCACACTGTATTCTCAAAATGCCCTAAGGAGGGATTTTTATTTGTATTTAGTTTTAGTTTTCTCATTGCCTTTTATAGTCCCTGCCTTGGTTTCCTAGGACTGCTGTGACAAAGTACCAAAAACTGGGTACTTTGAGTGTCAGAATAAACAGAAATTTATTGTCTCAGAGTTCTGGAGTCTAGAATCCCTAGATCAAAATGTCAGCAGGGATGGTACCTTGAAGGCTGAAGGGGAGAAGATCCATTCCTCTCTTTTTGCTTCTAATGATTTGCTGGCAATCTTTGGTATTCCTTGACTTTTGCTGCATCACCTTGATCTCAACCTTCAACTTCACATTGCAGTTTTCCTACATGTGGGTCTTGTCCAAATTTCTGCTTCTTATAAGGACATTAACAGTTTTGGATTTGGGGTTCACCTTACTTCAGTATGACCTCATCTTAAGTATACCTATAATGATCCTGCTTCCCCGGTGGTTCAGTGGTAAAGAGTCCACCTTTGATGCAGGAGCTGCTGGAGACAGGTTCAAGAAGATTACCTGGAGGAGGGCATGGCAACCTACTTCAGTAGTCTTGCCTGAAGAATCAGGCAAGACTACTGGAGTAGGAAGAAGGCAAAAATCTGGAGAATTAGAAGACAGAAGAGCCTGGTGGGCTACAGTTCATGGGGTCACAAAGAGTCAGACATGACTGAGCAACTTAGCACACACAGTGACCCTATTTCCAAACAAGGTCACATTCTGAAGCATAGCGGGTGGGAAGGATTCAACATATGAATTTTTAAAGTGAAAGTGAAAGTCAGTCAATTGTGTCTGACTCTTTGAGACTCCATGGTCTACACAGTCCAAGGAATTCTCCAGGCTAGAATGCTGGAGTAGGTAGCCTTTCCCTTCTCCAGGAAATCTTCCCAACCCAGGGATCAAACTCAGGTCTCTCACATTGCATACAGATTCTTTACCAGCTGAGCCACAAGGGAAGCCCAAGAATACTAGAGTGGGTAGCTTATCGCTTCTCCAGCAGATCTTCCTGACCCAGGAATCAAACTGGGGTCTCCTGCATTGCAGGCGGATTCTTTACCAACTGAGCTATCAAGGAAGCCCTTTAAGAGGTGTAAAGCACTATGTATAAAATAAGCAATTCAACAGTCCCCAAAGGGAGAAAAACAATCTTATGCAGGCAGGTGTGGAGGCTTGTAACACTATCCTTCCCTGATAGGATTTGCCCACACTGCTCGGTGTATTGGTATGATCATTTCACTGCTATGTTGTCTGCTGGCTTGGGCTGCTCAGTGCACTGATTGTGTATTCAACAGTGGCACCCAAAGCTAGATTACTGATCTTACTTCTCCTAGCCAGCATCCTTTGATCATTCAAGTCTCCCACCATCCCCTGTGAATACCTATATATTCCACTGGAAAGTTGGGAAGATCTGACCTGACCAGTGATGAGCTCTCAGGCTGCCCATGCAGCTCTAGCAATCACTATTTCTTGCTGACATGTCCACATTTTAGAGTTTAACAACTTCTGTTTCAGTTTTACCTAGAAACAGAATATTCTTTTTTTTCTCTCTGAGCGACAAATTCTCTTTACCTTTGAGTTTTTCATCACTAAAGATTGTTCACTCACATTTCTACTTTCAGGGAGTACTTGTCATTACCAAGGTGACATTTTCCTGCTCTGGGATGTTTATATGTTTGTTCTTCTCTTCGCAACATCATCACTGCCTGACTTGAGCCAGTCAGTTGATCTAAGCCTTACTCCTCCCACTCTGGAAGATGATGAGGCATTTTTCCTGCAGATGGCCACACCTATCTTTCCAGGCACCAGAAAACTAATTCAATTTGTTCTTAGTTTTTGAGATACATTAAAAAATAGCAACTATGAACATATATTACATATGTGTTAGGCTTCTCTTGCAATAAAGGGGGCAAGATGTTGGGACCTGAATGTCATGATCTTTTGTTTACGGATTATATCCTGACATTCAGATATAGAAAATTCAAAATCCAGTATTATAGCATTTATTAGAAAATATGTCATATATGTCTAAAACCCCTGGAGTCATGGAATCTCTTAATAATTACTTCCAGTTAAAGCGGCTTCTCTGGAGAAGGCATTGGCAACCCACTCCAGTGCTCTTGCCTGGAAAATCCCATGGATGGAGGAGCCTGGTGGGCTGCAGTTCATGGGGTCGCGAAGAGTCGGACATGACTGAGTGACTTCACTTCCTTCATTCAGGCTTGCAGTCTCTCAATCCAGTTTGCATGCCACTGCCTGATGCTACTCTTAAACCACACTTTCCTCACCTCACTTACCTACACAAACACATATTAATGACTTTTTTTGGTTTTTGGCCCCACCTTGCAGCATGTAGGACCTTAATTTCCCAACCATGGATGGAACCCATGCCTCCTGCAGTGGAAGCTTGGGGTCCTAACCACTGGACCACCAGGGAAGTCTCATTAACGACTTCTTTTATTTACCTCATCAGGTCAAAATTCTTCATCTTTATTTTTAAAACCCTGAATACCCCTTCCTAACTATCTCAACTTTATTTCTAAAGAATGAAAAACATAAAATGCCTAAGAAAAGTATAAAGAACTAGGGAGCTATAAAAGTCATTCTTTCTTCATGGAAATCTTGTTTCGCTTGGTATCAGAACCACACAACATAAAGTACCATTTTTCTGTCATTTTTTCTAAGATAGCTTTATCCCCTCTCCGGGATGATGCCACTGAATGCGGGGTCCATATCTCACACTTCCTTTTTATCCAGTTTTGTGTCTGGCACCATGCTAAACACACAGCAGGAATTCACTAAAACCTTGTTCCTTGATTGTTGAGCTGAGTTCATAAGGTTTTACATCTCCTTTCTTAGTTGAAACTGTTTATTTCTGGAATGTAGCACCTTAGACAAAGTGCTGGGATAATGTGAGCAACCAGAGAAAGTTTTCTACTTCCTGGCAAGCAATGGAGTGACTAAAAGCTGCGTGGTTTCCGGGGTTGGAGAAGCCTGTTGAGAGCCGCTCTGCCGCACAAGACACATTTCAGTTCTATTCAGTTCAGTAGTTATTTGTTCCCCATTACTTAGAAGCTTTGGTACAAATATAGAAATTAAGAAAATTCTCAGATTTTTTTTTTAATGGATTTTAGAGGAGAAATGAACCATAGCACTTCCCTGGTTGCTCAGAGGTTAAAAATCCACCTGCCAATGTGGGAGACACGAGTTTGATCCCTGGTCTGGGAAGATCCCACTTGCCTTAGAGCAACTAAGCCCTGTGTGCCACGATTATTGAGCCTGTGCTCTAAAGCCTAGGAGTCACAACTACTGAAGCCCACTCATGCTAGAGCCTGTGCTCAGCAATAAGAGAAGCCACCGCAATGAGAAGCCCATGCGCCACAACAAGAGTAGTACCTCTTTGCCACAACTAAAGAAAAGCCCACACAGTACAGCTAAAAATAAATAAATACGTTTCTTTAATGTTTAAAAAGAGCCATAAAAATTATCTAGTTCATCCCCTTCATTTTTATAGACAGGAAAATGGCGTGGTAGAAAAAAGTTTTGACAAAAAGCCACACATCTGTTTTCTGGTTTTAGTCCCACATGTGTGGTTTCAGCAAAACATTCAATTTCCCCCCAACCTCGATTCCTCATGTAAAGATTAAGGAAACACAATGATTCTTAAGACCCCTTCTAATTCTGCAATTCTAATAGTCCTATATGCTTATTAAATACTTTTAAAAATGTTAATTTATAGACCTACATAAATAATATTTCTCTACTTACACAAAAGAATGAAAAAATCTTTATACAAAGATTGAAAAATTCATACAATATGCTGAGTTAATAAACATACTATGATATTTTACTTTGCAAAAATATGGCAAAACTAAGTTAATGAGCCCTTACTTTAAATCAATGCCAACAAATTACAACCAAAACTAAAATTATGGACTTTTTTTTTTTAGAATCTGCTGTAATAAATTTTTGGCCATACTGCTTTACCTAAATCTATTTTTGAGCATATAATGAGTGAGCTTTCCACAGTACCTGGGTTATGACATGGACATCAATTAGGTACATAAAGAAAATGAGCTTTTGCAAGCCATCATATTACTACTTACTGTGTAGAAGAAATATACCCATAAGCATTAATGGGAATTGAACACCTTCCTAAAGATCAGGGATCATGAGGAAGAATCACACAGCAATTTTAAGATTCTAACAATGTGAGAAGGGTTCTCCAAGTCTCCACATTTTCCTGAGGTATCATACTTTTCTCATCTTCCTTCACACCAAAGAGCCACAGCAACAAAAAATATTTTATCACCTCCTTTTCTAAAATTGTCTTCAATTCTCAGGTCCTTGGGGTCTCATCTTTTATGCTTGGAGCATAAACATTTTTCTAAACAAAGTTCTCTCCTCAAAGCAGGATTTTGTGGGAAGTTACTGAAAGAAGCGAATTAGCTTAAGCCACAAAAGAAGATTTATTAACTCATGTAACTGGGAAGTGGGAGGTGGATTCTACTTCAAACCGTGCCATTTGGACTTTCTCACTGACTCTCCTGCTTTCTTTTGGTGCTCTGTTCTCTCCTACCTATCCACGTTCTTGGAGATTTGACAACTGGCAGATAGAGTCATTTCATTAGAGCTCACAACTCAAGAGGGCCAAGAGGCCTACTTAATCTGTTATTGTTATTCTTCACAGGCAGTATGGGTCCTTACCTAAAGTTTAAATCAAGTCAAGACTGATGAAACATAAACACACACACACGCACACACACACCATGAGTGTATATGAAGAAGGCTTGCTACAATGTAGGGAGGGTTTCTAGAGAGAACAGGGCAGATTTTCCATACTGGTCAGAAAATGGCTTGAGGCTTTTGTTGTGATTAAGAAGTGGGGTTCGAATGAGGATTCCCATGTTTGGGCAGGTGCTTGCCTGGTTTGAATTGCCCATCAGCACCAATGGAGAACATTGGTTCTAACATCATGTCCAGATGCGAAGTGGAAGGGATGAGCAAGGGGTAAACTGAGAAGTTTGTCAACTGCCAAAAGTATGGAATCAGCCTATTTACTTATTACAATATTTCAGCTTAAGTCACAAGTCCAACTATCAGAATCATGATGGTATCTGAAAGGATACAATCCTGTAATAGAGCTCATGCTCACATTTGTTGCCGTGGGACCAAGATGCTGAAATTGGCAGCCCCATCAAATCCAGTGTAACAGGTGGTGAAAAAAGAGTGAATTCTCAAAGAAAAGATACATGCTCTTGCAGAAAAAATAAAGTTGAGGTAGGAGGCTGAATAGAAAAAAGATAATAATAATAACTCCATACCCAATAAAGAGAGTATAGAGCTACCTGAGAAGATTTTTAAAAGTCCTCTCCTTGTTATGTGTGATTGGTAGCACAAATAATAAACAGAAGTGCATAACAAAATAGCACTAAAGTTTGGATCCAGAATGAACTTATTAAGAATGTAAAGCCATTCACTCACTCTGGGGACTTGGGAAAAAGTAAAATAAGAAAAGGAAAAAGGCAAAAAGGAGAAAATAAAGATTTTTAGAAAGTGCTTAGGAGGTGTCAAGTAACATGATAACTGCTTTAAATGGATTATTTTATCTAATCTCCCATACCAACCCTAAGATTTGGATGGTGTTATAACTTCCACTTTATACATAAGAACTGAGAGCTTAAAAAGTTCAGAAAGTTTATAACTTTCTCAAGTCCTACCACTAGAAAGTTTTGGTGCTTGTATTTAACTTAAGTGCAAAGCCTACATGATTAACCAGCATGACTTAACTTCTTTAAACCTTATAAAATGAATGATGTGAATTTTTAAAAACAGCTCTGAAATCTTTGCTCTTCAGTCAGTCAGTTCAGTTACTCAGTCGTGTCTGACTCTTTGCCACCCCATGGACTGCAGCACAACAGGCTTCCCTGTCCATCACCAACTCCTAGAGCTTGCTCAAACTCATGTCCCTCAAGTCAGTGATACCAAATGTTCTCTTCTCCTTCTGCCTTCAATCTTTTCAAGTGTCAGGGTCTTTTCTAAAGAGTCAGCTCTTTGTATCAGGTGGCCAAAGTATTGGAGCTTCAGCTTTAACATCAGTCCTTCCAATGAGTATTCAGGGTTGATTTCCTTTAGGATTGACTGGTTTGATCTCCTTGCAGTCCCAGGGACTCTCAGGAGTCTTCTCCAACACCACAGTTCAAAAGCATCAATTCTTCAGTACTCAGCTTTCTTCATAGTCCAACTCTAACATCCCTACAAGATTACTGAAAAAATCGTAGTTTGTCTAGATGGACCTTTGTCAGTAAAGTAATGTCTCTGCTTTTAAATGCACTGTCTAGGTTGCTCATAGTTTTTTCTTCCAAGGAGCACGGTCTTGTAATTTCGTGGGCTGTAGTCACCACCTGCAGTGATTTCGGAGCCAAAAAAAAAAAAAATTAAGTCTATCACTGTTTCCATTGATTCCCCATCTATTTGCCATGAAGTGATGGGACCAGATGCCATGATCTTCATTTTTTGAATGTTGAGTTTTAAGCCAGCCTTTTCACTCTTCTCTTTCACTTTCATCAAGAGGCTCTTTAGTTCTTCTTCACTTTCTGCTATAAGGGTGGTGTCATCTGAATATCTGAGGTTACTGATGTTCCTCACAGCAATCTTGATTCTAACTTGTACGTCATCCAGCCCAGCATTTCACATGATCTACCCTACATATAAGTTAAATAAGTAGGGTCACAATATACAGCGTTGATGTACTCTTTACCCAATTTGGAACCAGTCTTTGTTACATGTCCAGTTCTAACTATTGCTTCTTGACCTGCATACAGCTTTCTCAGGAGGCAGGTAAGGTTGTTTGGTATCCCATCTTTTTAAGAATTTTCCACAGTTTGTTGTGATCCACACAGTCAAAGACTTTAGCATAGTCAATGAAGCAGAAGTAAATGTTTTTCTGGAACTCTCGCTTTTTCTAGGATCCAACAGATGTTGGCAATTTGATCTCTGGTTGCTCTGCCTCTTCTAAATTGAGCTTGAACACCTGGGAGTTCTCAGTTCACTCAACCAGTCCTTTAAATTTTAAGGAGCAACTTTAATTTTTTTTTCATTGTATTATGTAAAATAGATTCCATCTCTTCTTCATCCTTGCTTCCAGCTTCACACTGGTTCCCAAAGATCTCACCTTCAGAGCAAATACCTCTCAAAGTATTTTTTTATGTCAAATTATCAAATACAGCCCAAAGTATTTTTTTAAATCAAGATAAGATAATTCCCTCCTTGAGAACTGTGCTTATAGTGTTTCTATCTCATGAAAAAATGATCAAATAAAAATGATAGTGAACAGCAATGGCATTATTATCTCACTGTCTCACATATGATAATGAATTCAATTTTATTATAGGAATAAGCAAAAAATCAAGTAGTTAAAATTGCCCTTTAAAACCCATCCAAGTCTCCACTTGAGACCTACATTTAATTTGTAATTTAGTAAGTCCAGCTCCACCAGATCTTCCCCCAACACTGAAGAATACCATTCATTTTAAGTGAGCTTAGTAGAATACTGGGCTTGTGTTTAAAAAGTCATGTGTGAAAAATACATACCTTTAATCACTAAAATTGCACTAAGCCCAGCAAGGAATTCACAGCATGAGAAGTGTGAAAAGATTAGGATTCATTGTGGTAAGAGTAGATTCAATGTGCCTTGGAATAAATACAAAAGAGATAAGATCATACTGGCATTTGAGAAAGATTATTATTTCAATGTGGAAAGCAGTTGATAGGAAAGAGACCAGCATGAAGACTGTTGTACAACTCCCAATAGAAAGACAGTGGTAGTGCGAACTCAGGTAGCAGCAGTGGGGGTGGAGAGAAAGAACTGATTGTTTTTAAGAAGATAGATGTAACAGAACTTGGTATTTGATTGGATGTAGAGTTGAAGGAAAGGAAAGAGCTGAGAATGAAGACTGGATATTGAGATGATTATGCATACTACCAACACAGAAAACACTAAAACAATTACTTTTTATCAAGTGGGATACTGTCCTTCCATTTAAGCAGCATGATTGCTCTTTCAATATCACACTAGTGTTTTAACCAATTAGATCCCCAGCTCTTTTTTTTTTTAGCATAAACTTCAAACTTCTGCCAAAGTAATGTCCCCTGATCCTTTATTTGGTATATAACTTTTTAACCTCCTGATCCAATATGTGGCAGTTCTCAATTCTGAAAAACTTTTATTTGATAATCATGAACTGTAATCAAATATAAGAAACACCATTAAATCTACGGGTAAATTTAAAACTTTATAGTTGTTCTTATTTTCTCTTTTACTATCTATAAGTCCACGTGTCATGTGGATGAAGGGATAGAAATTTCTAAGTGACTCCATGGGATACAAACAAAGCTATGGCTATAAGCTATAGCTCATTTGGTAAAGAATCCACCTGCAATGCAGGAGACCCTGGTTCAATTCCTGGGTCAAGAAATCTGCTGGAGAAGGGATAGGCTACCCACTGCAGTATTGTTGGGCTTCCATTGTGGCTCAGCTGGTAAAGAATCTGCCCACAATGCCAGAGACCTGGGTTTGATCCCTGGGTTGGGAAGATCCCCTAGAGAAGGTATGCTAGCCTGGAGAATTCCACGGACTGCCCATGGGGTTGCAAAGAGTCGGACATGACTGAGTGACTTTCACTTTCATTTTTTCACTTCACTTAAGCTACAGGAAGATCTATTTTAGTTCTGTATAAGGACAACCTTTCTAATATTTGTAGCTATTCAGAAATGTAGTGAGATAAATGCTCTGTCTTTGATAGTGTTTAAGAGGCTTCAAGCATTTTTGAAAGAATTATACCAGATGATCCTTCCCAAAGTAAAATGATGATGATAATGGTGATAATTAACAATATCTTACTGAAGCCAAAATATACGCTATCATTGAGGTGTGCAAAAAAGAAATTGTGTGTTTACTCTATTTATCTTGCTCTACAGCTCAAATCCTAATGATGACAGTACAGAACACAGTTTTTTCCAGCTTACTATAAATATTTTCTCTCAGGTTCTTAACCTTTTTCAAAAAATTCAGAGTTTTCTTCATTTTCCTAAAGTTATATGTGGGGATATAGTTGAGGAGAAGGATACACAGGACTTCAGGGGTAGGGAGCTGCTTCTGATGATGCTCTCCCAATTCTCACTGGAAACTGTGATGATGCCCCCAGTCCTGTCTGGATACCAGGTGCCCACAGTAACCATCCACTGATAGGTAGATAGCCCCTCTGGCTTGAGTAGCTATTGTACTGAAGCCTGTGGCTTAAATATACAGTTTCTGTCATCTTCTCCTGTCATTCTGAAATCTCTTTCATTCCTTCCCTAGACATGTTCATGTCCACTAGTTCCATCCTGGAACATATGGAAATTCTGGATCACATTCAGTGTGTCACATTCAGTCTCAGAGTATCTTAAGCGCAATCTTAGGACCATCTAACTTGCTCCTCCTTCCACTGATGCTGCTTCACTGCTCCTGCACCATGTTGGATGCTACTCTGAACTAGAAAGAAAACTTCTCTGAGAGGCTTGCAAATGTCCTGAGATACACATGAGAAAGTGAAGCATTAGTCTGAAATGCCGGGATTCACTCAAATATACCTGGCATTTTTACCTGCCTCTCCCTATTCCCAGGGTTCCTCTCCAGGGAAAAGAATGGTTAAGACTTTACCTCTTATCTTGGCTCTTTTTATGATTTCTTTCTCTTTGGCTCCTTTTATTATTCATCTACTGCCACATTAATACTATGAACAAGTCATTTCAAAAACTAAGTGACTTAAAAAACCATCATATATTTCCACTCGTGCTTCTGCAGGCTAGAAGCTGGGGCTCATGGGACCTAGTCAGGGTTGGCTGGTTTAGCTTCAAGCTGAAAGTTAGATCCCAATCACCAGCTCCTGTTTCTCACCCACGTTGGCCCGGTGGACCAACCAAGCCACATTCTTGTCATGACCATGTTGCAAGAACTGAAGCCCAATCTCATGAACACTCTTATGGCATATCCATTAGCCTTTGCCTTGGTCAAAGTACTTTCCTGCTACTTTGAGGCCACATTGAGTTACATGACAGAATCCAACATGAATGAGGTAGTGATGTAAACTCCATCCATGGAGATGGGGAAAAGGAGGTGAACATATGTGAACAATAATCTAATAAGGTATCCTCCTTCTTCCAGCACCAAAAAAGTTCTCTATTCTCTCTTTCGGCCAGTAAGAGATAAAAAGAGACCAAATCATGTAACACTGACCTTCCCATTGAAGAATCCCACTGGATCACTGAGGAGAAAAAAAAATCAGATAATATCTCAAATAGGATATCCCCAAAGCAATTGCTAATACCATTTAGTCCAGGTCTTTGCTAAGTCTTTTACTATTTCAAATCATTTAATTATTGCCTCAGCATAGTATAACAATTTATGAGTATTTATTTTACAACTATGGGCCATGATAAAGTTCAGAAACTTGACCAAGGTGACCCAGATGAGTGAAAGAGATAAAACTCAAACCAAATTCTATGTGATTCAATAATTTATTACCAGCAAGAATTCAAGCTCAGCAAGGAAAGCTAGGAAAATACTTTGTAATCCCTGCAAACATACCAGTAAGCGAATGCTGTTTGTTAGACTAATGGCCAAATCTTAACATTTCCTACAGATTTATTGTTTCAATGAGCATTCATCATATTGTCTTAGTGGTCATCCTATGCCACTAATTCGTTTTGCCTAATGACCTCACATTTTCCTCCAAAATTCATGGCTCACAAGTCAAAAACTAAAACTTTCTTTATTTATCATCATCTAGTCTCCAAATATCAGGCACTGCTATCTGTCATGATAACTTGATATCTTAATTTAGGAAAATCAATAGGAGCAATAGGGGCAAAAATTCTCACAGTAGATCAGGAATGAAAATGTACTTGTATGAAACAAATAACAAAAGGACCACCTGCAAGACACACACACACAAACCATAAAATACTAAAAGTCCCCAAATCTGTGACCATAAATTATTACTATCACAAGGTCTGAAATCAATAATGACAACGGCAATGATTCAAGTTAATTAAAATCTGAGCTCCCTTATTGTTATCTTCACACCCCAACAGGTGCTCAGGCATCTTTCCCTGACTGAAATCACCTATAAAATACCTTCCACTCTCTCCTTCAATGTGCATTAATATGTAAGAAATCAAATCAAATCTCTTTTTGTAAAGAATTCACAAAATGGTTGACTGAGTTTTCTGCTCTTTGCTCACTTTTTCTGCAAAACTGTTATCTTCAGTTTAAAGTAATACTTCTTGTGTTATGTACCAAGCATTGACCTAGACTCTGAATTACAAAGTTGACCAAGACAAACAGGTCATTGCTTTGCAGAGTTTATATTCTGGAAGAGAAATATATGCAATAAACGAAAGATAGCTTTATGTTGTGATTAAAAAACACTTAATCCTTGGAAGAAAAGCTATGACAAATATTGACAGCATATTAAAAAGCAGAGATATCACCTTGCTGACAAAAGTCCCTATAGTCAAAGCTATGGTTTTTCCAGTAGTCAGGTATGGATGTGAGAGATGGACCATAAAGAAGGTTGAGTTTCAAAGAACTGATGCTTTCAAACTGTGGTGTTGGAGAAGACTCTTAAAAGTTCCTCAGACTGCAAGATTAAACCAGTCAAGCCTAAAGAAAATCAATGCTGAATATTCACTGAAAGGACTGATGCTGAAGCTGAAGCCCCAGTACTTTGGCCCCTGATGCAAAGAGTCAACTCATTGGAAAAGACCCTGATGCTGGGAAAGATTGAAGGCAAAGGAGAAGGGTGCAGCAGAGGATGAGATGGTTAGATAGCATCACTGACTCAATGGGTATGAGTCTGAGCAAACTTTGGGAGACAGTGAAGGACACAGAAGCCTGGCATGTTGCATTCCATGGGGTTGCAAAGAGTTGGACATGACTTAGGAACTGAACAACAATATATAAAGATGGTTGAGAAGGTGGCAGCAATTTTAGATTACGTAGAGGGAAAGATGTTCTATGAATGAATATCCATCAAGACAGCCAGTATTCTGCTGTGGTAAGAAATGACCCCAAAATCTCAGTAGGGCTATCTGCTCCAATTCAGAAAGACCTCCAGAATAACTGATATTTTTACAGTAATTCAACAATTCAGGCTAGTGAGGTCTTCACTTTCCCAACTGCACCATCTGAAAGACCCCATTTCTCCACCTGACATGGCAGGAAAACAAAGACTGGAAAACAGCACAGTCAATGGCTTTTCACTATCACCTTCCATTATAGCCCACTGGCCAGAACCAGTCGCATAGCCCTGCCCAATGCCAACCATCATTGCCCTCAAGGTGGACCCTTTAACATGGCATACAAGGATCATCTTTGACCTATGAACTCTCCTATTTATCTCCCCAAACCTTGCCCATCCTAAAGCATAATGGAGCATGTTCACATCACACATTTACTTCCAATTCCTGAAAAGCTCTTTTTGTCACCATTCACCTCCCTCACCTTTCTCTGGGATAATTTTTACTTGTGTTTCATACTTGTCTTCCTGTCCTTTCCTCTGGAGAATTTCTGTGACTCCCTCAAGCTGGTTTAGTGTCCTCATCTGTGCTCCTATACTTATCTCTTCACTTCCTAATTTATCACTTGTTTCTCTCCCTGACTTTCCACCAGACTGCTAATTTATGATGAGCTTAACTGTGTCCTCCTAATTATTATACCTCAACATATTTCCTTAAACACATAAGAGTTAATTAAATACCGTTGAAGGAAAAATAGAAACTAGAGGAAAGATGCTGAATGTTTAAGTGTAGGTGGCTCACCATATAGTATCATTCACATAAAGAATGAAGAGAATCATGAAAACAAGTGTGTTTGATGTAAAAAGAAACAGAATAGGAATTTTTTGAGTGCCTATCACATGCCAAGTATTGAGAGAGAAGTATTATGGATGTTCACACGCAGTTTGAATATACCAAATATGAGATTCGATTGAAATAATCATTAGAACATGTCCAAAACACAGTTGAGATTGAAGTCCAGCTGTCATAGATGAAGACATGTAGAGTTGAGATTCATCCATAAGGGATAATGGGATCCTTCCAGCATAGATCCCTGCATCTCAAACTCTGTATAACAATACTTGATAGAAATAGAACTTGGCCAAGTCAACAGCCCCACAAGCATTGGGTGATAGTGAAAAAAAGCTTGTCTGACATCCTGAAGCAAGATACTGTTGAGAATTCCAAAGGAAATATTCTATGGCAAACAGGAGCTAATGGAAAGGCTGTGAGGCTCAGATTAATTTCATCACAGTTTTCATGGGTGTTCAGCTTGACTTTGCTCTCCCTACATCATTTTTATATCTCCAACAGTTCAATTATGTTTTAAACATACCGCCATTTCTGAAAATAGACAACCACTTCTTTATGATAAAGAGGAAAGGAACCATGAGGATTGAGAGGGACAAATTTCTAGAAACAAATGACAATGAAAACATGACAACTCAAAACCTATGGGATGCAGTGAAAGCAGTTCTAAGAGGGAAGTTTATAGCAATACAATCCTACCTCAGAAACAAGAAAAGCATTGAATAGACAACCTAACTTTACACCTAAAACAACTGGAAAAAGAAGAACAGAAAAAAAATTAGTAGAAGGAAAGAAATCATAAATATCCAAGCAGAAAAAATGAAAAAGAAATAAAAGAAACAATAGTAAAGATTAATAAAACTAAATACCAGTTCTTTGAGAAGATAAACAAAATTGATAAGCCTTTAGCCAAACTCATCAAGAAAAAAAGAGAGAAGAACAAATCCAAAAAATTAGAAATGAAAAAAAGAGAGGTTACAACAGACAGTGCAGAAATACAAAGGATTATAAGAGACTATCATGAACAACTATATGACAGTAAAATGGATAGCCAAATGGAAGAAATGGACAGATTCTTAGAAAAGTTCAATTTTCCAAGATTGAACCAAAAAGAAATAGAAACTATGAATAACCCAATAACAAGCACTGAAATTGAAGCTGTGATCAAACATCTCCCAAAATACAAAAGCCCAGGACCAGATGCAATCACAGAAGAATTCTATCAAACATTCAGAAAAGAGCTAATGCCTATCCTAAAACTCTTTCACAAAATTGCAGAGTAAGGAACACTTCCAAACTAATTCTATAAGACCACCATCACCCTGATACCAAAACCAGACAAAGACAACACAAAAAAAGAAAACTATAGGCCAAATTACTGCTGAACATAGATGCAAAAATCTTGAACAAAATTTTAGCAAACAGAATTCAGCAACACATCAAAAAGATCATACACCATGATCAAGTTGGGTTTATTCCAGAAATGCAGGTTGTTCAATATATACAAATCAATCAATGTGATACACTATATTAACAAATGTAGATGCAGAAAAAGCCTTTGACAAAATTCAGCACCCATTTATGATTAAAACTCTTCAAAAAAATGGGCATAGAAGGAACCTACCTCAACATAGTAAAGGCCATATATGATAAGCTTCCAACAAATGTAACTCTTAATGGTGAAAAACTTAAAGCATTCCCCCTAAGATCAGGAACAAGACAAGGGTGTCCACTTTCACCACTACTATTCAACATAGTTCTGGAAGTCCTAGCTACAGCAATCAGAGAAGAAAAATAAATAAATGGAATCCAGATTGGAAAAGAAGTAAAGCTCTCACTGTTTGCAGGTGATGTGATACTGTAAGTAGAAATCCCTAAAGATAGTGTCAGAAAATTACTAGAGCTAATCAGTGAATTTAGCAAAGTTCCAGGATACAACATCAATACACAGAAATGACTTTCATTTCTATATATTAATAATGAAAAATCCAAAAGAGAAATTAAGGAATCAATCCTATTCACCATTGCAACAGGAAAGAATTAAATACCTAGGAATAAACTTACCTAAGGAGACTAAAGAACTGTACAGAGAAAATTATAAGACACTAATGGAAGAAATCAAGTAGTGAAAGTTACTCAGTAGCGTCCAACTCTTGCAACCTCATGGACCTTAGCCCATCAGGCTCCTCTGTCCATGGGATTCTCCAGGCAAGAATACTGGAGTGGGTTGCCATTTTCTTCTCCAGGAAAGAAATCAAAGATGACATAAACAGATGGAGAGATATTCCATGTTCCTGGGTAGGAAAAATCAATATTGTGAAAATGACTGTACTACCAAACACAACCTACAAATTCAATGTGATCCCTATCAAATTACCAAGGGCATTTTACACAGAACCCGAACAAAAAAATTTCACAATTCATATGGTGACACAAAAGACCCTGAATAGCCAAAGCAGTCTTGAGAGATAAGCATGGAGCCAGAGTAATCAAGCTTCCTGACTTCAGATTATACTACAAAGCTACAGTCATCAAGACAGTATGGTACTGGCACAAAAACAGAAATACAGACCAATGGAACAAGATAGAAAGCCCAGAAATAAACCCATGTGCCTATGAGTACCTTATTTTTGACAAAGGAGGCAAGAATATCCAATGGGGCAAAGGCAGCCTCTTCCTCAAATGGTGCTGAAAAAACTAGACAGCTACATGTAAAAGAATGAAATTAGAACACTTCCTGACACCATATACAAAGATAAACTCAAAATGGATTAAAGACCTACATGTAAGACCAGAAACTATAAAACTCTTAGAGGAAAACATAGGCAGAACACTCAATGATATAAATCAAAGCAAGATCCTCTATGATCTGCCTCCTAGAGTAATGGAAATAACAAAGGAAACAAGTGGGATCTGATTAAACTTAAAAGCTTTTGCACAGCAAAGGAAACTATAAGCAAGGTGAAAAGACAACCCTTATAATGAGAGAAAATAATAGCAAATGAAACAACTGACAAAGGATTAATTTCCAAAATAATCCTACAGCAGCTCATACAACTCAGTGCCAGAAAAACAAACAACCCAATCAAAAAGTGGGATAAAGACATTTCTCCAAAGAAAACATACAGATGGCTAACAAACACATGAAAAGATGCTCAACATCACTCATTATTAGAGAAATGCAAATCAAAATTACAGTAGCCATCATCAAAAAGCCTACAAACAATGAATGTTGGAGAGGGTGTGGAAAAAAGGGAACACCCTTACACTGTTAGTTGTAATGTAAATTGATACAGCCACTATGGAAAATTGTATGGAGAGTCCTTAAAAAACTATAATAAAACCTGCATATGACCCAGCAATCCCACTCTTATGCCTGAGGAAACCAAAATTGAAAAAGACACATGTTCATTGCAGCACTATTTACAATAGTTAGATCATGGAAGCAACCTAGATGCCCATCAACAGATGAATGGATAAAGAAGTTGTGGTATATATACACATATGCACAAGGGAATATTATTCAGCCATTAAAAGGAATGCATTTGAGTCAGTTCTGATGAGGTGGATGAACCTAGAACCTATTATACAGAGTGAAGTAAGTCAGAAAGAGAAGGATAAATATCATATTCTAATGCATATATACAGAATCTAGAAAAATGGTACTGAAGAATTTATTTACAGGGCAGCAATGGAGAAACAAGACACAGAGAATAGACTTATGGACATGGGGATAGGGGAGGAGAGGGTGAGATGTATGGAAAGAGTAACATGGAAACTTACACTACCATATGTAAAATAGATAGCCAATGGGAATTTGCTATATGGCTCTGGAAATTCAAACAGAGGCTCTGGATCAGATGGGATGGGGTGAGAGATGGGAGGGAGGTTCAAGGGGGAGGAGATATGTGTATACCTATGGCTGATTCATGTTGAGGTTTGACAGAAAACAACAAAATTCTGTAAAACAATTATCCTTCAATAAAAAAAATAAATTAAAAAAAAGAGTAGAGCTAAATTGACCCTAGAATAAAGGCTACTCTATGAACTCTCTTTAAAAAAAAATGAGCAGAAATGGTGGGGGTGGGGTTGGGGGAGGTTGAAGTGGAGACCTTGAAAGGATCAAGTTAATCCACAAATTCTACACAAGAAGACATAAATCTCAGAGTGTTGTGCCAACACTAAGGCCCTCTACAGCACATGTGCTGTGGGTCCTTCCTCTAGGACAAGGTAAGGGCAATATTATCAGCGGAAAAATAAAAATAAACAGATTGCTTAGAGCACCACTATCCAATAGTATTTAATGCACGCAACATATTAAAATTTAAGTTGTCAAGTGACCACATTTTAAAAAATAAATGACATTACTTTTAATGTCTATTTTAAACTTGATATATCCAAAATATTATGGTTTCAGTGTTTAACTAATGGGAAGTAAATTATTATTAAGATATTTTACCTGTTTTTCATGCAAAGACTTTGAAGTACAGTGCATAATTTAGACTTTCAGCCATCTCAATTCAGGTCTGCCTCATTTCAAGTGCTTTACAGCCATATATAGTTGGTGGCTATTGTACTGAACAGCACAGACCTAAATCTAGGGAGTCTGAGTTTGTCAGTTGTGTATGAAAGTGGTCTAGGAAGAGAAAGAGAAATATCACATGACATCCTTTGTATGTGGAATCTAAAAATAAATACAAATGAACTTACAAAACAGAAAGAGACTTACAGACCTAGACAATGAACTTATTGTTGCCAGGGGAAGGATGAGGGGAAGGGATAGTTAGGGGATTTGGGATGGACATGCACACACTGCTGTATTTAAAATGGATAACCAACAAGGACCTACTGTAGAGCACATGGAACTTAACTCAATGTTATGTGGCAACTTGAATGGAAGGGGAGTTTGGGGGAGAATTGATACATTTATAGGTATGGCTGAGACCCTTTGCTGTTCACCTGAAACTATCACAACATTGTCTTAATTGACTATACTCCAATGCATAATAAAAAGTTAAAAAAAAAAGGGGGTAGTATAGGAAAGCCAACATCTCAGGACCTTGAGCTCATAAGAAGTTGCAGCCCCTCCAGCTGGAGAAAGGGAGTCATCACTCCCTTAGGAAAGGAACCATAGACGCTAGGTTTAGATGCGGCCCCTTGTAATCATCCAGCGTTATTTTGGGGCCATCCTGTTTGTCAAATCACAGAATAAAATTATTAATACCCAAAATATTTAATTAATGTATCTGTCTTTTGTCATTAAAATAATGTAGCTTTTTCAAGAGCTTAATTAGACCATGAGATAAACAGAAGCAACCTACTACAAGAACATTCAGTCTTTCAAAGTCATTGACTGCCAGATGTCACCAATGAAAATCATATCCAAACTGATAAAGATCACTTCCATAATAGATCAATCATATTTAATACAGGCATGCCATTTATTAGAAATAATCCATCTACTTTACTTATTACAATAGATAGCAGCAAAAGAGTAGTCTATCTAAGAACTATAAACAGACAACGAAAGAGGGTAGCTCCTGGGTACAAAAGATCTTGTTGTGAAAATCTACTAGTCCCAAAGGCTATGCCAGTATGTGTATCTAGACCTTATACATATAGGACACTGTGTCATTTGTTTATGGTTATAGATTTTTCATGTTACTCAGTGACATAAAATACCTAGTTTTCCCAGATACTTTGCATAGAATAAAAACAGTGTAATTCATAGATCTGAGTCACAAAAGGAAGACAGATCTCTTTCGGTCTTTTAAAGAGTAATTGGCTATGTTCCTGTTAAAACAAACCCAGAAATACTCAGAAGGCTTTTCTGGGGTGAGTACAGGGTAGATAGAGTCAGTTCAGAGATTAGAAGATCTTGAAGACCTCAAATGGTTAAGTCCCATCTGGTATACATACTTACTGAGTCTCTGAATTTCTCTTTTCAGTGTACCATTCAGAGCTTCTTTTCATATTTCTTAAAGTGCTTCTGGTATCTCTCTAATTTAGAAGTATGTGAGAAAACAAGACAATGTATATTTTTAATGGACATCTCTCACCTCCCCAGTGCCTCTCACAGTGGAGTCTGAGGCAAACGCGCCTTTCCAAATGACTTCCTTGTTGGAAAACTGAGGCAGCTGGAAATCTGAGCACACCCCAGGCATACCCTTCAAATAGAACTGTTTAACTCCAAACCTGGGGACTTGATATCCTTTTAGAGTAAACCTGTTGAGGGAATTTCTGCAAGACTATTAACAACATTGACCACAGGACTGATATTCAGTATCTCTTGAATGCTTATTGTATGCAGGCCTTGAGCAAAGCTTGCCCCCATGGTTCCCTAATTCTATTTGTACAACAACTTTTGAAGAAGGTATTCTGATTTTTCCCCTAAGGGAATAGCAGGGTGAAAAGTCAATTATCCAAACTCACCTTGCTAGTAGTGATGGAGCTGGGATTTGAACCCAGTTTGATTTCAGATCTCATGCAATTCTTGTTACACATACTGAGTCTAACTTGTGAGGGAACAAAATCCCACTTCCAGTTCAAAATCAACTCAGACTCCACCAAAACCATATCTGCACCCATTCTGGATCTAAAACTCAGCTAAGCATTCCTCTTCTTTGTTTTTCCAATAACGTTTGCATTCCCCATTCACCATACTTTTTGCATTATATAGAGCATCTATCAACGTCTCAGTTTTCTCCCACTAGTTTAAAATTTCTTTAAGGCAATAGTTTTAACCTAGAAGTGATTTTATCCCCCAGGACACACTCAGCAAGTCTGGAGAGCTTTCAATTGTCACTGCTGGCAGAGTGGTTCTATTGGCATTTAGTGAGCACAGGTCTTTTTTGTTATTTGTTGTCGTTTAATCACTAAGTCGTGTCTGATATTCTTGTGACACCCATGGACTATAGCCCACAAGGCTCTTCTGTCCGTGGGATTTCCCAGGCAGAATGCTGGAGTGAGTAGCCTATCCCTTCTCCAGTGGACCTTCCGGACCCAGGAATCAAACCAGGATCTCCTGCATTGCAGGCAGATTCTTTACCAGCTGAGCTCCCCAGAAGCCCCTGTTTTTTACAGGTCAGAAAAATCAGGCCTCAAAAATTGGTGTCAGGACACTCTGCAGTAGGGACTTACTTGCTTTTCCTGCAGAGGTAGCAGAATCTAAGCAAGCCTTCCTGTGAGAACTCGCTACAGAAAAAAGTGATTTTTCTCACTGAAAACAAGTGAAATAGGATCAAGAATCATAATGGATGGATCAATTCAAGAGCAAGAAAGTGTTTCTAACAAAAAGCATTGAAAAGTGTCTGTTAAATTCCATTGGCTTATTAAGATAATCTACCCAGACTCTTTTCATTAATGTCTATTTATTTCTATTGAAGTATAGTTGATTTACATGGTTCTTAATTCCTGTGATATAGCAAAGTGATTTGGTTATATACACATTTTTTTAAATATTCTTTTCCATCATGGTTTATTGTAGGATTTTTTTTAATTAGAGGATGATTGCTTTACAATGTTGTATTAGTTCCTTCTGTACAACAATGTGAACCAGCTGTAAGTAAGTATACATGTATCCTCTTCCTCTTGAGCCTCATTCCTCCCAATTAATGTTTTTTTGATAGCAATCTAATATTCTAATATTGGTAGAATAATGGTAATCTGATGTCCCTCATATGAGTTATGACCTGTAGTACTCTTTCCTTAGCTTAAATCTCCTTCTTCTTAGGCTGCTCAGTCTTCCTTTCTGGACTAGGATTTGATTAACATGTTACTCTGATGTTTTATTTTTGATAAATTATTATACGTCATTAGATCATAGTTTTCCCCTTTGAGATATTTTTCAAATCTTTGGAACTTTGGAGCAAGAAATGTGAATCTGGTCAGTAAAGCAGTAGAAATTAGCTGATAAGTAGTGCTTTGAGTAGTTGCAAGAAGCTGGGAGAATAAAACTGTGAGTTCCAGGTAGTGCTAGTGGTAAAAAAAAACCTGCCTGCCAATGCAGGAGACATAAGACAGATTCAATCCCTGGCTTGGGAAGATCCCCCTGGAGGAGGAAATGGCAATCCACTCCAGTATTTTTGCCTGGAGAATTCCATGGACAGAGGAGCCTGTGGGGCTACAGTCCATAGGGTTGTAGAGCAGCTTAGCACACAGCACTGGCAAGGAAACCCAAGACTTGATGGACAAACAGTCAGACATGACTGAAGCAACTTAGCGCACAGCACTGACAAGGAAGCCCAGGACTTGATGGACCAAGAACCTGTATGAAGGAAAGGATACTTTCAAATAAAAGATTACTGTGACATAACTACATGAGAAAAAAAAAGAAAGAATCTTGACCTTTATTTTGTATCATACCATTTAAAAAACTCTTCCAGATGTATTTTACGTTTAAATGTAAAATTTAAAACTAAAAGCTTCTAAAGGCAACAGGAAACTATACTAAGAACGGAAAAAAAATTTAACCACCTCAAAGGCATTAAATTTAAAACAAAAGATTGATCACTTGGACTACATTAAAATTAAGAACTTCCTTTTATTTTTTTTCCAAAAGACACCTTTAAGAAAGTGAGAAAGGTAAGTCCCAGAGTAAAAGATTTTCAATTTATATATTCAACAAAGGACTTGTATCTGGAAAGTAAAATCAGTTCTTCCAAATCAGTAAGAAAAAATAGACACCCCAATTGAAAAAAATGAACAAAAGACTTACACAGATGCCTTGTAAAAGATGATATCAAATGGACAATAAACATGAAGATGTATCAAAATCATTATTTATCATGGAAATGCCAGGTACAACTGCAGTAACACAATAATGGCTGATATTTTAAAAGAATAGCACCAAATGTTTGTGAGATTGTGAGTAACTCAGTCTTACACACTGTTTGAAAAATGGGAATTGGTACTTCTACTGTTTGGCAATATAGGCTTTTACATTAAATATATGCATAACTTAGGATCAAGTACTTTTACTCCTATCTTCCTAACCTGCAGAGATGCAAAAATGTGTTCATCAAAAGGCATTTATAATAATGTTTATTATAACACTATTTGGAATATCCCCAAATAGGAAACAACACAAATGCCTTTGAACAGAATTGACTAATAAATCATTGTATATTCAGACAAGGTAATATTAAATAAGAATAAGAATGAAATACTATAATATTAATAGTGTTAGTAATAAGAATGAAATATAGCAACATTGATAATCTTAATGAAGGAAAGAAAGCAAATACAAGGGCATACAGACTATGCAACTTCATTTATTTCAAGTTCAAACACATATATAATTAGTTAGTGGAAAAGTTGTCAAGATAGCAGTTGCCTTTGAGAGAGATGGCAGGGACTGCAAAGAATATAAAGGAGGATTCTGGGCTGTTGGTAATGTTCTTTCTTGACCTGAGTAGTAGTAGTATAACCACTAATGAAAAAAGTTCACTGAGCTGTACACTTATGATGTGGGCACTTTTTGTGTGCTATATTTTAGCACAAAGTTTATGCACTAAAAATTCCATTACAAATCAGATGAAAAAACAATGTTCATGTCTTAGCCAAAGCCCTTAGCGACTGTATAAGATAATCAGGTTGCAAAAAGAAACTCTGACCTCAATACGTTATTTGTTTTGACTAAGACAAAATCTTAATTTCTTCTTTCTATTACATATTTTTACCACTTGACATTAAAATGTTTATTAGCTTATTTATTGCCTGCTCCTGCCCCCCAACTAACATGCAAAGTATGTGAAGGCAAAGAGTTTGTCTAATTTATTCACTGTGGTAAATTCAGCATCTAAAATAATACATAAAAATTCTTTAATAAATCTTTACTGAATGAATGAATCATACACATTATAGTCATTACTGGTCATTGATGATTTCATTTTGTTTGAGTTTCACACACACAGAACCTTACAGAAACCTCACAATAATTCCAGAGCTTAAGCAATTTGCATGGAGTGGACAATAAGTAATTGAAAAGTTAACAGTTCTGGAAGATAACCCCTTAATCTTGCTTCATAGCTACCAGTGGAAGAAGATCATAAAGCATTATAAAGAATTCTTTTGGTTGAAGGGAATATCTTGCCAATCAGAATATTCTCTGTACAATGTTTAGTTTTATAAAAGGAGAAAACAGTTTTTCCTGCCACTCAGACAAGAAGGAAAATATGGCTCAAAGGCTATAGGATAATGCCATTATCTGGACTGCACTAGTATCCAGAGTGATGTGACCATCTGCTGACTGATTTGCATCCCTACCTAAAGCACATTGGGAAGGTGAAGTAATATTGGGAAATCAATAAGAACATTCCCACTATGACACAGGTGATATGAGCTCTTTCCGTACAGACCACTGGCGCCAGAGGATATGACCTTTGGGCTCACATACACTCCATGGGCATGACTCAAAGTGTCAGGCACTACTGAAGCAACAGAGCAAGCAAGCAAACAAACAACACAGAGAGGAAGTCAGAGAGCTTAGGGGAGGTCTGTACAGACTGCCCGGTGAGGGGTGAACCTGGGAAAGCAGCCCTGGATGGGTGAGCACAGAAAGAAGCAGCAACAGTGAGCATAGCATCATAGGAGATCACAAATCATTCAGTATCAAGAACAAAGGTGAGAAAAAATGGAGCAGAAAGAGAAAGCTAACAATCAGAGGCATTGCAAGAGAAACAGGGAAGCACATACATGTCCATCCAGATTCAGGGAAGCAAAGTCCACTTACTGAACTGAGTATTGAATAAAGACTGAATCACCTGACATAAGTAGAAATTGGAAGAGGAAAGATGTGAAGGAGTAAGGAAAAGCAGGAAAGGCAGCAGGACAAATGGTCACTGTCCAGTGAGGACAGCCAACTGTCCTCACTGAGGGGGCAGAGCCAAAGATAGTATGTGTTGAAATTGTGATATCACTGATGTTTAATACAGCTACTTCATAAGTGATGCTGCTGCTGCTGAGTGGCCTCAGTCGTGTCCAACTCCGTGCGACCCCATAGACAGCAGCCCACCAGGCTCCCCGTCCCTGGGATTCTCCAGAAAAGAACACTGGAGTGGATTGCCATTTCCTTCTCCAATGCATGAAAGTGAAGTCACTCATAAGTGCATTTTAAGCTAATTCTAAAGAATTAAGTCTTCAAAAAGCTTTCTAAAAGACCACTAGTTTGTATTTTTTTAATTATGAAATCTGGAGGACTGATGCCCAGTAAGGCTATACATAACAGAGGCTTGTACCTTCCCTACCTGGCAGAGAGAAAATTGTGTTACATGGTAAATTCCCTAATAGGAGTGTTTTGATGAACGCCTGTGATCAAGGTTGTTTCTGAAGGATATCCTTCACAAGAATAAAACTTGATACACCAATCTGCTTCATTTGTACCCGTAGTCCAGGCAGCTAGGGTTTGGTCTTTGTTCATGGCATAAATATGACTCAAAACTAGTATTCAAAATTTTGTTGGGTCAATAGACACTGCTAAGAATTCAAAATTAAAACTAATATTAAAATTGGTTAGAGCCTTCCTTTTTTAAAATGCAGACTCACGTAAAATATACCCTAGGCAGGTTGTTATGGTTCCAAACTGAATTTTTTTTTTTCCATGGAAGTTAAAATGTTAATGAAATGTCATTACCGGGGGCAAGGGAAAGGAAAGGATTAAACAAACTACTGTTGTATAACTCTGACTTAAGGGACAATATCCATGATGAACCTATTATCTCTTTTTCCAGGCAAGATATTTACTGAATCCACTTTTTAAACCAGCCAAAATTGCAAAATGCAATTCGTTCTTTAAATAATTGGAAATCAGTATTGCGAATGGATTTTGATTGTTAAAAAAAATTTTTAGCTTTTTCTTATTAGCAAGGCACAGCTGAAAATGAAGATGGAAGACAAATAAAATATGAACTTGTTAATGGACCCTGGGAAAATAAATGAGGTTTTCTTAATTTCTTAGTGACTGTGAAGAGAGTGTTTATGTCACAATAGAAGACAGCTCTGTCAAAACTCTGAAAAGTAAGTGGGAAACATATAGAAATAGGTATTGAATTAGGTTAATTTTTTCTCCTCCCTAACAACTTCTTGAAAAGGACTTTTAAAAATAAAAATCTAAATAAATTACTTATTCAAAATTGATTTTTCTTGTATTTGTTGAAGTCTTAAATATTCAGGATACATACAAGTTCATTGATTCCAGAGGCAAACAGACTTTCAAGTTTTATAATTTGGTATCAGTAGTTGAGTCTTAAATCTGGAAATATATCAAAAGAAAGGGCTCTGCACCAGAATCAACCTTTAACTGTATATATAAATTGGGGTTGGTTCCTTAGCTTCTGAGAGTTCATTTCCTCATTGTTAAGTGGAGGAAATAATACCATCCAACTCAATACTCATTGTGAAAATCACATTAATAACAGAAGGAATAGGCTATTGAAAGTGATTTTTCTTACTTCTAGCATCTTGTTCACTAGCTGAGCATTTGTTGACTTGCAGAGGCTTGTGTGTCTACTCCTGGGCTGCCACCTGAGTGAAGAATGATGAGACTGTGTTATTAGGCTTCTCCAGAAAAACAAAACCAATAGATCTATCTACCTATCTATCTATCTTTATATTTGCCATTGTTTAGTCGCTCAGTCATGTCCAATTCTTGGCGACCCCATGACAAAAAACAAAAACAAACAACCAAAAACCTCCCACCATTGACTAAGTGGCTTATAAACAACAGAAATATATTTTTCACAATTCTGGAAGCTGGAAGTCCAAAATCAAGGTGCCAGCAGATTCAGAGTCTGGTATTTGCCTGCTTCCTGGCTCACAGATAGACATCTTTTCACTGTGTCCACACACATCAAGAAATGAAGAAGCTCTCTGGTCTCTTTTATAAGGGCACTAATCCCATTCCTCAGAGTTGCACTCACAACCTAATCACCTCCCGAAGTCCTCACCTCCTAGCATCACTACATTGGGCATTAGGATTTTGAGAGGACATAAATGTTCATTTGTAGCAGATGCAATGCAAATGTGCCTCCTCCAGGACATACTGCATGTGTGTGTGCTAAGTCGCTTCAGTCATGTTCCAGTCTTTGCCACCCTATGGACTGTAGCCCACCAGGCTGCTCTGTTCATGAGATTCTCCAGGCAAGAATACTGGAGTGGGTTGCCATTTCTTTCTCCAGGTTATCTTCCCAATCCAGGAATCAAATCCACTTCTCTTACATTTCCTGTATTGGCCAGTGGGTTCTTTACCACTGGCACCACCTGGGAAGCCCTCCAGGACATACACAAATGACCAATGAAAATTTGCAGGTTTACTACACAGAGGATATTTACAACCTGACTGCAAGAGCCTCAGGGATATAAGAAATATGATGATTTTCCACTAATCTGCTCTTCTCTTTCAACACCCAGAATCATATTTAGGTACAGGAAAGAGGGGCCACTGATCTGAATCCTGCAAATGTCTCCTCCCCAGCTCCATCCTCCTGAGGATAGACTGTCCTGCAGCTGTGCACACCATACACTGAGAGGTGGCCAAGGGTTAGCTGATTGTAGAAGGTGTGCTAAAAGCTTGGATAATGGGTCAAGTTAACTGTATACGTGGGTATAAGTCCCTCAAAGAGCCAAAGGTAAGAAGAGAAAGAGGTGGGTCATCTCATTGGAGTATAAAACTTCCTGGAGTTTGAAATTTCTAACTTCAGATTTAGCTTTCCAAAATATTATGAAGATCCATTTGTCAAAGAAAGAAGACAGGAAATAATTTTACATTACAGTTTGTTGCCTTGATTTATAACTGTAAGTTACAAATGTTACAAATACTGAGATATCTTGTTTCAGATCACAAAGGAAGTAGGGGTATATTATAGTGTATTCTCACTGTCTTCAGGTTTTTCCTTTTCAGAGTGTTGGCTAACCCCCATTTAGGTAACTGATAGTATCTAATTGAACCACCTATGTGGTTTTAATTTGTCATGGCATTTTTCGATGTTCCTACTCACCAAGAGTTAGATGAAATATTTTCTAAGTGTTTCATTTTGTAAAGCTCTCCAGAGTGAAACACAAAATTGGTATAAGGTCATAATTATGATGATAAAAGCATAGTCTTAAATTTATGGTCAAAGTTTCTATGATTTGAGACAAAAACTTTCGTCATTATAAAATGTGATTAGTGGAAAAGTAAGTCATTCAAACTAAATTGAGTAGGAGATTGATGTTCTCTACTTTGACTTTACAATGCTTTTGCTTAATTTTCAAGCCCATCTCCAAAACAGATCCATCAGGGACTTGCTAGTCAATTTCCCCATCCCATCAGTGAATGCCTGTTTTAAGAAATGTGGGTCCCACACCCCTTACTGAGTGGGCAGGGTGCCATCTCCTCTCCCCCTTGGCCTAGCTGACTAGATGAGGAGGGCCACCTGATTTGAGCTAAACCAGTAGCATTTCTTTCAAAAATAGGCTCAACAGACTTGTGGACACAGGAAGGGAATGCGAGGGTGGGGCAAACTGAGAAGCAGCACTGACATATATCCACTACCATGTGTAAAATAGAGAGCTAGTGGGGAGCTGCTGTGCAGCACAGGGAGCTCAGCTTGGTGCTCGGTGATGACCTGGAGGGGAGAGAAGGAGGGAGGGTGGGTGGGAGGCTCAGAGGGAGGGGTATATGTATACCTATAGCTGATTGATGTTGTTGCACAGCAGAAATCACACAACATTGTAAAATAACTATTCTGCAATTTAAAAATACATTTGAAAAGATTAAATTAAAAAACATAGGTTCAAGGACTCTTGTCAGTCTCCACTGGGCACTTGATCTGATGCAAGGTGCAATGCCAAGGTTGGGGTAACTGCATTAGTTCTGAGAGAGTGGAGCATAGGAAGTCTATCTGCAAACATAATCATGAAGGAGACAGACAGACAGACAGAGATCCCTTACAGCCCACAAGACTGAAAGAGAAAAAAAGAGACAGAGATACTGCCTTGATTTATGTTACTTCCCCAATCCTGCTTCCAGACCAAGTGACTGACAGCTGCATTTGCTCTTTTGGGGTCTAAAAAGATGCTCTTGTATATTTATAATAAATTAGACAGCTTACTTAAACTAATTTAAGTGGTATTAAAAGCAATCACCTTTCAAGAAAAAGTAGATTTTACCATCTCTAATTCTGTAATTCTATGATGGCATTTTGTATACAACCCACATGCAGAAATGAATTTAAACTTCACGACAATCCTATAATATAAATAGTATTAGAATCACCACTTTACAAATAAGAAAATTGAAGCACAGAGAAATTATGTAACTTATCCAATGTCATTCAACTAGTATTGAAGGTCATTCAGTTAAGAATCAAAAACAGATTGTGTGGCTCCAGGATCCATATTCTAAAGAACTATCTACTTCATAGTATATCTATCATTTTTCTATGATTCAAATAACCATATTTTAGAGAAGGCTGATAGTAACTCATAATTTATTTAGTAACTGCATTAAGCCAAATAAATAAAACAATACAGCCATGAGAAGGAGCCTGAGAAAACCATTAGCATTTGGAATTATTAGTTTGTTATGCAGATTAAAGTCATAAAACCTTTAACCTTTCTTTATAGAATGCCTCACTGACCACCCTTTCTCAGAGGAGTTACAAAGAAGATTGATGTATGATAAAATCATTATGAAAATTAGGGTATTTATTTTAATTTTCCAATGAATAAGCAAACATGAACTACAGAGTAATAAGACCAAATATTTATTAAGCACCCAAGAGAGTCTGGATAACAGTTCCCACATGGCTGAGAACCTCTTTCCAGTTAAAATAATTTCTGTATATTACCTTCTTTCTACTGTATCATTTATTTACTTAACATGAGACATAAGAAGCTAAGACTACTGTGAGATTAAATTGAAATTTTAAAAGTTTAAGGGTTCGATTTTTTTTTTACTAAAATTTACACCATTCTGAGATAAAGCTAAATACAATCTCTAAAAGTAGGTTTTAAAATGTTAATGACCAAAAACATAACAACAATAAACAATGCTGTTTTGGATCAGTGAGAATTAGATAATACTAATCTGCTGTTTATACTCTGAGCCCAATTCTGTGAGGTACAGGAAAAACAGAGGGCAAAATTCCTACCAGTAAAGGTGTATAATCTGGCTTGGAAGACAAAAGAGATCAGCATGAAACAAGCACAGACTGATAAATGAGGGTATGTTTTGTTATTTATTCATACTCCCAACTTATTAAAAAATATATCTGGTCATCTTCAAATAGCAGCATTTAATCCAGCCATACATTGTGTAGCACAAAATAAGCATCTAACAAAGAAGGGTGAGAATGGGGATGCAATAGTCAAGGATGATATATTGTAGCAAGAAAGTAAGTCTAAGATGAGAAGTATTTCAATAAGCAGAAAGAAGGGAAGAATCCATCCAATTTCAGGAAAGCAGCATAAACATAAGTTTGGAGGCAAGCAGTATTACACTGTAATTGTCCTTCCAACATCCATTCTTGCTATACATTGGAAGATAATATCCCCAGTTCTAGGAATGAACCAGGCCCCAGGCAATCAGAGAAAATCCACCTTTTTTCCACAGTCACTGGCCAAATTATCCAGGCCTAAACAAATCAGTAAATATTATTCACTGGTCTGAGTGGTTTAAAGGAAGACTCAATATTGTTGTGGGAAAAGATGCTTTCTTACACTGGCAAAGCTTGGACCTCTGGTTATCTAAAGTAATCTTAAGTACTGAAACATGAAAAGTGTGATTCTTCATATTCATGGGAAATAGAGGTGTTTTCTACTGAGGAAATACTGTCAATCTGTGATTGTCACTGATTTGTGATTCTACTCACAGTCCTTAAAATATGATGTCTACAAAGAGGAGTTTTGTGTTCTGGTTGTATAATATTCTCATTGATAACATATATCAAGAATGAAGAAAATACATTGGGGGATTTGCAAAGCATGTCTATTGTATATAACACTGACCAAGTTACTTGACTTCAAAGATTATCATTTCATTAAAAGTGAAATACAATGTTTTTGTTCCTCCGTCTCACAGATTTGGGGAGTTATTGTCCATAAAAGGAGGATGTAGTGGTGATGCACAATAAGCTTTTAGGAAGAACATAAGTATAATTGCACTAAAGTGAAAATCACTACTAAGCCAATTAATAGCCAAATTTATATTCCTTTGTTTGTTTGTTTGTTTTAATATTCCTTTTTAATAAATAGCTTTGCTAATGTGTTCTAGTTCCTAAAACACCCAGAACACTAGGCTTCTTTAATCAGAGTTCCTCTGAATCATTTTCTTTTCCAATATAGTTGAAATATTTGGAATGGCTCAAGATAGAATAAAAAGAGTAAATTCATATAACTCCTACTTCAAATAAGAAAAAGTACGATACAACTAATCCATATTCTTTGGAATGAAAGTCAGTTACAATATTACTTTGAGTATCTGAATTCCTTATTTTTCTCTTGAAATCTAAGTAGTCGTTTCATAACTTGTAGAGATTTTTGACTGAAATTTAGGTCAACTGACTGTCCTCCTTTTCCTCCTATTCTAGTTTCCAAATCTCTTGGTTTCATCAATTCATTTTCTGTCAGCACAATATATAAATACACAAAATCAATACTCAACTTGATAGATAGAAGACTAATTTTAACAATTGTTATCTCAATAAACCTTATTCCAAATGTTATCTTTATTTTAAATGTCCTATATTAGTGTTATTAAAGTTATTTTCATTTCACTCTCAGCACCTCTCTCTCTTCATATGGTCAATAATAGCTTGTCTACCCAGGGGGAGGGAAGAGGGAGGGAAGAGGGAGGGGGGTTCTGGAGGGGGAGCATATGTATACCCATGGCGGTTTCATGTCAATGTATGGCAAAACCAACACAATAAAGTAAAGAAAATTTAAAAATAATAATAATAATAATAATAGCTTGTATATTTTTTGTTATTTTTGATTTGGAAATATTTGCCATTGAATAAGGAGCACCAATTGATGCTTTTTTTTCACCTCAATTAATCCTTCAAAAAATTAATGTATGGATATAACTTCTTATCTCCTGAAAAGAATTCTAATTAATCTTCATGGACCAACAGCTCTGATATATTAGACTTCTATAATATACTTAGACTGGGGACACATTTTAAAAGAAAAAATTTTAAGTCAATAATTTCTTTTAATCTTTAAAAAATTAGTTATCCAAACTCTTGATCTCCTTAACAGAAACATGAAATCTAAAACTTTATAAGAAAGAGAAATTTTATTTTTTCAAAAGGTATTCATATAATATCTTTCTGAACTTCCCAAAATATCACCAAACATCCTGTTAATAAAACCAAGTTAGGTTCATCTGGACTCATCGCACTAAGGTAGAATACCACTTTGACAGTGTTACAATATCTCAGAAAAAACATGTCAGAAGTGCAATCTCTATAATACTTTGGAGTTTGAGTTCAACTGGGTGAAGATGAGTCTTTCAAAGCAGGGAACTAATTAAGGTTCAATAAAAATTTGTGATATAATTGCTTAAATTGGTAGATATAGCCAAGAAAGGGTCTTGAAGAAACTCTTGGACAGTAAACCCCTGTTTGATTAGGAGCAGTTTGCCCAGGTGATTGTATTGTTCCTGATAAATTGATCTATAGGAAATTCTGAAGCAAACACTGAAGTTGTTTATTGGTTTATGGTTGTATCTCTCCAAAGCAAAATTTTCTTAGAACAGACATCTAATTCAGATTGACATCATTGGTCTAAAATATTATTGAAGTCCTGTTGATACAATCATCCTCACTCTTTCCTTTTGATCATTCTTCAACCTGTCCTGGATGGTTATCATAAGAGGAAATAGTTAAATATGTTTGCAGAGCACCTATTAAGTATCACGGTTCTGTTGTTCATCATTTCAACAATTACACACACATATCAAGTTTTCTCATTCTTTCTGTTGGATTGTCATTTGATGGAATGGTGACTAGGAAAGGCACTTAAGATTCTAAAGGCTACATGTTTGATATTATAACACAAATACTTAGAATACTATGATCAGATTCTACTGTCCACACCTTAGCCAAAAATCAAGGGTGGTCTAATTAAAATAAAAGAAGAGATCGCATCCACACAAAAACCTCCTACTGGATATCGGGGTATCAGCCAAACTGTCCAATTTTAACATTTTCTTTGTTTCCTGAACCATCTTAATAATATTAAAATTCTCAGAAATATCTATAGGAAAGTATATGCAATATTCTTTTTTGAAAGTGATATTTGTAACACCTCTGCAGTTCAGTTATATCTAGAACTTTTTAGTTTTTGAATAGAGAAGGAGTTCTAAGGATTTCTGACATTATCTAACTCCCCTTTCAATCTCGGAACCATGGTGTGTTAAGCTTTTCTTCACCACCCATTCCTCTAGTAGAGTGATATGAAGAGGCTTAAGGACAAAAAAAAAAAAAAATCATCCTTAATTTGCCCTGAATATTTATCTCAAGAGAACTTCAGTTGGTTTTTTGTTTGTTTGTTTTACCTTCTTGAAACAAGCTATAGAATTATTTTGTTTCCTGAAAGCATCAAATAGTGGACCAAAACAGTCTCAGTGGTATTAAAGACTCTTGACTACCTAAAAAAGGCATCACTTCACTAAGATAAAAAGTATCTGTCTGATTTGTTGGCAGTAGTCAGTAGCCTTTGTGCCACATTTAATATCTATGCTTGGGGACTGCCCAATGACAAATTCTTAGGCAAAATACCCATGTGTGGATGCCAAGATTTATTATATCGTTTCAGCAGTATTCAAAAGTATTGGGTACTAGGTGGGAGAATATATAGTAAAGATGTCTTGAAATAGATGAAATGTTCTACCTTATAGGAAATCCAAAGATTTCCTACATGATAAACATTGTAAGGTCTGTAAACTTGAGGCAGCTGTTAAATAAATTACATGTGTTCCCTTTCTGAGTCTTATCTCTGTAAGAGCTCAGTTATATAGAGATGTGATCCTACAAGTGATACCTGGGTCTTCCCTTTCTATATTCCTAGGTGTTTTGTTTTTGATTATCTGCTTGATGCATTACCCTCTTACAAAAAAAGCAATCAACAACAATAACAGCAGAACCTGTACATTAGTGATGGAGTCAAATGATTCATGAAATCACATTTTTTATTATAAGCAATTGGAACTAAAGGGAGCCAGTTGATAGAGAAAACAGTTTCAAGCTCAACCTTTGGTTCAATTGTATTCTTTACCCAAATCCAAATCAGGAACAAATTACATTGAGGTATTGGACTTATATTTAGGCATGAATAAGATGGCAAAAGGCAATACTGATCATAGAGAACTTTTAAATAACATAAACAATAATAAGTGTGTTTCTTTAAAATTCATAATTTTAACTAGAAAAAAATGGAGGGAAATGGTTAAAAAAAATAATGAAAGCATGCAGATTAAAGAATGACAGTCTTTGTGGCTCCAATTCTTAGTCTTTTCCATAGCTCCAGAGTAGAAGCCATCTACAGTATGCAGCTGTCTATTGATGAGGTCAATAACCTCATGGAGAGGTCCCCTGATGAGATATGAAGGGTTCCCAGCCAATAGTCATGTGAATAATCTTGGAAATGGATAGTCTAGTCAAGCCAAGACTTCATATGATGGCAGCCCCAACTGGTATCTTGACTGGAACCTCATGAGAGACCCAGATCCAAAATCACCAGCCATGTCATTCTCAATTCTTGGCCTCAGGAATTATGGGAAATAACAAATGCTTACTGTTTTGAGTCACCAAATCTGGGATCATTTGTTAAATAATTTGTTCCTCAGCAGTAGATAACTTGGAGCTTCCCCAATGGCTTAGCAAGTAAAAAAAAAAAAAAAAAATCCACCTGCAATGCAGGAGACACAGAAGTCTTGGGTTCAATTCCTGGGTCAGGAAGAGCCCCTGGAGAAGGAAATGGCAGTCTATTCCAGTATTCTTGCCTGAAAAATCCTATGGGCAGAGGGACCTGATGGCTATAGTCCATGGAGTCACAAAGAGTCAAACACGACTGAGCAACTAAGCACTATGGGTAAGTAATACTAAGGGTGAAATTCTGTGTCTTTTTAACTAGAAGGCATAAATCTAGGGGCCCCGAGAGTATAATTGCTGTTATAATGGCTGGAGTATCTGAAGTTCTTTGTAACAAGGCTCCTAACAGTTTTCTTCTCCCCTCTTCTTTCTTGTCCTGAAGAGGAAACCTCCAGGCTTTAGGCCATACAGAGCTTCTTCAGAGGATGTAAAGAAAAGAGAACTTAAATCTGCTGCAATAAGATTGAATATATAGCAGGAATGCTTTGCAGTGATTTTTCCATGTATGTCTGAAATACAGTCCAAAATCAAGGAGCAGTATCATAGGATAACTTGTAACAAGTTCACGTGGTAAGAACTGATGAGTGCCAGAGGATGTGAACCTCAGGGTAATTAAGAGTCAGAGGAAGCCTCCAAGTTTCAGTTTTAAAATATCATGAATTCTGTCTCATTTTCTTGAGGTTTGAGGAGATGAGAACAATGAAGTTTCTGAATAAGTTTAAGGCCTTTCAGAATTTCCTAATAGTCCAGTAAAATGAGTGTCTCTATCATTGTAGCAAGAGATTGGAACTTCCCCAGGTTGGGAACATAAAATCAACAGTGTGTTTGCTACTGTCAAAACCATCATTCTCCAGGAAGGAAATGTTTCAAGCCACCCTAAAAATAAGCCAACAATGCTCAGAAGGATATACTAAAAGCCCTTAGATATGCTATAAAGCAGAAACTAACACAACATTGTAAAGCAACTATTTGTGTGCATGCATGCATGCTCAGCCAGGTCCAACTCTTTGCAACCCCATGGACTGCAGCCCACCAGGTTCCTCTGTTCAAGGGATTTTCCAGGCAAGCATACTGGAGCAGATTGCTATTTATTCTTCCAGAGGATCTTCCCCACCCAAGGAGTGGACCCACATCTCCTGTGTTTCCTGCATGGACAAGCAGATTCTTAACCACTGAGCCACCTGGGAAGCCCAAAGCAACTACAGTACAAATTTTTAAAAACCCACAGGAAGAGGCAGTTATTTGAATTTCATATGGTCTTGGAAGCCTGGGCTCTTGTCCATGACCCATCTTTACACATACCCACAATTTTAATAAGACTTTCTTCATCAGTGTTTATTGACTATAGCAGCCAATTAGTCCTTCTTATAATAGATAATTTCATATGAAAATTTTGGCAAGGTTCCAGTTAGCATGCTCTAGTGTCATGGAGTATCCACTTCGAAGTGTCAGAGATTATCTTCACATATTTTACAACTGGAATTTTTCCAGTATTCTTTATATTCTGGAGTCGATCACTGTCATTCCATAAAAGCTTCCTTCAACCTCTCAAAAGAGTTGGCTTCTAGGACTATCATGGGAGCCAAGGAGCCTGCCTGCCATATTGATTATCTAGGCTTTTTTGGCCTCCATGCTGTTTTTGCATGGCTTCAACCTTTAAGACAGCCAACTCCTTAGGAGTACTGCAGCATTTAAAAGTTACTTGATCAGTTATTTTTAAGTGAGTTAACCTCTAAGATGAAAAATCTTCATTGTTACTACTTTATATTCTTCAGGATGGCTATTAATAATATGGAAAATAACCAGTGTTAGCAAGGATATGAAGAAATTGGAACCCTCAGCATTACTGGCAGGAATGTAAAGTGTCGCAGTTATTGTGGAAAATACTTTATATTAATATATTAATCTTAATGTTATATTATGCTATGAGGTAAGCCAGGCACAAAAGAAAAAGCATTACATGATTCTGCTCATATGTGGTAGCCAGAATAGGAAAATTCATATAGAAAGAAAGTAGAAGAGAGGTTACTAGGGCTGAGGAAAGTGGGCAATGAGGAGTTACTTTTTAATGGAGATATACTATAATTTCTGTTTGGGATGATGAAAAGTTCTGGAAACAGATTATCGTGATGGTTGTAGATGCCTTGATCTTGGACTTCCCCACCTCCAGAACTGTGAGAAATAAATGTCTGTTGTTTAAGCCACCCAGTCTATGCAATTTTTGTTATAGAAGTCCAAATGGACTATGAAATATGTATGTGTCAATATATATGCATAATCATAATTTTTAAAAAGTTCCCTTTGTTTCTGCAGCATTCCAAAATCATGGACCATTCCAATAGCTTACCTGCTATGAGTGTATATTAATTCTTGTCTCTTATCAATTGGCAAGCTCTGGTTAGAACAAAAAAAATTGACCACATAGGCTAAATTTACTTCTGATAAAGGGTCATATCCCAGGAGTGAATTGAGATCTTTCATGGCATATCTTGCCTAATATTCCTAGTTTCAGAAGAGCTGACTCATCAACAAACAATACTAAACTAGGATTTTCTAGGAATGTTTATAGCAAGTCTGTTCAAAGCATAGTCAGTTCTTAAACACACTCTGAATAATCATGAGGTTCCCTTTCTGGATAATAAAGATTAATACAATTTAAAATACTACAATGATGGATACAATGTGGGGAAAAGTGATAAAATTTCGAAGGAAGTAAGCCTGCTTGCTGAATAATGTCATCTATTTTCAGCAGTAGTAAATATTATACAGCATGAGATACCATCACATTTAAGAAAGATCCTAAAACCAAGTCAGTATAATGTTCTACTTGCTTGGCTCCTGTTGCTTAGATAGGAAGATATGGGTCTGGGGAAAGGCTGAAATAAGCACTTGGTCTCTGATTAGTCCCAGGGGTTTGCATCAGAATACTAAGGGATTATCCCAGGGCATTGATGTAGAAATAGGTAGGAAGTCTTGTAATTTGGAAGGCCTAGAGTATAAGACTTTTGAATTATAAAATAATTAAAATTATTAAATAATTAAAGTTAAAAATAAGTCACAAAATGGCTGCTAATATTAGATCTTCAGTAAATAACATATTTGATAAAGGGTCTGTATTCAAAATATATAAGGAACTCTGAAAACTTAATTTAAAAAAGCATCCCACTTTTTCAAAAGAGGCAAAACATCTCCAAGGAAGCTCAGGATACAATTATAATAAAATAATATTTTCACCTATCAAAATGACAAATTACTTGTTCTATACTTGCAAGAAAATGTGAGGACAAACATTCATACTTTTGTATGCATGTAGGCTGGTAAAACTCTTCTGGAGGGAATTCTGATGCTATCTATTCTAGAGCCCTAACTATGCTCATTATTTTGACACATATATTCTCTTTTGTGTAGATGAACTAAGGAAATTATCATACATGTAGTCAAAGATACAGCCAGCATAGGAAACCATCTGCACTGAAAGGCAGAAAATGTGAGCTCCTGCCATTTGTAACACATAGGTTTCTGGATTTTTTTAAATTTTAGATTGTGGATAACTTTTATCTTCTTTATATTTTACAGTGTTCTCTATAATAAACAAGTATTTCCTTTATATGGAAAACCAGATTGTTTTCTCTTACTTATTTTAGGTTGTAGAGCAACCATTCAAGTGATGGCTTTCAGGTGCTGATTTATCACAGGAGAGAGTGAAATTGCAAAATAGATCCAGCTTTGTCTTAATCTTTTTAAAACACAGATTAAGAATAATAAGCTCAAATCAGAATGTCCTTCAAGAAAACTAAATTAAGGGACAATTTCCAAAGTTTTATGTGAATACATTTTTAAGACTGAGTTCAAGAGTAGAACTCAGAAGATACAGTGAATCAGTATTCTTTCCTTTGACACTGGGGGATAGATGGAAAACATATGGCTAATGACTAATGGATTTTTATTTTTTAAAAAGTTAGAGTTTGCTTTATTCAGTCTTCTCACTTTGTAGAAGGAACCTCTGAGAACTTCCTACTAACCCTATGTCTAAAAATCTACTAATGCTAGCTAGTTACTATTTTCTATCCCATATTATGTCACAACCTAAATGGGAAAAATACATGTATATTTATTATTGAATCACTTTTCTGTATATCTGCGACTATCACAACATTGCTAACCAACTGTATTCCAATATAAAATAAAGTCTTAAAAAAAAAAGTGCCTACCAGTACTCAGAATTTCGTTGACACTTCAGACATCTGTTAGCTTTCCTATTTGTTGGGGTAAACAGACATGAAGAGATGCAAAGGCAAACTGCATAATAAAAAATGATGGTCACAAATGTGGCCCAAAATATGTCAGAATGAACTTCTTCTAGTTTTATTGCTAGAAGCCATCTCCCTCTCAAACTGTGTCTGAGTCATTCTTGACAGCCTTCCAGCATGCTGCCTCTCATGTGCTCTCATGTCCTGCCGTCCACTTCTTCCTCAGGTCAGTACTATTTCTTTAACGCTGATGACACTCCTGAAACTGCTTTACCATTGACTACAGCTACCCTCATACAGTGACTGTCTCCACTACCATCATCTGGTCTCAGGGAAAGAATTCTGCTCATTCATTGTCTACTTTGTCATAAACGTTGACCAGGTCTTCTCTTTAATTCCCCATAACACACCATCAACCCCTCATTACATGGGAAATTGAAATTTATGGCACATCTTTACTGAGGATCAAGGAGAACAGAAAGGAAACTTGGAGAAATCGACAATCTCCCATAACCATCATTTGAGTAAATCATACAAAAGTAAAGTCAATGAATTCACACCACAAAAAAGGGATTGGAGGGAAGAGAGGGCTGTTAAACAAACAATTATATTTCCCCTACACCACTGTGTACTCTAGTGAGCAAATAAGCCACACTCTTCACAAACATCCAGAGACTTATTTTGTTTTAGATTGCCTTGTCAATGATTCATCTAAATCTTAAATACCTTTAAAGCTGAGATAAAAATGCTTTGCCATCACTAGGTTTTACTACTGTGGCTCTCCTTCATATACGACATTTCTGAATTGTTTGAATATTTACATTTGTAACACCAAAGGATAGCTATTATACTGCAAGTTCTTAACTTGCATTTGTTTCCTTTATCTCAATTCCATCTCCACAGCTGAATGGCTAACACTGCAAGGACAAAAACTGTTATTTCTTTTTTTACTTCCCATAATACTTTGCACAATACTGGACACAGAATAGGCTTTTGATAACTCAAAGACTTCAGTGCATTTGACTTATAGCACTAGGATAATTTGAGATTTGCGATATGATAGCAATAGACTTCTTCAAATGTTTATTCTCTTTCTTCAGGGATTTAAGTGTCTTAGCCCTAAATATAAGAGTGAACATAAATCATTATAAACACTATCATGAAACAATAAGGAATGAAATCCTGGATTAAAAAGGAAGTAACTATGCATATATAAGATTAGTCATTTGTATTTGACAATCCAGTGTTATTCTCTTTCTTTACGTAGCTTGTTTAAGCTTTTAATGACAAAAACGTATTTGAAAAATGTATTCTGTTTTATTATCAATCCAAGAAAACACATGGATCAGTAGAATCCTAAACACATTAACCTGCTGACTAGGGATTATCTTAAAAAACAGCAAATCTAACATTCATTCCCTGGAACAAGGACAAATAGAATAGAAAAACTGTTCACCTCCAGATTCAGGCAATTAGTTTTGAATATGTCTAGATGAGTGCTGAGACGAGAAATAAATGCACTGAATAGTAACTATGAAAAAAGATAAATTGCAAAAGAAGCCAAGGTACAAGTAAATAGCCTAACAGAAGGCACTTTAAAATAAATCCTCCCTAACTAATATTGGAGGTTTCAAAATATAAAGATCTATTAAGTTTTATTTCTGAACTTCTATAACTGTCCCCATGGTAACCGTCCAGGACAATTCAGATGGAAAATTTAAATTAAGAACTGCAGATTGGACAGAAAGCACAAATGTCCATAAATCCCTAACTTAATTGAGAAAATGAATTCTAGCATTCATCTTTTGAAAATAATAAAGCAATAGGCCTTCTGTCATGATCAGGAGATGGGGTAATCTGAAGACAATCTGATAATTCTTTGTTTAAAAATGTGACCATAAAAATACAAAGTGGCAAACATTCTCAAGATAATGTTTATCTTTTCTCAGAATGGCAGCTATTCTTTTCCAAGTAAAAACTTTTTATTTTGTTCCTATTTAATAGATACACACAGGAACAAAAATTTAAAAAACATAGAAGGATTTAAAATGAAAAGCAAGTCTTTCTTCCTGCCTCCCATTTCCAATTGCATTCCCCATAGATGACAATTTTTTTACACACTTTCTGGTTTTAGTTCTTTTATAGATTACCTTTGCTATCTCCTAATTAACAAGGATTATCTACATTCTAGGTTATCTTCTAGAGGTTATCTGTATAAGCATATAACAATATTGCTGATACCACTATGCCTCTATTTCTTTTATCGATTGTTGTCTCCAGCAGAAAAAAATGAGACATTATCTCAGGCTTTCCATACCTTCCCCCTTCCTATTCAGTCTTTATTACATTTTTGTTTTAGTAAGTTTACTTGAGTATTTTAAGTAATCTGCTTAAATGTGTCAGTCTTTAATTTATATTTCATCTCACTGAAATATGAAAAATATTAGTTATTCTGTAGTTCATTTTATTTCTCCTAAACTCAGATATACCATTATTTTACTGTTATAGAATTTGCATCCTATTTTCTAACAAACATAAATTCCTTTACTTGGTCTATATGTTCATTCTGAAAATTGAAAATCAACAGGAAGCATTTTAATGATCATTCATTACAGGATCACATTTTATTTTTGGATTTAGAAGGAAAAGAAATGTAATCTACAAAATTGAACCTTGTAAATAAAATATTCCAAGAGAGCAGATCAATTGGATTCTCAGTGTTTACTTGGCTGCTTCTCAAAGCTTTTGCCTAGGAGGAAATAACTGAAAAAATAATGAAGCTATATTTTCCAGAATTCTTTCAAAAGTGAAATATTTCAAATTTAAAAGATCCATAAAGTGCCAAAGTGAAGAAACAGAGAAAATCCACCTTGAAACACACGAGAGTGATGTTTCTGAACATCAAAGACAAACAGAACATTTTAAAACCTTACAAAGAGAAAGAACAGAGAATACATAAAGGAATAAGAATTAAACTGACTTCAGATTTTTCAATAGCAACACTGGATGAAAGAAGACAATGGAGAAAAGTCTCCAAAGTATTCAATACTAAATAAATAGCTTTTTCTCCTATCTTCTGCTGGGTATTGATTCCTCTTTCTTCACTATTTTGACTTTTGAGATCATAAACCTCAACTAAGCCAATGAGACTCTCTTTCTCGATGTTATGTACTGAATTGTGCTCTCTCCCTCCATCACCAATCAGTGTTAAAAAGCAATCAGTCCTATGAAAAAAATTACATGAGAATAAGGGAGCATAGTGATGGAGGAGGCAAGTCTATCTTAAGGTAATTGTGGTGGTTTAGGCACTAAATTGTGTCCAACTCTTGTGACCCCCAAGGACTATAGCCCACCAGGCTCCTCTGTCCATGGGATTTTCCAGGAAAGAATACTGGAGTGGGTTGCCATTCCTTTCTCCAGGAGGGTCTAACCAATCCAGAGAGTGAACACGGGGTATCTCACTTTGCAGGCAGATTCTTTACGGATTGAGCCACTAGGGAAGCCAAGGGAGTAAATATTGGGAATTTTTGTTCAGTGTGTGTTTGTCTACAGTTCTCAAAGGGAAACTACTTTCTATTATCAGCAAGAGTTTTATGTACTTTTACCAGTAACTGGATCATTTTCACCATGTTAAAATCACGACACTTTTAACCGTTCACATTACCCATGTAACATTTTAATCTACCCTTACCAACAAAGGAAAGACGACTGGACAGACAGCTGATAGCAGCAACAACTGAAGATAGAAAACAAAGGAATATTCTCAGAGAGAAGAAGCAATCATGAAATTGAAGTCATATTTTAAACGTAAACCACTCTGGACCTAATAGGGGTGTGTCCTTGTTATGGAGATGGCTAGATCAGGGTACCGATGTGCATGTGAATGGGGATAATAGCTGATAAAAATACCGTCTGCCTACAATACACATAATCTCCAATCCTAAAAATCAATCCTAAAAGTAGGCATTACTATCTCTGTTTTATAAAACAGAACTAGAGACTCAGAGAAGTTAAACTACATAAAACCACACAACTAATCAAAAGATCCATTGTTAGAGTTCAAAACCCATATTCTGTACTTTAAACCACCAGCCTTTCCTAATTTGCTCTAACTTTATGTTCATCAAGCAAACTTCATAATATTTATTCTTATATAAATTTCACTTCAGGGGAAAAATTGCATAGTGATTTTTCATAAAATTGATGTAAGAAATATATTTGAACTATTAGGGAATTTATAGAAAGTTTACTTAAATCTTTAGAAGCATGTCTATGACCAAAAAATTAAATGTACTTAAATTTACAGAGGTATGGATCTTACAAAACCAAATTTTTTCAAATTACATGAATAAAATACTGCCTTTAATATATAAAGTACAAGCCTATTATCAGAAGGACAGGAAGACTGGGATTTTTCTCAGTAGAAATGAAATGTTAGTCCTTCTCTACCTGGTTTTCTCACTTGATTCTCTTTATGCTTTTCCCAACCCCCAGCTGGAAGATGATTGGTTGTCATTAAGTGCTTAACTCAACCATAGAACATTCTGACCTACAAAAAAAAAATCAAATTCATGTCCTTGGCCTTGTTAGAACTGTTTCACAAATCATTATCCAAATTTGCATTTTAAAAATTCCAATAGTAATTATTGTCTGTAGAATCTTCTTAGTAATTAATCATGTACTGCTTTGTGACAAATCTATTGTTCTCTTAAACTGTTACTTACTATTTTGTTATTTATCTGGATGCTACAGTCCATCTTTTACACTGGCACAAAACTATCTTCTTAAAGCACAGATACAACAGTCATATTAGTGGCCCTGCTCAAAAACTGAAAGATACATGCTCAGGATTCTCTCTGGCATCGAACCACTTGCTTCCACTGAATTGATGTATTTTACAAATCATGACATTGTACTCTCTTCACTTTCTGTGCTTCCCCACAGGGCAGAGTAATGGACCCCCCAAAATGCCCACATCCTAATCCCCAGAACCTGTGAATATATTACCTTGCATGGCAAAAGTGGCTTCACTTTTGTGATTAAGAATCTTAAGATAGAGAAATAAACCTGGATTAGGTAGATGGAAATAAGCCTGGATTAGGTAGGTGGGGAGAAGGAAACAGCAACACACTCCAGTATTCTTGCCTGGAGAATCCCAGGGACAGAGGAGCCTGGTGGGCTGCCTCTGTGGGATCACATAGAGTTGGACATGACTGACGCGAATTAGCAGTAGCAGCAGGTAGGTGGGGGCCAATGTGATCACAAGGGTCCTTATTAGGGAAAGATGAAAGCAAAGCCAGAGAATGTGGGAAGCCTCTAGAACCTGGAAAAGACAGGAAGAGATTTTCCCTAGAGCCTCCAGGAAAAAACAAGCTTCCCAGGTGGCACTATTGATAAAGAATCTGCCTGCCAATGCAAGAGACATTAAGAGACTCAGGTTCAATCCCTGGGTTGGGAAACTCCTCAGCGGCAACTCACCCTAGTATTCTTGCCTAGAGAATCCCATGGTGGGCTACAGTCCATAGGGTCACAAAGAGACATGACTGAGTGGCTTAGCATGCACACACCAAAAGGAGCTAGCCTGCTAACAGCTTCATTTTGGCTCTGTAGGACCAATTTTTGGACTTCTCACTTCCAGAACCATAATAAATTTATGTTATTTTAAGCCACTAAACTTATGTTAATCCATCATAGTAGCAATGAGAAATTAATACAAATCCAATTGAGGAAATCAGTCCCTTCTCTAAACTTGTAAAACAAATTCAAAACTTTACTGAGGATTTTGGGAAATTGAGTAGAGAGTTCATATTTCAGAATAATGAATATTAGACATCTCTGCTTTTAAAATACACAAACTTTTTCTCCCTCTTAGTTGTCTCTTCCCCTTTTCCTCAATTTCTTGTTTATCATAAATAGAAGTTAAGCTTTTCCCTATGTTTGACTTCTGATAATCCATACCCTTAGGGTTTCAGGTAAAGTGATTTTTTTTTTTTTCTTGAGAACAGACCCCTTAGGGGTAAGATAGACAGCAGCCCAAAAAGATATTGCTCAGTCCTTACAGTCAAAATAAGTCAAGGATATATGAGGGTGGCTAAGGACAGAATCCTAATCAGGACCTCAGTCCATTGCCCAGGACCCAAGCATGGGCCAAGTATTTATCCCAGAATCTCTTGCCTGAGAGAGGAGTCAGTTTTGCACAAAGAATGCTCCAGCAGCAGTGGGAAAAGGATACATGGTCATGACTTCCTCTGTCCTTTTCCAAAGAAACCTGTGGCTATTTACTCAGGTAACTCTGTCCACTGGGGAAAGGGGAATACTGAGGTTTTGGGGTGCAGGTCCAAGTTGACACTGAAACCTGGAGATCTGGCTTTCTAGATTAAGTTTAACTCATACTGGGTATCCCGCACCCATGGAGCCCTCCATAATCAGTCCCTCATCCTCAAATGTGTAACTGAAATAGACATCCTTGGTAGTTGGCAGAACGCCCATACTGCTTCCTTGCCTGTATAATAAGAGCTATCATGGTGAAAAAAAAAAAAAAGAAAAAGAAAGAAAGAAAGAAAGAAAAAGCAAAAGCCAAAAGGTGAAACTCTCGGCCCCCAAATCAAGACAGCAAATTAAGGAGAAAAAAAAAAAAGCATTATGGAGAGAAATGGCAGATATTAGGACCACCCTTAAAGATGCAGGTTTGGTGTTTCCTATCAAGTTCACTTTTTTTTAAATCTAAGCATTTCCTCAATAAAATCCAGCTGTTAAGATAACAGTTTTTTCATCTCACTATACAGTGTACATGAAACAGATATCATATATATATATATGTATATGTGTATATATATATTGCTTTTACCTCTCCAGGTCCTTTCTTATGGCAGATGCTCAGCACATTTTTCTGTCAATTTACTTGATCAGAACTGCTATTATCTGAATTCAATATATAAGTTTTAGCTGCACACAGGGTTATATAATCTGTTGCTGAAGCCTCCTGGAATTGCCTTTGAATTTCCTGTCAGGAAGAGGTCAATGGATCTAAATTTAGTAGGACATTAGTTTTATTTGCTTTCCATTTGTGCTGATAGTTTTACAAAGACTACTTGCAGCCTCTCCACATACTCTCTGTAACTAATAGTATATGCTTTCGAAATATATACTTACTTTGCCCATAATTTTTTTCCTCTGCTTTCTTTGTTTTTTGTAATCTGAAAGAGAGGTCTCTGAATTATTAATATAATTATGGCCAGTACCTAGGGTTGGTTTGTTTTTTTTTACCTGAGACCAAGAGATGACATTAGACTATACCAACTAACAGGTCTTAGAACAACAACCAGAAAGCCACCAAGAAGGCAGATGGTCAAAAATCAAGCACAAATATTGACAAAGAAGTACCACGAATACTACAGGATACAGTTATTATGCCAATTTCTTGCCCTTATTTCCTAACTTTGTAGAAAGTTAATAGCAAAATCATTGAATGTGACCAATCTGAGTCAAGTCTAGGCTGCCTCGAATTTTTCTTATCTTTTGTATTTAGAAGAAAAGTATGTAATTGATTTGACAGGAAGAAACCAAAAAATGTTATATGAAATACTCTATAAAGGAATTTATTTTATAAGAATCATTCTCCTTGAGGGAACTAAGATGGCGGAGGAATAGGATGGGGAGGCCGCTTTCTCCCCAACAAATACACCAAAAGAACATTTAATAGCCGAGCAAACTTCACAAAACAACTTCTGAATGCTGGCAGAGGACATCAGGCACCCAGAAAGGCAACCCATTGCCTTTGAAAGAAGGTAGGAAAAAATTTAAAAAGTAAAAAGAGAAGCGAAAGAGGCAGGGACGGAGATCCGTCCCGGGAAGGGAGTCTTAAAAAAGAGAGAGGTTTCCGAACACCAGGAAACATTCCCCCTGGCAGATCTGGGCCGAGTCTCAGAGGGCAAAATAACCGGGAATAAAAATAGATAAATAATTAAACCCCACAGATTACATACCTAATTGCAACTCCCAGCGGAGCGGCGGCCCAGGCGCCCCATCTCCCACTAGCAAGGGCAAGCTGCTCAGGGAGGGGCAGGCTGCGCTGCTTTGGGAGAGGACTGGGACTGAACACCCTGGGGCAACCTGAGGGAGCTAACTGGAGATAGCAACCTAGACTGCGGGGTAGCTTTCCTGCGAAAAGCCACCACCAGGCCTGCACACAGAACAAACGGCTGCCTGGAGCTGCTCGGCTGTGGGCTGTGGACCTGCCCATCCCCCCTCCAGAGAACGGCAGACACAATCATGGCCCCAGCCAGGCATCCGCTACCAAACCTTGGGCAGAATTAGTTGCTAACCAAGACTTCTTGGGATTCTGGATGGACGCCGCCAGAGATCAGCTCTCCACACACCTGAGAAGGCGCACCCAGTTGCACACCGAGAAAACCGGGCGGCTGAGACGAGGAGGGGAGAAGTTGAAGCCCCCAACCACTGGGCAGCTCAGCCCTAGGAAGTTCAGGCAGCCGCAGCGGCCGCCTCAGGCTGGAGAGAAGCCCCCAACCGCGCTGGGAGGCTCGGCCCTGGGAAGTGCAGGCAGCGCCAGCGGCTGCCTCAGGCTGCTCGCAGCGGAGCAACCGAGAGCCTGAGCAGAGGGGGCTTGGAAAGCGCACTCGCCAGGAGCGGTGACAAACCCCAGAGCGCTGAATAGACACTGAAGAGACCAGCAAACAGAAGACGCTAAAATAAGCAGAGGGAACAGCTTTGGAACTGACAGGAGTAACAGATTAAATCCTTGCAGTTCGCACAGACTACATAGAAAGGAGTCTATAGACTGTGAGAAGTACAAGCCGGACCAAGGAATTATCTGAAAATGAACTGACCCCTCACTGTACACAGCAGCTCCAGAGAAAGCCTTAGATATATTTTTACTATGATCATCTTTTAAATTTTTAAAACTTTTATAATACTATTTTTTTAATTTTTATATTTTTATTTTTTTATTTTTAAGTCCCCTATAACTCCTTCAATTTTCATTTTTACAACCATCTATTACCTAGCAAAAAAAAAACCAATTTTTAAGTAAGCTTCATATATATATATATGCTTCATATATATATATATATGTATATGTATGTATATATAATTCTTATATACATGTAAGAATTTCAGTGATTCTGTTTTTTGTTGCTGTTGTTGTTTGCTTGTTTTTTTTCTCCTCTTTTATCCTTTTTATTTTTTTATTTTTCTTTTCTTTTTTTGTAATTGTATTATTGAGAATCTAACATTTACTCTAGATTTTTAATATTTGCTTTTGAGTATTTGTTATCAACTTTGTATCTTTAAGAACCCAATCTTCAGTACCCATTTTTCCTTGGAAGTGAGATCACTGGCTCGACTGCTCTCTCCCCATTTTTGACTCTCCTTTTTTTCCACCAGGTCACCTCTATCAACCGCACCCCCTTTCTTCTCTACCCCCTCCCCTCTTTCTTCTCTTCTTCTCTACCCCCTTTCTGTGAATCTCTTTGAGTGTTACGAGTTGTGAAGAACACTTAGATAACTGATCACTGGCTGGATCTGTCTCTCCATCTGATTTCCTCTTTTCTCCCCCTGGCCACTTCTGTCTCCTTCCTCCCTCTTCTCTTTTTGGTATAACTCTGTGAACATTTCTGAGGGATCCAGACTGTGGAGAGCACACAGGGAAGTGATTACTGGCTACCTCACTCTCTCACCATTTGATTCCTCTCTTCTCCTTCTGGTCACCTCTATCTCTCTCCTCCCTCTTCTCCATTCCATATAACTCTATATACCTCTCTGGGTGTCCCTCACTGTGGAGAGAAACTTTTCATCATTAACCTAGACGTTCTACCATCAGTGCTATATAGATGGAGGAGTCCTGAGGCTACAGGAAGAATAAGGCTGAAAACAAGAGACAGGAAGCCTAAGCCCAAATCCTGAGAATACCAGAGAACTCCTGGATCCAGGAGTTAATTAATCAATAGGAGCTCATCAAATGCCTCCATACCTAAACTGAAACCAAGCACCTGCTAAGGGCCAACAAGTTCCAGAGTAAGATATACCATGAAAATTCTCCAGCAACACAGGAACATACCCTGGAGCTTCAATATACAGGCTGCCCAAAGTTACACCAAGCCCACTGCCATCTCAAAACTCTTTACTGGACAATTTATTACTCACCAGAGAGAAGAAATCCAGATCCACCCACCAGAACACCGACACAAGCTTTCCCAACCAGGAAACTTTGACAAACCACCCATCCAACCCCACCCACAGTGAGGAACCTCCACAATAAAGAGATAGCACAACAATATAAATAAGATGAAAAGGCAGAGAAATACCCAGCAGGTAAAGGAACAGGATAAATGCCCTCCAAACCAAATAAAAGAGGAGGAGATAGGAAATCTACCTGATAAAGAATTCTTAATAATGATAGTGAAAATGATCCAAAATCTTGAAAACAAATTGGAGTTACAGTTTAATAACCTGGAGACAAGGATTGAGAAAATGCAAGAAAGTTTTAACAAGGACTTAGAAGAAATGAAAAAGAGTCAAAATACAATGAATAATGCAATAAATGAGATCAAAAACACCCTGGAGGGAACTATCAGTAGAATAACAGAGATAGAAGACAGGTCAACTGAGGTAGAAGACAGAATTGTAGAAGTAAATGAAACAGAGAGGAAAAACAAAAAAAGAATTTTTAAAAAATGAGGAAAATCTCAGAGACCTCTGGGAAAATGTTAAACGCACCAACATTCGAATCATAGGAGTCCAGAAGAAGAAAACAAACAGAAAGACCATCAGAAAATACTTGAGGAGATAATAGTTGAAAACTTCCCTAAAATGGGAAAGGAAATAATCACCCAAGTCCAAGAAACCAGAGAGTCCCAAACAGGATGAACCCAAGGTGAAACACCCCAAGACACATATTAATCAAATTAACAAAGAACAAATATTAAAAGCAGCAAGGGAAAAACAACAAATAACATGCAAGGGGAATCCCATAAGGATAACAGCTGATCTCTCAATAGAAACACTTCAAGCCAGAAGGGAATGGCAGGACATGCTTAAAGTCATGAAAGAAAATAATCTACAACCCCAATTACTGTACCCAGCAAGGATCTTATTCAAATTTGAAGGAGAAATCAAAAGCTTTACAGACAAGCAAAAGCTGAGAGAATTCAGCAACACCAAACCAGCACTTCAACAAATGCTAAAGGATCTTCTCTAGACAGGAAACACGGATAAGGTGTATAATCTCTAACCCAAAACAATAAAGTAAATGGCAATGGGATCATGCTTATCAATAATTACCTTAAATGTAAACGGGTTGAATGCCCCAACCAAAAGACAAAGATTGGCTGATTGTATACAAAAACAAGACCCCCATATATGTTGTCTACAAGAGACCCACCTCAAACTTAGGGACACATATAGACTGAAAGTTAAGGGCTGGAAAAAGATATTCCATGCAAATAGAGACCAAAAGAAATCAGGAGTAGCAATACTTATATCAGATAAATAAGACTTTAAAATAAAGGCTGTGAAAAGAGATAAAGATGGACATTACATAATGATCAAAGGATCAATCCAAGAAGAAGATATAACAATTATAAATATATACACAGCCAACGTAGGAGCACCACAATATGTAAGGCAAATACTAACAAGTATGAAAGGGGAAATTAACAATAACACAATAATAGAGGGAGGCTTTAATACCCCACTCACACCGATGGATAGATCAACTAAACAGAAAATTAACAAGGAAACACAAACTTTAAATGATACAATAGACGGGTTAGACCTAATTGATATCTATAGGACATTTCACCACAAAACAATGAATTTCACCTTTTTCTCAAGCACACATGGGACCTTCTCCAGAATAGATCACATCCTGGGCCATAAATCTAGCCTTCGTAAATTCAAAAAAATTGAAATCATTCCAAGCATCTTTTGTGACCACAATGCAGTGAGATTAGATATCAATTACAGGAGAAAAGTGTTTTAAAATTCCAACATATGGAGGCTCAACAACATGCTGCTGAATACCCAAAAAATCACAGAAGAAATCAAAAAAGAAATCAAAATATGCATAGAAATGAATGAAAATGAAAACACAACAACCCCAAACCTATAGGACACTGTAAAAGCAGTGCTAAGGGGAAGGTTCATAGCAATACAAGCTTACCTCAGGAAACAAGAAAAAAGTCGAACAAATAACCTAACTTTACACCCAAAGCAACTAGAAAAGGAAGAAATGCAGAAACCCAGGGTTAGCAGAAAGAAAGAAATCTTAAAGGTCATGGCATAAATGAATGCAAAGGAAACAAAAGAGACCATAGCAAAAATGAACAAAGCCCAAAGCTGGTTCTTTGAGAAGATAAATCAAATTGACAAATCATTAGTCAGACTCATTAAGAAACAAAGGGAGAAAAATCAAATCAACAAAATTAGAAATGAAAAAGGAGAAATCACAACAGAAAACACAGAAATACAAAGGATCATAAGAGACTATTATCAGCAACTATATGCAAATAAACTGGACAACTTGGAAGAAATGGACAAATCCTTAGAAAAGTACAACTATCCCAAACTAAACCAGGAAGAGCTAGATAATCTTAACAGACCCATCACAAGCACAGAAATTGAAACTGTAATCAGAAATCTTGCAACAAACAAAAGCCCAGGACCAGATGGCTTCACAGCTGAATTCTGCCAAAAATTTAGAGAAGAGCTAACATCTATTCTACTCAAACTCTTCCAGAAAATTGCAGAGGAAGGTAAACTTCCAAACTCATTCTACAAGGCCACTATCATCCTAATACCAGAACCCGATAAAGATGCCACAAAAAAAAGAAAACTACAGGCCAATATCACTGATGAACATACATGCAAAAATCCTTAACAAAATTCTAGCAAATAGAATCCAACAACACATTAAAAAGATCATACATCATGACCAAGTAGGCTTTATCCCAGAGATGCAAGGATTCGATATCCGCAAATCAATCAATGTAATACACCACATTAACAAGTTGAAAAATAAAAATCACATGATTATCCCAATAGGTGCAGAGAAAGCCTTTGACAAAATTCAACATCCATTTATGATAAAAACCCTCCAAAAAGCAGGAATAGAAGGAACATACCTCAACATAATAAAAGCTATATATAACAAACCCACAGCAAACATTATCCTCAATGGTGAAAAACTGAAAGCATTTCCCCTAAAGTCAGGAATAAGACAAGGGTGCCCACTCTCACCACTATTATTCAACATAGTTTTGGAAGTCTTGGCCACAGTAATAAGAGCAGAAAAAGAAATAAAAGGAATCCAGATTGGAAAAGAAGAAGTAAAACTCTCTCTGTTTGCAGATGACATGATCCTCTACATAGAAAACCCTAAAGACTCCACCAGAAAGTTACTAGAGCTAATAAATGAATGTAGTAAAATTGCAGGATATAAAATCAACACACAGAAATCTCTTTCATTCCTATACACTGAGAAAACAGAAAGAGAAATTAAGGAAACAATTCCATTCACCATCGAAAAAAAAAGATTAAAATACTTAGGAGTATATCTACCTAAAGAAACAAAAGACCTATATATAGAAAACTATAAAACACTGGTGAAAGAAATCAAAGAGGACACAAATAGATGGAGAAATATACCGTGTTCATGGAATGGAAGAATCAATATAGTGAAAATGAGTATACTACCCAGAGCAATCTATAGATTCAATGCAATTCCTATCAAGCTACCAGAGGTCTTTTTCAGAGAATTAGAACAAATAATTTCACAATTTGTATGGAAATACAAAAACCTCAAATAGCCAAAGCAATCTTGAGAAAGAAGAATGGAACTGGAGGAATCAACCTACCTGACTTTAGACTATACTACAAAGCCACAGTCATCAAGACAGTAGGGTACTGGCACAAAGACAGAAATGTAGACCAATGGAACAAAATAGAAAGCTCAGAGATAAATCCATGCACCTATGGACACCTTATCTTTGACAAAGGAGGCAAGAGTATACAATGGAGAAAAGACAATCTCTTTAACAAGTGGTGCTGGGAAAACTGGACAGCCACTTGTCAAAGAATGAAACTAGAACATTTTCTAACACCATACACAAAAATAAACTCAAAATGGATCAAAGATCTAAACATAAGACCAGAAACTATGAAACTCCTAGAGGAAAATGTAGGCAAAACACTCTCCGACATAAACCAAAGCAGGATCCTCTATGACCCACCTCCCAGAATATTGGAAATAAAAGCAAAAATAAACAAATGGGACGTAATTAAAATTAAAAGCTTCTGCACAACAAAGGAAACTAAAAACAAGGTGAAAACGCAGCCTTCAGAATGGGAGAAAATAATAGCAAACAAAGCAACGGACAAACAATTAATCTCAAAAATATGCAAGCAACTCCTGCAGCTCAATTCCAGAAAAATAAACGACCCAATCAAAAAGTGGTCCAAAGAACTAAACAGACATTTCTCCAAAGAGGACATAAAAATGGCTAACAAACACATGAAAAGATGCTCAACATCACTCATTATCAGAGAAATGCAAATCAAAACCACAATGAGGTACCACTTACACCAGTCAGAATGGCTGCCATCCAAAAGTCTGCAAGCAATAAATGCTGGAGAGGATGTGGAGAAAATAAAACCCTCTTACACTGTTGGTGGGAATGCAAACTAGTACAGCCACTATGGAGAACAGTGTGGAGATCCTTAAAAAACTGGAAATAGAACTGCCGTATGACCCAGCAATCCCACTGCTGGGCATACACACTGAGGAAACCAGAATTGAAAGAGACACGTGTACCCCAATGTTCATCGCCACATTGTTTACAATAGCCAGGACATGGAATCAACCTAGATGTCCATCAACAGAGGAGTGGATAAGAAAGCTGTGGTACATATACACAATGGAGTATTACTCAGCCATTAAAAAGAATACATTTGAATCAGTTGTACTGAGGTGGACGAAATTGGAGCCTATTATCCAGAGTGAAGTAAGCCAGAAAGAAAAACAACAATACAGTATACTAACGCATATATATGGAGTTTAGAAAGGTGGTAACGATAACCCTGTATGCGAGACAGCAAAAGACATACAGACGTATAGAACAGTCTTTTGGACTCTATGGGAGAGGGCAAGGGTGGGATGATATGGAAGAACGGCATTGAAACATATAAATTATGATATGTGAAATGAATTGCCAGCCCAGGTTTGATGCTTGATACAGGGTGCTCAGGTCTGGTGCACTGGGATGACCCAGAGAGATGGAATCGGGAGGGAAGTGGGAGAGGGGTTCTGGAAGGGGAACACATGTATACCCATGGTGGATTCATGTCAATGTATGGCAAAACCAACACAATAATGTAAAGAAAATAAAATAAAATTTAAAAAAAGAATCATTCTCCTACTCAAGGTAAGGAAACTATGGCATGATAAGTCAAATTCTGCATCTAATTTTATACTATCTGAGTAGAAACACTCTACATCCAAAGTTTTTCTTGTATTTGATGCTAGCATACCCCATTCATAATGAAGCTTGATTTTTGAGATTTAAAGATTATATCAGTTGAAGCATGACTAACAGTGGTTAATTAGATTCTCAGAGTTTCAAAGGGCAGAGATAATATTCAATCATTTACTTAAAATCCCATAACTCAAGTAAATAGTAGAATGTAACAAAATTATTTCTGACTCACTTCGACCAGAGAAGACTCAAATTACTTACAAAGGACAGCAGTCTTTTATACCCCCCTCAACTCCCCACCAATTAATTTGGAAAACTCAGAAATGGCCACAGGACTGGAAAAGGTCAGTTTTCATTCCAACCCCAAAGAAAGGCAATGCCAAAGAATGCTCAAACAACCACACAATTACGCTCATCTCACACGCTAGTAAAGTAATGCTCAAAATTCTCCAAGCCAGGCTTCAGCAATACGTGGACTGTGAAATTCCAGATGTTCAAGCTAGTTTTAGAAAAGGCAGAGGAACCAGAGGTCAAATTGCCAACATAAAATGGATCATCAAAAAAGCAAGAGACTTCCAGAAAAACCTCTATTTCTGCTCTATTGACTATGCCAAAGCCTTTGACTGTGTGGATCACAATAAACTGTGGAAAATTCTGAAAGAGATGGGAATACCAGACCACCTGACCTGTCTCTTGAGAAACCTGTATGCAGGTCAGGAAGCAACAGTTAGAACTGGACATGGGAACAACAGACTGCTTCCAAATAGGAAAAGGAGTACATCAAGGCTGAATATTGTCACCATGCTTATATAACTTATATGCAGAGTAAACAATGACTACTAAATATTGAAAGTTATTTGTATATTCTGGCTATAAGTCATTTATCAAACTTATGATTTGCAAATATTTTCTATTCAGTCCATGTTTCATCTTTCACTCTCCAAGCAATATCTCTTGCAGAGCAAGAATGGTAATTTTGATGAACAATTTTTCAATTATTTTAATGGATTGTTTTTGGTATCTTCACTAAAAAATTATCACATAACCCAGTGCTTTCTACTATCCTTTTCTGTGTCTACTGAGATAATCCATATGACTTTTCTTGTTTAGTTTGTTGTTATGGTGAATTACATTGCCTGGTTTTCAAATGTTAAGTCAATTCTGTATTTCTGGAATAAGCCCCATATGATCATGACATACAGGCCTATTTCAGAGATATTAAATGTTCAGTTCCAGACCACCACTGCAAGAAAGTGAGTATATCAATAAAGCAAGTCACATGAATATTTTGGTTTCCCAGTGCATATAAAATTATGTTTACATAATTTATGTTTTCACTCCTAGGTGACTCCTGTGGTAAAGAACCTGCCTGCCAATGCAGGAGACATAAGAGATGTGGGTTTGATACCTGGGTCAGGAAGATCACCTGGAGGAGGCCATGGCAGCCCACTCCAGTCTTCCTGCCTGGAGAATCTCATGGACAGAGGAGACTGACGGGCTATGGTCTATAGGGTCACAAAGAGTCAGACATAATTGAAGCAACTTAGCACATACTGTAATCTATTAAGTGTACAATAACATTATGTCTAGGGGGCGAAACTAAGATGGCGGAGGAATAGGACGGGGAGAACACTCTCTCCCCAATAAATATACCAAAAGAACTTTTAAAGGCCGAGCAAACTCCAAAAAACAGGAACTGAATGCTGGCAGAGGACATCGGGCATCTGGAGAGGCGACCCAGTGCCGACGTGAGGAGGTAGGACAAAAGAAAGAAAAGAAAAAAAAGTAGAGGGAGAGACAAAGAGCTGGGGACGGGTTCCGTCCCGGAAGGGGAGTCTGGAATAAAGAGGAAAAAAAAAAGAGGAGAAAGGTTTCTGAATACCAGGGAGCATTCTCTCTGGCAGATCTGCGGTGGATCTTGGAGAGCAATATAGCTGAGAGCAGAAGCAGATTAATAGCTAAGCCCTGCAAGGTTCGTCTCTGGCTACAAGGAACAGCCGAGAGCGGCAGCACAGCCGAAGCAGACTGCTCCTGCTCAGGGAGGGGCGGGCCGCGGGCTCAGGGAACGGAGCAGCCTGAGGGACCTAACCTTCCAGGAAAAGCTCCCTCTCCCCCCCAGGTCCGTGCACAAAACAAAGGGCGGTGAGGAGTCAACAGAGAGGCTGGGCAGCTGCAGGCTGCAGACCGGCCCAACCCCCGCCTGAGAGCAGTGGGCATAACCCAGCCCCGGGGAGGCTAACTAAGACTTCTGGGGATTCTGGTCAGATCGGTGCTGTATACACCTTAGAAGGAGTGCTCAGCTGCACGCCGAGAAAACAGAGCGGCCGGGCCGGGGGAGAGGAGAAGCCCCACTCCCCAACTGTGCTGGGCTGACAACAGAGAGCCTGAGCAGAAGGGGCGGGGGAAGCCCTCTCACCAGGAGCAGGGCAAACTCCAAAATTAAATCCCTGCCGGTAGAACAGACTGCATAGAGAGCGGCTGGGCCGGGGGAGGGGAGAAGCCCCACTCCCCAACTGTGCTGGGCTGACGACAGAGAGTCTGAGCAGAGGGGGTGGGGGAAGCCCTCTCACCAGGAGCAGGGCAAACTCCAAAGCGCTGAATAGACACTTAAAAGACCAGCAGACAGAAGACGCTAGCAGAACTAACAGCTTTGAAACAGACAGGAGAAGCAAATTAAAGCCCTGCAGGTGGCGATAACTGCATAGAAAGGAGTCTATAAGTCTGTGAAAAGGAGAAGCCGGACCAGGGAATCATCTGAAAATCTACAGACCCTTCCCTTCACCGAATGCACCAGCACCAGAGAAAGCCTTCATTATAACTGTACTAGGAACATCTTTTAAATTTTTAAAACTTTTATATATATATATATTGTTTTTTTTCTTTTTTTTTTTAGAATTTTTAAGTCCCATATGACCTTGCTATTTTTTTTTCTTCTTCTTATTTCTTTTTTCTCCTTTATTTTTATTTTCCGGTTTTTTTTTTTTTTTAAGTATTTTTGAGAACCCAGTCTTTACTCTAGATTTTTAATCTTTGCTCATTAGTACCTGGTATCAACTTTGTACCTTTCAAGATCCAAGCACCAGTACCCACTGCTACCTGGGAATGAGATCATTGGCTTGACTGCTTTCTCCCCATTCTTATCTCTTGCTAGTAACAGTGAAGAAACCTAGACTCACCCACCAGAAAACCACACAAGCCTTTCCACCCAGGAAACTTTGACAAACCACGCATCCAACCCCTCCCATAGAGAGGAATCCCCACAATAAAGGGACAACACAGCAAGATAAACAAGAAGAAAAGGCAGAGAAATACCCAGCAAGTAAAGGAACAGGATAAATACCCCCTAGACCAAACAAAAGACGAAGAGATAGGAAGTCTACCTGACAAAGAATTCCGAATAATGATAGTGAAAATGATCCAAAACCTGGAAAATAAGTTGGAGTTACAGCTCAATAACCTGCAGGCAAGGATTGAGAAGATGCAGGTAAGCTTTAACAAGGACTTAGAAGAAATGAAAAAGAGACAAAATACAATGAATAATGCAATAAATGAGATCAAAAACACCCTGGAGGGAACCAACAGTAGAATAACAGAGATAGAAGACAGAATAAGTGAGGTAGAAGACAGAATG